>JAMWYP010000017.1:87500-687500 GCA_025563575.1 Acacia pycnantha | reverse complement strand
TTTATGGTTGTGGAACTGGTAATACTTGTACCCTACGTTTTTTTCTTCTTCATAAAATGGGAATGAATAATAAATAAAATGAATGAACAAAGGATTGAATTTAAGGTTTGGAGTTTAGGAAGAAAGATTATTATGATAGAAGAAAAATGGTTGTTGAAAATGAGAATTTATTGTGTCTGTGTTGGTCGATTTCCTTGATGGCAAGTGAACCAGTCAAACAAGTAATAAAGAGTAAGTAGAGTATCGTCCCACTGAGATCGGGATACCGAATGTTGACGCCTAATCACGAATTTAGTTCTAATTGCAAAGAACTATATTTGAGTTGGGTTGAGATTTGTAGCTATGCTAAGAATAAGAAAAGAAATAGTTGGTTGTAGTTGAAAGGAAATCAGTAAAAGTAGGCTGAGCTTGGAATACTCCCTAAGCATGTTAATCCCCCAGTTTCCCTTTGCACAATGCTATAGCATCTATACTGTACAACTCTTACAATTGCCACAACATAGACACCGTTGACACAACTATTTAGTTAACCCACCACTCAGTCTATCGAAGCTCTCGTATCCGATACATGCAAACCAAACTTATTTCTCCCCTATATCTATGAAGATTTTCAAGATAAGTTGATCACTACAATTCAAGGTCTTGTGGTTATGAGCGGTAGACCAATCTCTGAAGCCTACAATAATAGGTCGAGCCTTGCACCAGCTTGCCCAGCAATCACTGTTTCTCAGAGGTTTAACCCCGACTCCCTCTCGGTAAATCGAAGCCACTGATCTAGTCCTTAGATCTCGCTAATCGACAAGAAATTAAATCAATGAAACACAAAATGAATGTATTAAATTAAAACTAGCAACTGGGTTCATTCCACACTTAGGACTTCATCCTCGCTCAGCCAGAGAAAGTTTAGTTCATGACTGATGAGGGAAACAATAAACAGAGTACAATAGAATAGCTCATGATCAAAAGATTGACTAGAATAAATAAAGGCAAAACAGAAAGCTTAATGAAGGTTCGACGACGTGGAAACAACCCTATCACATTACAACTCCACGTCTTCTTATCTCCGTCTCACTCGTTAAGGGTGGATGCTGGGTTCTCCTGACTGTCTCGTGCGTTGCAACTCTTCTCACTATCCTCTTGAATCTGGCCGCGAAACGTGGTCTCTTTTTTGGTTCAGAAGTACTTCGACACTTTTAGGGTTGCCTTTCATTTCCTTGTATAGTCGAGATTACTTGTTGTGTACGTCTAACGAGCTGGGCCTTTCCTAATCTTTCGAGGTTCAATTGTATCTTTCCTTCCGCATCTTGGTAGATTGATTCTGTTGATATTGCGGGATTCTTCAAATCTTTAATATTGACATTCCGCATCCCCGTATGACAACAATCTATCCGCTTACTAATCTGCTCTTTGTTTCTTGAAATAACCTTGACAAAAGATCAGAACAAATGCCACATAGCATCACTTCATTTACTCTGCTATAGCTTAAGGGAATGCATTGTATTGTGCTTCGAGGGAGCAATCCTGATGCTATAGCATTGTATCGGCCATGTTGTGCGTCTTTTACATAAAACATGAT
This sequence comes from Acacia pycnantha, assembly GCA_025563575.1. NCBI lineage: Eukaryota > Viridiplantae > Streptophyta > Magnoliopsida > Fabales > Fabaceae > Acacia > Acacia pycnantha. Next base: position 685,924 of record JAMWYP010000017.1, on the reverse strand, counting down.
CTTTTTCTCAACACATGTAAAGGATGTTATGTGATTTATTCATGTTTGTAAACTTCATCCTTAAGTTCCCCATATAAAGAATTAATGCCTTTTTGCTTGGATTGAACGAAATTAAGCTTATGTTTGCCACACAATTTAGTCACAGGATATGGGGAAAACATGGCATAAATAGTGCTAATCAAATACCCCCACACTTAGCTTTTTACACTCCTGGGCAAAATGAAGACAGAGATAACAGAGCAGAACATTAACTAATAGCAGTAGTACGTCCATCCACATAATCGTATGCTTGCGTAATTGCATTCTTAGGTTACGTCCCTGTGTAGGCAATCCCACTGCCCAGTACTACTGGTTCATGATGCAAATATTGCTCCGGTAAGGAATTGTCAAGGGGCTCTTAGGGCTAGTGTTTATGCTCTCTTACTCGGGTATTTAGCTCTCTCTCTTGCCATGCTAACCTAGCAGTTCTATTGCCTTGTTAGAATTCTAAGATGACTTTTCAACTGCCGCGCTTTCATTCGTTAAAAGGACTTGTTTGGGTTGAAATGGATTGGATAGCCACATATTGGTAGAGGTGAAAAATGATTGGTTAGTGCTATAGCAGAGACTCTAGACAGGTGCCTTAGCTTGGCTGGATGCCTCCATTAAACTTTGGGGTGCCCTACTGCCCCTTATTCGATTAATTGATACATTTTTTTTTTCACAGAAATAAGCTTCTAAAACCAACTTGGGTAGAACAACTTTCTTGTAGCATTGTTTCTGGAGACATCCTGCCATAGCACCTTATCAAAATTTCCTTATACTCGTCTGTCCATCTAATTTTGCTATAGCATAACTCATAAGGCTCAAAGGGGAAACAATATGGATAATGATGTTCTATAGTTTGTTTATGGGAATAAGGGGTATGATATGAATGCCTTCATCCTTCGAATTACTTACTCAGATGCCAACAGAGTTTATCAGAGAATTAAGACAAATTAAAGATCGAACATAAGTTAGCTGACATGCACACTGGAATAGAAAAAATTAGGCTCAAAAGAATCCTTCCTTTTGGGTTTCCTCTCTATTTTTCCTCACCTTCACTTTACCACACACCACGTTAACAAGCACTGTCAATTTCCCAAGCCTAACGGTTCAGTTTCCCTCAGGCAATCATGCTATTTTGATTTCCACAGATATTCATCCTACTGCTATAGGTTTCTATTCATATCGCATTATGTAATTTCAAAAATAATTCCCTTGTACACGAAACTAAATGTGTGAGCACAGATCCCCCCCACACCCACTTAAAGGATGCAATGACCACATTGCAGCATATCAGTGACGCAATAAACATATAGAGGCACGGGGCAAACAGGGGTATCAGAGGTGAAAGACGCAATTAAGGGAAATATCCACAAGAGGGCCCGAGGAAAACGTTCGAGGCAATCATCATAGAGTTAATAAAATAACATAAGAAATAGAAAAAAGAAAAACTACGGGGGTGTAAGGGCACTGATGGTTGTATCGTTGTCGGAAAGAGTGCCGCTGACTCCATTGGCGATCGGAATCGTCGAGTGGGACTGCGACAGGGATACAACTTTAGGCGAGCCTTGGCAATGGGCGGAAGAGAATGCGTGTGGGTCGCGGTGGATGGTTTTGAGTTCCCTGTGCAGGAGGCGAAGACAGCGGAGGAACTTCCCGATGGAGTTCATATCAATGTCCGGCCGCCAGTAAAGGGGAGCATGTTCGACGATGTACGCCTTATCGTACGAAGTGGCGGGGCCAAGGAAGCGAAAGAGTCGGAGGACAAAGAAACCTCGACAGGGGCGGGTGGCGCTGGCGCCGGTGGTGGTGGAGCTGGGGGTGACGGGCGTATGGCGATGGGGGCATCCCTCCACACCGTGCAGTCCGTTTAACTCTAGGCATGGAGTGATTGGGAGGGGTACTCTGGTTGGGGGTGAAAATACTTGAGGGATAAAGTTGTGATGGGTAGACGAAGGGAGTCATTGGAGTCTTTTAAGCTGAACTTGGAAAGTGGGCTCAGTAGTAGTTACTCGTAGAAACAGAAACATCTTATTGCATCCGATCCTTGTTTATAGATATGAGTGTACCTAGATTACGGTCTTTGTGGGCCTGAGTCGGTTGGTTCTGTTGAGGACAACATGCCCCTTGTCATGCTATAGGCCGACCAAGCTTTGTTCCACTCCTGCGGCTATGAAATAAAAGAAAACGAAAATTAAAATGCTGGGCTGCCTCCCAGTAGCGCTTGGTTTAGGGTCTTCAGCCAGACAATGCTATAGCATTTCAGTGCTGAGGCAATGTAAGATTATTGCCTGCTTCTTCATTCCCGCTTCTGCCCTTCTCGAAGGGTAGTTGTTTTTCGACTGGGTCCGTGAACTGAACTGTCTTTAGGATAGAAAATGTCACATGATCATCATTAACCCGCATGGTGAGTTCCCCTTTTTCCACGTCGATCAACGTTCTTCCGGTTTCCATGAAAGGTCTTCCCAAGAGAATTGGGACTTCGCGATCCGCTTCAAAGTCGAGGATAATGAAATCAACCAGGAAGATGAATTTATCGACTTTTACTAGGACGTCTTCAATTTTTCCTTCCTGTAGGACGATGGAGCGATTAGCTAATTGTAACGTAACTGTTGTGGGCCTTGCTTCTCCCACGGCTAGTTTTTTTGAAAACAAACATGGGCATTAAATTGATATTGGCTCTGAGGTCACATAAAGCTTTACCTGAGTACTGAGGTCCGATTGCACAGGGAATCGTGAAGCTACCAGGGTCTTTTAATTTTGGTGGTAGTCGATTAAGTAACATAGCACTGCAGTCCTGGGTTTATGCTACCGTCTCAAATTCTTCAAATCGTCACTTCTTGGACAAAACATCTTTCATGAATTTCAGGTAACTAGGCATCTGTTCCAGTGCTTCTACCAAAGGGATATTAATATGCAGTTGTCAAAGCATGTCTAGGAATTTCCGGAATTGCCTATCCTAGCTCTATTTTTGTAGCCTTTAAGGGAAAGGGGGAGGTTGCTTTAGTACCCGGGATGACCCTGAGTTATGGTTCAAGTGAGATGTGGATGCTGGAGCATTATTCGGTATGCGCGAAAAGTGATTTTCTACAGTGACGAATGGAGGGTCTGCCGTAGCATCGATGTCTTGTTCTATTTGTAATGGATTTGAATGTTGTTTCTCTTTGTCCAGGAGTTGTTCGGCATCCTCCATTCCTTGCTCAGATTGTCCATCTTTTGGAGGGGCATCGTTAGCAGGTTTTTGTGTCACCCTCATGGGCTTCAAACTCTTGCTACTTCTGAGCTCTATTAATTTAACTTCCTCCTTCCCCTGGATCCTGGGAATTTCGGTGTCACTTGGTAGAGATCCTGAGGGCCGATTGTTGAGAGCATTTGCTAATTGTCCAACTTGGTTTTCCAGGTTACGGAGGGTCACTTGTTGATTTTGAATAATTGCGTCGTTCTTTGCCATGTATTCTTTCATAAGGGCTAGCATGGAGTGTTGGGTGTCTGGATCGCTGCCTTGCTTGCTGAGTAAACCCTAGGGGGTTTGATGATCTGTTTGAGTATGGTGATCCAGACGATTGTCCTGCTGCTTGTTGACCTTGGGAGCTTCATGAAAAATTGGGATGCTACCTCCATCCGGGGTTGTACGTATTAGAATATGGGTTATTGGTCATACCACCACTGTTAAAATTTTTAACATAGTTGACTGATTCGGGGTTAGCAGAGCATTGCGAGTAGGGATGTTCTCCTCCACAGCAAACGCAGACTACTTGTGATGTATTGCATGAGGGAAGGGTCAATAATCCTTTCACCATGTTGGTTAGGGATGACACTTGAGTTGTGAGAGCTGTCATAGCATCTAATTCATGTATTCCAGCAACCGTTCTGGTGGGTGCAGCTCTGTCTGCTTGCCACTGTTGGCTATTCATGGCCATTCGTTCTAATAATTCATGAGCCTCTTCGTAAGATTTCATTAGAATAGATCCGCTAGATGAAGCGTCTACAATTGATCGTGTTTGTCCATCGAGACCTCTGTAGAATGTTTCCAGTTGAACCCATTCACACAATCCGTGCTGAGGGCATCTTCTAAGGAGGTCTTTAAATCTGTCCCAAGCTTCATATGTGGATTCACCTGATTTTTGTTGGAAATTGGTGATATCTCCTCTGAGCTGGGTGTTCTTGGTCGGTGGGATGAACTTGAGTAGAAATTTACTTCCTAAGTCATTCCAAGAGGTGATTGAATTGGCCGGTAGATTGTTAAGGCATGTTCGAGCCTTGTCCCGCAGAGAGAATGTGAACAGTTTAATCTGGAAGGCATCGAGTGTGACACCTGGAATGACGAACAAGTCGCACACCTCCATGAAGGACTTAAGGTGCAAATGAGGATCTTCGGACGGGAGTCCTCCAAATTTCCTGGCCGCATTCAGCATTTGAATCATGACACCCTTAATCTCAAAGTGTCCTACATTAAAGGCCGGAGGTGTGATAGTTGAATTCAGTTTGTTTAAGTCCAGAATCCCAAATTCCATGATGGCCTTGTTCAGATCAGGGTTTGGAGGCAGTGGTGGAGGGGCCTGGTGGTCCCTGTTGAGTACTTGCTCCTTTTATGCCTGATCGCGATTGTTCTGCCCATCCTCCATGTCTGCAAAGTCAAAGAGTTGACTCCCTCGCTTCTGCTTCCTGGGCCTCTGCTTGTAAGTGCGTTCGATCTCGGGATCGTAAGGCTCTAGGTTGACCGAAGGCGAGTTACGCATGCACTACAAAATGTGCCTGAAAATCAAGAAAAGGAAAGGAGTGAGCTTTATTAAATGAATCATAACTGTTCAATGATAAATGCGTCGTCACTAAAGGTATCAACAGTCCCCGACAACGGTGCCAAAAACTTGTTGGTCGATTTCCTTGATAGCAAGTGAACCAGTTGAACAAGTAATATAGAGTAAGTAGAGTATCGTCCCACAAAGATTGGGATACCGAATGTTGACGCCTATTCACGAATTCAGTTGTAATTGCAAAGAAATATATTTGAGTTGGGTTGAGATTTGTAGCTATGCTAAGAATAAGAAAAGAAATAGTTGGTTGTAGTTGAAAGGATATCAGTAAAAGTAGGCTGAGCTTGGAATACTTCCGAAGCATGTTAATCCCCCAGTTGCCCCTTGCACAATGCTATAGCATCTATACTGTACAGCTCTCGCAATTGCTACAACATAGACACCGTTGACACAGCTATTCAGTTAACCTACCACTCAGTCTATCGAAGCTCTCACGTCCGATACATGCAAACCTAACTTATTTCTCCCATATATCTATGGAGATTTTCAAAATAAGTTGATCACTACAATTCAAGGTGTTGTGGTTATGAGCGGTAGACCAATCTCTGAAGCCTACAATAATAGGTCAAGCCTTGCACCACCTTGCCCAGCAATTACTGTTTCTCATAGGTCTAACCTCATTCCCTCTTGGTAAACCGAAGCCACTGATCTAGTCCTTAGCTCTCGCTAATCGACAAGAAATTAAATCACTGAAACACAAATTGAATGTATTAAATTAAAACTAGCAACTGGGTTCATTCCACACTTACATCATCCTCACTCAGCCAGAGAAAGTTTAGTTTATGAATGATAAGGGAAACAATAAACAGAGTACAGTAGAATAGCCCATGATCAAAAGATTAACTAGAATAAATAAAAGCAAAATAGAAAGCTTGATGAAGGTTCGACGGCGTGGAAACAGCCCTGTCACGTTATAGCTCCACGTCTTCTTATCTCTGTCTCACTCATTAAGGGCGGATGCTGGGTTCTCCTGACTGTCTCGTGCATTGCAACTCCTCTCACTATCCTCTTGAATCTGGCCACGAAAGGTGGTCTCTTTTTTGGTTCAGAAGTACTTCGACACTTTTAGGGTTGGCTTTCGTTTCCTTGTATAGTCAGGATTACTTGTTGTGTACGTCCAACGAGCTGGGCCTTTTCTAATCTGTCGAGGTTCAATCGTATCTTTCCTTCCATATCTTGGTAGATTGATTTTGCTTATATTGCGGGATTCTTCAAATCTTTAGTATTGATATTCCGCATTCTCGTATGACAACAATCTATCCGCTTACTAATCTGCTCTTTGTTTCTTGAAATAACCTTGACAAAAGATCAGAACAAATGCCGCATAGCATCGCTTCATTTACTCTACTATAGCTTAAGGGTATGCATTGTATTGTGCTTCGAGGGAGCAGTCCTGATGCTATAGCATTGTATCGGCCATGTTGTGCGTCTTTTACATAAAACATGATCTTTTTCTCAACACATGTAAAGGATGTTATGTGATTTATTCATGTTTGTAAACTTCATCCTTAAGTTGCCCATATAAAGAATTAATGCCTTTTTGCTTGGATTGAACAAAATTAAGTTTATGTTTGCCACACAATTCAGTCACAAGATATGGGGAAAACATGGCATAAATAGTGCTCATCAGTCTACCAACCTTATGGACATGGGAAAGTAATTTTTGTTGGTGTTTCTAACGCCTTCAAAGTGTTCAAAAATAGGATCTTAGTATAAGATTGAGAGGTTTTATTAGGTTGAAGTCATCAAATAAATATTTTAAAGATGATTTATTTATATTTATATTTTGATTATTTTTAGGGTCACTTTGATTTTATGCGCCCGGAGAAAAATTATACTGATAATTTTGGTCAACTACCAGGTAGTAACCTTAATCCTTATATGCCTTGTGTTGTATGTTTATTTTTCCATGATTGTGGACCCGTGTCACCTGAAAAAGGACATACGTTTGTGTGCATTCAGTGTGATATGGGTTCAAAGCCCGACTACTGTGTCTTTTTCCTGGTGTTGTGGATCTGGGGCTTGCTTTGTTGAGCAGTCCTACGTTTGTTTCTAGGACATGTAGTCCTTCCACAGTTAATTAACACGATACACATGGTATGTTGCATTTGTGTTACTGAATGTTGTTCTCTGGTGTTTTCCTAATTATGGTTACATACATACATTGTTTATGCATTACATATGAGATTAATGGTTACTCTGGGATCCATTTATGAATCCCATATTTTTGTAGAGCTTTTGGAATTACCTCAAGGACTATACCTAGTGAGAAGGGTAAGAATGCGGAGCTAGAGTAGACGATGTGGCTGGTGACAAAGGAAGATTTATTTTTTGATTTTATTTTTGAAATGGGATAACTGTATATTCTTTTGGCCCTTGAGCACTGGTGGATGACTGTATATTTAACCCTTCGGAGATTATATCTCTCAAACTTGCATTTAATTATATCAGTATTGTCTGAAATACAATCGGGAAATGTTCTGCCGCGATAAACTCTGATGCATGCTAATAAGGAGTAATTAAATGATATATGGTAATTATAAAAAGGAATCCCTCTATCCGCCACCCAAAAGAGCGAGACCGGTAGAGGTGTTACATTAAAAGCCTTTTTTATAGTAATGCTTGGACTTTTTTATGGGAGTATTATGCTTCTATTGATACATTGCCATTAAACGGCCTTTCTGAAGATGAGTTGAAGCTGCATTGCTTTCAATATTGTGTGATGGGAGAAGCTCGTCAATAGCTTTTGTGCTTGCCAAAAGCTGCTATAAAATCTTGGGCCGAGATGTAGGAGCAATTTATTCTAAAATACTATTCCACTAACCTCAAAAGACTTCAGAATAAAGGGACAAGATTCACTTTTTCACACAACAAAGTGATGAATCATTCCATAAAGCATGGGAGCGTTATAATCTCCTTATAAGTCAATGTCCTCATCTCTAATTATTCCCACATATACCTCTAATGGATTTTTTCTACAATGGGTTCAAGCCAGAAAATCAGTGCAAGGTTGATAATGCAGTCCATGGGGATCCTAGTAAAATGAATACTGAAGATAGGGAGGAGATTTATAAAATACTAGTAGCAAATTCAAGACAAAAGACAATTCAAGGAAGGAGGGCAGCGCTTAATGAAGTCACTACACCAAATGTCTCTCAGGAACTGCGGGATTTAACAAAGAGCTTGAATTTATTATTGAAAATTTTAACTATGTTAATTCCCTTTCTACTACAAACTCTCTTCATGCGAGATATGATGGTGATTATGTTGAGCAAGCTAACTATATGGTAGCTAGATGTGAAAGAGTGAATTCTAAGAATGACCCGTACTCCAACACATACAATCTAGGGTTGAAAAATAATCCAAATTTCTTATGGAAAAATTCTGCTCCTCAAGGACTACAAGCACCACCAAACTTGCAATAACAAAAGAACTCAATCGAACAACACGCAACAAGGTTGGACGAAGCTTTGGCTCAAATGGCCACTCACCAAGCCAACCACATGAAGAGTATGAATCAAGAAATTGACCAACTCAAACAAGTAGTTGCTTCAACTCAAGCTTCCGTGAAGAGCATGGAGTGGCAGACGGGAAATTCTATTAAAAAATGTAGAAGCTCAAATAAGTAATTTGACTAGCTTACTCACTAGGCAGAGTCAAAATAAATTTCCTAGCAATACTGAATTCAATCCACGAGAGCAAATCATGGCAGTTACCCTTCGTAATGGTAAAGTACACCGAGAAGTTGATCGTGGAACTAAAAAGGTGTCTAAAAAGACAAGTGAGCAGAAGAATTACGAAGATGGTAAGGTAACTGAGGTACCTAAAAGCTAATATTATGACTCACAGTTGCTCTTTGCCATCCAAAGGCAAATCATACGTACCCTGGTTCCATATCCTAAACGTCTTCAAAAGAAAGATCCAGATTCTGGCTTCCAAAAATTCCTAGAGATGTTGAAGAAGATCCAGATCAACATGCGGCATTAGCAAATATGCCCTCTTACGCTAAATACCTCAAGCAGCTGGTCTCAAATAAGAAAAGTTTGGAAGAATGTTCCATGGTGACTCGTACGGATATATAAAAGAAGCTTCCACCAAAATTAATAGATCCGGGAAGTTTTTTATCCCTTGTACTATGGGCTTTACTACTATTGATAATTTTTTATGTGACTTAGGTGCTAGTGCCAGTTTAATGCTTTATTCTCTTTGTGAAAAGTTAGGAATAACATATTCTAAAGAAACTAGTGTCACATTGCAATTAACCGATACATCATTAAGGTACCCATAAGGAAAAATAGAAGATGTCCTAGTAAAAGTAGGTAAGTTTTATGTTCCAACATATTTTTTGATAGCCCGTTTGGATGTAGCTTTTGGAAAATGATTTTTACAATTTACAAGGTAAAAATGACTTTTGGAGAATAATTTTTGAGATTTACATGGTAAAAATGATTTTTGAAAAATAGCTGCTGGAGAATAGCTTTTGAAATATTGTTTGGATAACTTCAAAACCTAGGTTTTGACAAAAGTTTGTCAAACACCCCAAAATTGTCCATAAGATATTTTGCATCAAAACCTAAGTTTTGGCAAAAGTTTGTTAAACACCTTTTTCCAAGCATCAAAACCTAGGTTTTGTCATAACCTTACCAAACACTAGGGGTGGAAACAGGCCAGGGGCCTGTCAGGGGCCTGTGGCCTGGCCTGTTTCCGGCCTGGACAGGCCTAGCCTGTCAGGCTAAAAGGCCAGGCCTAGGCCTTCCCATGAGCCTGTTAGGCCTGTCAGGGGGGCCTGTTATGGGGGTATAATAGTATTTTTTTTTTTGCTGTATAATAATAAATTTATAATTGATATGTCTCACTCACTCACACGTTTCTTCTTTCAAAATCGCCCAAAGTCCCTTCCTAACCCTAAGTCCAATTTCGATTGCCGCTCGTCTCTCTCGTCGATCTCACTCTCATCCTCTCAGTCTCACCTCTCACCGTTGTGGCGTTGTCACCATTCTCGCCTTAATCTACTCCTTCATCCTAGCCATCGAGTGTCCATCTCGCCATAGCCAGCCTCCGGATGAAACTTCTGGAGGATTTGATTATTTTTCCAGATTTCAAACTGATTCGCTCGATGCCTCCGCGATAGAAGAATCCATTAAGGAATCCCGCTTGCTGAAGCTTCTGTGTCTGGATTCCATCAAGAAGCACAGATCTGTGCATTTGGTCCTTGCGTTTGCAGCTGCTGCGTTCTTTTCCCCTCCAATCACGCTCGTCCGAAAAAAAAAAGGAAGAAGCGTCCAACTAAGGCACAGATCTGAACAAGGGAAGTAGAGAAGAGGTCGATGTAGACGAGCTCTGGTTATCTTTCGTCTCTTTCTCAAAATGAAAGATGAACTCTCCACTCAGGTACGTTTTCCAATCGTTACAATAGGCTTCAACTGTAATTTTCTCGTCCCTTATGCCTTTTTGCTAGACTTTGCACAAAGTCCACACACTTACACAGAGTAAGCAAGATGCAGCACAGAGAAAGTGACTGTTTGAATAAGAAACAAAATTCGTAAATTCATTTTTAGGCCTCCCAATGTTTTTATCTTGCTATAAAAGGTTCATCTGGATTGTGAGTGACCCAGAAAATAATCGAATGACTTGAAATCTTCTCTAGTTCCTGTATGGTCCTGTTAAATAAGCACGTGGTCTCTTTCTATGACAATGAATCAATGATTTGGCGAAGCAGGGGAGTTCATCTCTCTCTCTCTCTCTCTGCTCTGAGTCTCAGCATGTAATAATGCAATGTTTTATCTGTGAATAATAATTTTGATATATAATTGATGCGGATTTGGTGTTTAACTTCAGCTCTGAAGGTCGAGGCAAATTTGTTTAATTTGAGTTATGATGATGGATAAATAGAATGTAAGATGAGATTTTATCATAAAAAACTTGAGCTGCTAAAACAGAAATTTAGTGATATAGTTTTATTCAAAAACTTGAAGCATCGTCAAAATCATCTGTGATGGATATTATGTTCAGAAAGTTCATTTTTATGAAAATCTGAGCTAGAAGAAAGGTAGTAACTTTGTAAAATAGTCTGTGTGGGGTGGTGTGGTCCCAATAGTTTGTATCATTGCTCGCCATAAATAACGCCAAGAGAGCTTTCATTTTCCTCTTAATGAGGTCAGATAGGCATTGAAATCCAATTATTGAAAAGGAAAAGAAGGGTAAAGCAAAAACAAGACTATATATGGTGAGTAGATTAATAATATTGAATTTTTAGTTCACGCTAATGTTGCATTTATTTTCCCCTTTCCTTAGATGTTATTTTGACTAACATATCTGTATACCACTTAGTTTTGGATTTTACAATTAATCTTCACTATTGATTTCCCTTTAATGGAATGCTTATGTGCAGCACCAAGAAGTATTGAGGAGGCGTGGTTTGACTCATCTGCAGTATTTGACTCTGACTGTGACGATGACTACCAAAGTGTTCCTGATGGTAAATGATTTTGATTTTTTTTTTCAATTAAGTGCATTTGGATTTTTCACTTGTTTGATGGATATAATTACATATAATTGTGTAGATGTATCACTGAATGGGATTGAAGGCAGCCATGGAGGTTGTTTCAACTGATCAGATGCAGAAACTGTGCGATTTATCAGAAGCTTGTAGAAGTTCTAATGTTCAGAACATCAGTTCAGACGACAACGATTCGCATTGTAAACGCGATGGAAGTATTATTATGAATGAAGTGAATCAACGTGTTCCTTGATGAGATCTCCTCAGTGGATGTTAACTCCAACAAGGATGATGGACTTATGGATCCAGCGGCTCATTTTCCAAACATTGCTAGCCTCCTCACATTTTAGCTTTAATTGATCTTGCATAGGTAATTATATTTGAATAATTATATATGTCTTTCTTACACCATGTTATTTCATTTTGTCTTGCTAAATGCTATCAAACCTGATTGGATGTGCTGGCTGAAAAATACAGGCCTAGCCAGGCCTGTATACAGGCCAGGCTCAGGCCGAAAAATAGGCCTGAAACAGGCCACAGGCCAGGCTCAGGCCGCTTTGTTCCTTAACAGGCCAGGCCTGTTAAGGGGGAAGCCTGGCCTGGCCTGGCTTGGCCTATTTCCACCCCTACCAAACACCCCTATATTTTTTCCAAAAGCTATTCTATATCAAAACCTAGGTTTTGTGAAAAGCAATTTTTTTTTGCCTTTTCTCTCTCCTATGCCATCATCAGTATTTTTCAGTATCAGTCGGTATCTTTAAGATATTTTTTAGTACCTTTCTGTACCCTGAAATATTTTTTCAAGATTAGCCATTACCCTGAAATATTTTTTCAATATCATAATTTATTTTTCAAGATGAGGAAATATTTTTCAGTATCTTTTTAGTACCCGTCAATATCATAAAATATTTTTCCAAGACCAGTTGTTACCTTGAAATATTTTTTTAATATCATAATAAATTTTTAAGATCATGAAATATTTTAGGGTACTGACTGGTACAGAAAAAATACTTCATGATCTTAAAAATTTATTTTAGGATATGAAAATATTTTAGGGTAATGACTAATCTTGAAAAAATATTTCATGGTATTGAAGGGTACTAAATAAAATACTTAATACTGACTGGCCTCTTCATATTGACATCATCGGGAATCTGGGTTGGCGTCGCACAAGTGGTTCTTCAATTTTGAGCGTCGTCAGTTGTTCTGGGATTTCACGTTCCTTGGTTTTTGGATTCTGACGGTGCCCACACCAATCTTTCACGATTTGGACTAGTTCCCGTCAGTTCTGAAGATTACATATCGCCGGACTTCATTCGTTCAGCAAGTTGCGTCGACTGAATTTTGAATCTTCATCAGCGTCGATTGGGTTTGTGGTCATCAACGCCCTAATTCTGTGTTTTGGTCTTCGTCAAAAATCTGGATTTCTGGGTGTGTCACTCGTTTGTTTTGGTTTCACATTGATTGCTTCTGGAGTCTCGTCGCATGATTCAGGATTCTGGTCATTGTCAGATTTCACGGTTGTTCTGCATTGTGGGGTTCTGAGTGCCGATTCGATAATTGTCGTTGGTTTTGGTTCATCTCTGTCATCGGAACCTGAAATTCATTTTGGCGTCACCAAATTTTCTGAGTTTTGGGCATGGTGTCTTCTCTGTTAGGATCGACTGTCTTTTTAATTTCGAATGGTAGAGACTCGCTCACAAGCATCAATAACAACCGCCATGACTGACCCAATGGAAAACTGTGTACAAGCACTTGAGGAAGCGATCCGTGGACTTGTGAATCTTCCAGCAGTGGTGCAGCCACTTAATGACCGAATGGCTGCATTCACAAGGGACCAGGAACGAGACCGGCAAGCAGAGAATCATCCTGATCAGGATCAGCGCCACCAGGAACGTTGTGACTACCACCGACCACGTGATGAATACACTCCTCTAACTCGATTAACAAAGATTGACTTTCCAAAATTTCAGTGGAAAGGATATTCTTGGGTGGATTTACAATTGTGAACATTATTTTGACTTGGACGGCATACTTGATAATTGGAAAGTCAAACTAACCAGCGTAAACCCTGATGAAAAAGGATACATTTGGCATCAAGTCTATATGTGTAAGTTCTGGCTATCACCCAAGAGGGGGGTGAATTGGGTGTCTGATAAAACTTTGTAACCTTAAAAATAATAGTCAATTAATTAAATATATATGTGCTGGAAATGTAAGAGTTTAGGGAAGGGAATATGCAAACTGAGATTTATACTGGTTCGGTCCAATCCTTGGCCTACGTCCAGTCCCCAAGCTCCACTTGAGATTTTCAATCCACTATCCTCTTGTTCGAACCGGGCACAAGAGAAGCCTTTACAAACCACAAGTTTACTCGGCACTTGTGAGGCCGAATCTCTCACCGAGATACTCTTTTCAATCGCTTACACTCGTACTCGAAGTTATTCTCTCACTAGAATACACTCCCCCTTACAAGTGTAAACTAATGACCCAATCTCCAAGTCCCACTACTTGAGGTTCTTACAATGATTTCATAATCAGAAATGTTCTCTCTAACAGAAGATGGATAAACACCGAAGTACGATTGATCATCACACTCTACTGTAAGCTATATTAACATTGAGAAACAGAGAGTAGAGAGTATGTGTATAATCAGAGTGTTGGCATTTTCACTATGTAAGCTCGTGTCTCTAGCCCTTCTTTCTTGAATGCTTCTGCTTTTATAATGGATGAAGAGTATTTGTCTGTTTGAGCAATTCTTTCCTTTTTAGAATATGACCGTTGGAAAATATTACCGTTGGAATATTACCGTTGGATATTCAAATCGTAGCATTTGAAGCCGATGAACAAGTTGAGCATTTTAATTCATTGAAGAACATTATAGATGAGTATTCAGCTTCATTTCTTCAAGCTCTTCATTGAATTTAGTCTTCTCTCATATTTCTGAAAATCTACAGAATTCATCTTCACGCTAAATCTGTCATTTTGAGTTTGCTACTAATTCTTCATTTGATCATATGAAACTCAATCAAAGAAGTAGTTAAATATCATCTAAATGAGTTTAGATATGATCAGTGGTGAATAAATAAAGACCCATTGATTTTATGAAATCAAATAGCATCAGAATAGTTGAAACGTGAAGGATGAGTTTGCTGCTGCAAGCATGTCTGTTTAACTCGAGGTGGGCTCATTGGCTCGAGTCAAAAATTGTCTTCAATTCGTCTAACTCTCTGTCTCCATTTTGACTCGAGGTATGGAGGTTGGCTCGAGTCAAATACTGCTCTCTATTCTTCAAAACGTCTCCCAGGTGACTCGAGGTACAAGAGTTGGCTCGAGGTAAATTTCTTCTTCTATTCTTCAATACATCCTCCTGGATGACTCGAGGCATACATATTGGCTCGAGGTAAAAAGGCTTCTCAAAATGTCTATCTTTCTGTTTGGCTTTGACTCGAGGTAACAACATCCCTGGCTCGAGGCAATCACGAATTAATCATTAATTCCAGAAGTAGTTCAACTCGAGGTGCAGAATACTTGGCTCGAGTCTTGGTGACTCGAGGTTGCTTCTCATTGAGGCTTGGTCAGCATTGTGACGGTGATGTTACTGTCATCTTAAACAATTCATAACTCTCTTATCTGACCTCCTTTGGACTTTATTCTTGTGCGACTAGGACCGCTTGGATGTCTAGTTTCCAAAACAATTGGTTTCACCTTAATCCAATCTTTGGTTTGGGAGATATCATCAAATTACCAGAGGTCGCCCGAAGCTGAACGTCAAACAGAGTACACCAGACTAGCATTTGACTCGAGGTTGCTCAAACTTAGCCTCGAGGTTGCACGTTTTCTTCATAATTACCATTGACTCGAGGCACAGACTTGGTTACCTCGAGGCAGCACCTTCCAGGGTGAAAATACACTACGAACACCTTGACTCGAGGCGATCATCCCATGGCTCGAGTTAACTTCTTCTATGGGCGAGAATCACTGTTGCAATCACTTTGGCTCGAGTTAGACTCTATGGCTCGAGTTAGATCATTGATTTTGCTTATTTTAACTCCGTTCCAACTTCCATATCACTGTGGAGACTTGTAGAATCAATCTAACAACTTGTGTGATGATTTTATCATTCAATTTAGCAAGTCTTCTTCCTTTCCGCTTCTCTTGAACATTCTCCACAATTTAATTCTTCAATATCTCCTTTCTAAAATCTCTTATCTCCTTCTTGAGCTATAATTCAATTTGAACTAATCTACATTAAACATAGTAGTTAGTCAATGTAGGAGATAAATATATCAATCAACTTTTGCTCTTAAGAATGACACATATATAAGACATCATCAAAACTAATCAAACCCAACAATATGGAAGATGAGGAGGGTCGGGCCATATCCTAGAATGAATATAAACGCGCTCTGCGTACGCGATTTGGAATGCCATTCGAGTCACCAATGGGTGATTTCAAGAAACTTTATCAAACAGGGTCTCTTGATGACTACAATAATGAGTTTGATGTTCTTCGTTGGAAATTACGACTTCAGGAAGACTATGTTGTTCAAGCTTACATAGAGGGGTTGCATAGTGAATGTGCTCGTCAAGTACGGCTGCAACATCCTCAAACCTTGTCCGAAGCCAGGAGTTTTGCTAAAATTTACGAATACAATGTTGAGGGTTGATATTTGAATATTTTATACACTTCTTTTTACCTCTTGATTAATAATTTAGGACTCTTTAGTTAATAAATAATGGCTTTTATGTTCATTTGGGCTTTGGGCCTTAGATTGCATTTTAGCCATTTTTAATAATAAAATTCCAGTTTTGTATTGCTTCACTATTTTAACCATAACTCTTGAACCAGACATCGGATTTGTCTCATTTTTGTCTCATATTTCAGATGATTCAGAGAGCTACAATTGTTATGAAGACATTAAGAGCAAACTCAGACAAGAGGGCGTTCAATTTTGGAGCCGAAGTCGGATGTACAATTCTGGATTTTATTTGGACCCGAATTTTGTAATTAAAGTCCAGTTTTATTTTATTTATGTTTTGGGCTAAAACCATTAGAGCCCATTTCGTTTTTAGGTTATTTTAAGTAAGGCAGCTGCCACAAACATTATTCATTCACGTTTTACCATATTAGTGGATCAAAAACACAAGTTTCAAATTCTCTCAATTGTTCTTCATCCGTTCTTCGCGTTCTTCGTGTTCGTCATGAACTTCTTCATTTCTGTTCCATTTTCGTTCTGCATAGCCATGCTGGGCTAAGTTTCGGTCTGTTTTTCGTCCGAGGAAGGAAGTTGGTGGAATTCGAAACCCTGGGTTAATCTTCTGTTTATCTGTTAATCTTCATTTCATTCTGTTTCTATTTCTATTAGCTTTCGTTTTAATCTGTTAAACAAAAACCCCCATTGTTACTGTTATGTTTGGCTATTATTGTTGTTAATCGAACTTGCTGCAAATTCGTTGGGGAAACGACCCAGTTCCTATTACGCAAATCATTTTCGAACTTGGTTTATTTTGGAAGACACGGCAAAAATCTTTCCAAAATGGCGCGCCGCCGGGAATTTGCATCGGTTTGATTAGTAACAGTATTGTAAATAGCTTAGTTTAGGTGGTTCGGGTGGTCGGACAGAAATTTTTCTGACTCTGATCACTCAAACCAGGTCTTATTCACAAGGAATTGGGCGTTCTAAGCAAGAGTCACTTCCTAAATGGAAGTGAGGTCTCACTTATTTTCCCCAAATTCCAACGTTTAGACCACTTTTTTCGCTGTTTTAAGTTCTGATTTTTTGATTTCCACTAGGACCATTTTTTTGGAGTATCTCTGATTGGGTTGAAAATTGGTACAGTGATAGAAAATGGCGAATCGTTAGACCCACATCGAAAATGTTCCATTTGACCGTTTTGCCAAATTCCATCGTTTAGACCACTTTTTCAATTTTGAAGTTTTTTTATTCCATTTTTAGGTTCCCCAATAGTCTAGGAGTTGCCCTGTCCAAGTCCCAAAAATTTTAAAAATCATTTGATACTGTTTCTGGACTTGTTTTGGTCAATTTCTAGCATAGGTTTTTGCTTTTGTGTGTTTTGTCTTTGTGTCTCTTAGTGTTTTTTCACTTTTTACCACCTCTTGTGGCATTTTTGTAATTCTGATTTTCTGGTGGCATCTTTGTCATTCTGAGTATTTGCCAATTCTGCTTTGTGTATATGTTGCATGAGTACCAGGAATACTACTAATCCAGAAGATCTGTTTCCATTTGATCCTGAAATAGAGAACAATTCTTGTTGCTAGGAGAGTTGTTAGCCTAAGTCATAGGATTAATACTGAGCTGGACACTACACTGAACTCTGATAGTGGTCATTCTGATTGTGTCCATTCTGTTGATCTTTCTGATTGTGCTTCTGATAGTATTTCTGATAGTCTTGTTGTGTTCACTGATTCTAGTAGCAACTTTGCTAACTCAGACATTATGACAGGAGAACAGGCAAATCATCATACTTTGAAGGAATTGGGTGCACCTGATGTCAATTATCAACCTATGTGCATCCAATATCCTAATCTTGCTGCTAACTTTGAGCTTAAATATGGTCTAATACACTTGTTGCCTAAGTTTCATGGTCTTGCAGGTGAGTGCCCCATTAAGCATTTGAAGGAATTCCATGTAGTATGCAGCACTATGAAACCTCATGCCATTGATGAAGATCATATCAAGCTGAGAGCTTTTCCTTTCTCATTGGAAGGTGGAGCCAAGGATTGGTTGCTGTACCTTCAACCCTCATCTATTGGGAGCTGGACTGATATTCAGAGGATATTTCTAGAGAAATATTTAACTTCCACAAGAGCAACTGCAATCAAGAAGGAAATTGGCAACATTAAACAAGTCGCTGGGGAGACTATGCATGAGTATTGGGAGAGGTTCAAAAGGTTATGTGCAAGCTGTCCACACCATCAGATATCTGAAAAAGACTTGATTAACTCTTTCTATGATGGTTTATCGCCGGTAGACAAAGGGTTGGTGGATGCTTCTAGCGGTGGAGCTATGAGTAACAAGACACCTGGCACCAGGGCCAATAGCACTCCTGTCTACCATATTCAAACACCTCCAGTCCAGTATGATTCTTAGAGATTAGAGAATAGACTTGATGACCTGACTTCCCTTGTGAGGCAGTTGGCAGTGACTCAGACAGTACAGTCTTCCCCTCCTCAGACTGGGTACTCTTGTGGGTTTTATTCTGACCCTTATCATTCTACTGACTCTTGCCCTACCTTGCATGATCCTACTTACCAAGATCAGTCAGTAGCTGCAGTGGGTGTTTTTCCAGGAAGGCCACAATACCAACAGAATAATGCCTTCTCCAATACCTACAATCCTGGTTGGAGAAATCACCCCAACTTTCGTTGGAACCAAAATCAGAATCAGAGTAACCAGTAATTCCTCTTCCTTTCCCTCAGAGAGCAGTTCAATCCAAGAAGTTGGTAGAAAAAGCACAAGAGAAGGATATACTTGAGACATTCAGAAGAGTAGAGATCAACATTCCTCTCTTAGATGCAGTCAAACAAATTCCTAAATATGCCAAGTTTCTGAAGGAATTGTGCACCAACAAGAGGCGACTGAAAGGGAATGAACGAGTGAGCTTGAACCAGAATGTATCAGCACTCATCCAGCCTACCATGCCTCGTAAATGCAAAGATCCAGGGACATTTTCTATCCCTTGCCTTATTGGTAACTATAGATTTGATGATTGCATGCTAGATTTAGGTGCTTCTATTAATGTCATGCCTGCATCTGTTTATAGATCTCTTGGTCTTGGTCCTTTGCGTCCTACTGGTGTTATTGTTCAGTTAGCTAATAGGAGTAGTGCTCACCCTTCTGGTTTGGTTGAAGATGTATTAGTCAAAGTTAATGACTTGATATTTCCTGCTGATTTTTACATCTTAGATATGGAGGATGAGTCTCCTAGTAGTAGGTCACCAATCATTCTAGGGAGGCCTTTCATGAAAACAGCTAGGACTAAGATAGATGTGCATTCTGGTACTCTTTCCATGGAGTTTGGTGATATATCTGTGAATTTCAATATCTTTGATGCCATGAAACATCCTAGGGAAGAGCATTCTGTTTTTTGTATTGATGTGATTAACGATGCTGTGGATGATGTTCTTACTGATTGGTGTGCTGATTATCCTGATTTTTCATCTGAGAGTGATACTCCCATTTGTGCATGTGGTGTTAATGAATGGTGCTCTGTTTGCACTAATTTAGTTAAGGCTGCATTGTTTGGTGATTCTGACTTGCTTGGTAATTCTACATTACTTGTAGATTCTGATATTGATTCTGAGTTTGAGCTTCATCCTGATCCTAACATGCATCCTGATTCTGATTTTGATGAGCTTACTTCTGATTTTGATGAACTAAATTATGATGTTAACATTGAGCTGTATAGACATAGTCCTTCTGCTTGTGCTTCTTTGAATGTGGCTTCAGGTATTTCCAGTGTTATGACATCAGAGTTGTTGCAACAACCACCCAAGCTTCTTCCCTCCACTGAGCAACCGCCCAAACTAGAGTTGAAATCCCTTCCGGACCATCCAAGTATGCATTTCTGGAGGTGAATGAGCAGTTGCCAGGCATTGTGGCAAATAATCTTATGCATGATCAAGAAGAGAAGCTGCTAAGCTTATTGAGGGTGAACAAGAAAGCCATTGGGTGGACATTGGCTGACATAGTTGGCATTAGCCCTTCTATGTGCATGCATCAGATTCTGTTGGAAGAGGACTCTAAGCCGGTGAGGCAACCCCAGAGACGCCTTAATCCTCTTATCCTTGATGTGGTAAAGAAGGAGGTCACTAAGCTTCTGCAAGCTGGCATCATCTATCCCATTTCTGATAGCCAGTGGGTTAGCCCAGTCCAGGTGGTTCCCAAGAAGTCCGGAGTTACCGTAGTAGCCAATCGAAGAATGAGCTCATTCCTACTCGAGTTCGAATAGTTGGAGAGTTTGCATTGACTATAGGAGACTCAACCAAGCCACTCGCAAAGATCATTACCCTCTACCTTTCATTGATCAGATGTTAGAGCGATTGGCTGGTAAGTCTCATTACTGCTTCTTGGATGGCTACTCTGGATACTTCCAGATCTATATTGCTCCTGAGGATCAAGAGAAGACGACCTTCACATGCCCCTTTGGGACATATGCCTACCGAAGGATGCCTTTCTGCCTTTGCAATGCACCTGGCACTTTTCAACGTTGTATGATGAGTATTTTCTCTGAATTCCTAGAGGTCTGCATGGAGGTTTTTATGGATGATTTCACTGTATATGGGTCTGATTTTGATGCATGCTTAGCTAATCTATCTAGGGTTTTGCATAGGTGCATTGAGTCTAATCTTGTGCTGAATTATGAGAAGTGTCACTTTATGGTTGAGTCAGGTATAGTCTTGGGACACATAGTGTCTAGGAAAGGGATTGAGGTAGACCCTGCTAAGATAGATGTTATTACTGCTTTTCCTTACCCCGCTTCTGTGCGGGAAGTTCGCTCTTTTCTTGGTCATGCAGGTTTCTATCGACGTTTCATTCGAGATTTCAGCAAGACTGCTCGACCTTTGTCCAACCTTCTGCATAAGGACACTGACTTTGTCTTTGATGATGCGTGCAAGGCGGCCTTCGATCACTTGAAGCGTTGCTCGACCACAGCCCAGTGATTCAGCCCCCTGATTGGCACCTTCCTTTTGAGTTGATGTGCGATGCTTCCAACTATGCGGTTGGTGCTATCTTGGCACAACGGGTTGATAGAGCTTCCCATGTCATTGTATATGCTTCCAAGACTTTGGATTCTGCTCAGTCTAATTACACCACCACTGAAAAGGAGTTGTTGGCTATTGTATTTGCTTTTGATAAGTTTAGGTCATATCTGCTAGCTAGTAGAGTCATTGTTTTCTCTGACCATGCAGCTTTAAAGTTTCTTTTGAAAAAGGCAGATGCTAAGCCACGACTCATCCGGTGGATGTTATTGCTCCAAGAGTTTGATATTGAGATTCGAGACAGAAGTGGAGCGCAAAACTGGGTAGCTGACCACTTGAGTCGCATCACTAATTCTCCCTCTCACCCCTCTTCTATTCGGGATGATTTCCCTGATGACCAGCTTCTACAGCTGCAAGTTAAGATCCCATGGTATGCTGATTTAGTTAACTACTTGGTGGCTGGTGTTTTTCTTGTAGATTCCACTAGGGCCCAAACCTTAAAATTGAAAAGTGAGTCTAAATATTATGTTTGGGATGACCCTTATCTGTGGAAATTTTGTAGTGACCAAGTAGTTAGGAGATGTGTGCCTGATCATAAGTTTTACTCTATATTGCATTTTGCTCATGCTTCTGCCTGTGGTGGTCACTTTGGACCACAAAGAACTGCTAGGAAGGTGTTAGAATGTGGTTTATTTTGGCCTTCCCTGTTTCATGATGCCCATATGTTTTGCAAGTCATGTGATAACTGTCAGAGGGCAGGGAGTATTTCCCGTAGGCATGAGATGCCCCAAAACCCTATATTGTTTTGTGAGATCTTTGATGTTTGGGGTATTGATTTTATGGGTCAATTTCCTGCTTCATATGGTTATACTTACATATTCTTGGGTCATTGATTATGTTTCGAAATGGGTTGAGGCGAAAGCCACCCGGACTAATGATTCTTCTGTGGTGGTGGACTTTGTTAGGTCTAACATTTTCTGTAGGTTTGGCATTCCAAGAGCTATTATCAATGACCAGGGTTCCCATTTTTGCAATCGAAGCATGGGTGCCTTGTTACGCAAGTATGGAGTGCTACACAAGGTTTCCACAGCATACCATCCTTAGACCAATGGTCAAGCTGAAGTCTCAAATAGAGAGATTAAGCTAATCCTTCAGAAGACTGTTAACTCTACCCAAAAAGATTGGAGTAAGCGACTAGATGATGCTTTGTGGGCATATCGCACCGCCTACAAGACTCCGATTGGGATGTCTCCTTATCGGCTTGTCTTTGGTAAGGCATGTCATCTTCCGGTTGAGTTGGAGCATCGAGCCTATTGGGCCATTAAGCAGTGTAACATGGATTTGGTTCAGTCTGGGATGGAGAGGAAGCTGCAGTTGCAAGAGCTAGATGAGCTTAGATTGGATGCCTATGAGAGTTCACGGTTGTACAAGGAGAAGACTAAGGCATTCCATGATAAGCATATCCTGAGGAAGGAGTTCCCTGTGGGCCAAAAAGTTCACCCTAGCCCCATTACAACCTTTAATAACAAGCTCTCTTGATTTGTGCATGCATGTGTTATGAGTAGTGGAGACGTAGAAGTTGAGCAAGCTTATGGTAGAACAATTTTATTGAGTAGAATTTGAGCGATACACTTATTTACCCTAAACACTTGAGAGATTGATTAATTGAGAGCATCATTTGAGAGACCATCTTTTGTGATTAGCATCATTGATTGAGACTACCATGAACTGTAATTTGAGATGAAGGGATTTTGGTCTTGATTGATTGGTCTTTAGAAATTTTTTTTTTTGTCCCTTGATTCAATTTTTGCATTGTTAGCAATTATTAGTAAAGAATAGTTTCTCCTTTAGGTCTTTTTCTTTGGATTTTGCTCAGGAGTGCAAAAAGATAAGTGTGGGGTAATTTGATAATTGAATATTTTATACACTTCTTTTTACCTCTTGATTAATAATTTAGGACTCTTTAGTTAATAAATAATGGCTTTTATGTTCATTTGGGCTTTGGGCCTTAGATTGCATTTTAGCCATTTTTAATAATAAAATTCCAGTTTTGTATTGCTTCACTATTTTTACCATAACTCTTGAACCAGACATCGGATTTGCCTCATTTTTGTCTCATATTTCAGATGATTCATAGAGCTACAATTCTTATGAAGACATTAAGAGCAAACACGGACAAGAGGGCGGTCAATTTTGGAGCCGAAGTCGGATGTACAATTCTGGATTTTATTTGGACCCGAATTTTGTAATTAAAGTCCAGTTTTATTTTATTTCTGTTTTGGGCTAAAACCATTAGAGCCCATTTCGTTTTAGGTTATTTTAAGTAAGGCAGCTGCCACAAACATTATTCATTCACGTTTTTACCATATTAGTGGATCAAAACACAAGTTTCAAATTCTCTCAATTGTTCTTCATCCGTTCTTCGCGTTCTTCGTGTTCGTCATGAACTTCTTCATTTCTGTTCCATTTTCGTTCTGCATAGCCATGCTGGGCTAAGCTTCGGTGATTAGCCCACGGATTAAGGATTCCACTATCCGAGGACTCGTTCTTAACGGTAACAAATTCGTTTCGTTTTCTAATTTCGGATTCGATTTGCATTTGGATTGGGTGTTAGATTTAATGCCCAGATTGAGAAATCCCAAGGATTAAATTCGAACCGGGTTTAAGTGTTTTCGTGCGATCGTACAGTGACACGCCGCTGTTCGGATAAACGCTAGACGATCGTTTAGTTGAGGGAATTTCTGGACGAACGCAGAGATTTCAGTTCGTCCAGAATCAATCATGAGTTTGATCAATTCTGTTTTTCGTCCGAGGAAGGAAGTTGGTGGAATTCGAAACCCTGGGTTAATCTTCTGTTTATCTTTTAATCTTCATTTCATTCTGTTTCTATTTCTATTAGCTTTCGTTTTAATCTGTTAAACAAAACCCCCCATTGTTACTGTTTTGCTTGGCTATTATTGTTGTTAATCGAACTTGCTGCAAATTCGTTGGGGAAACGACCCAGGTTCCTATTACAGCAAATCATTTTCGAACTTGGTTTATTTTGGAAGACACGGCAAAAATCTTTCCAAGGGTAATAAGTTGTTGCCTCGGCGAAACACTAGCGAGACCTCCAACAGTCATCCCCAATGGAAAAGTGATAAAAATCCTATTTCCACATCGAAATCTCAAACCAATAGCTCCAACTCCAATTGGCAAACCAAGACCAATGGGGCTTGGGGGCGATCAGCAAACGCAAGGGCTTCGACTGTATCTACATCAAGAACAGGGCAGTCCACAGCACAGCAGGCCTCCGCCTTCAACAGTGATGAATTGGATGAACTGAGGGCCAAAAATTTGTGCTTTTACTGTAGGAAACCATTCTCTCGTGACCACACCTGCCCCCAATGGCAGCGAATGCAGGTTCAACTAATTGAGCTTAGTCTGGATGAAAAAGAGGTGGAAATTGCACAACCCACAGGCCCAGATGACACTTCTCCTTATGAGTATGTGGCTGAAACTAATGAGTGTCTCCAGATTTCACTCCATGCAATGCAAGGGAGTGTTGGGGTCATATCTATGCGAATTCAAGGCTATGTGGGCAACCGGCAAGTGCAGGTATTAATTGATAATGGAGCTTCACACGGTTACTTGGATTATGAGCTTGCTTGTAAGCTTGGTTGGAAAGGAACACCAAATGCCAAGGGTAAAGTAGAAGTGGCAGGGGGTACAAAATTGAAGATTTAAGGTGTGTCGAAGGGGTTTAAATGGAAGATGCAGGGCCAAGACTTTGTTTTTGACTTAAGAATTATGGAAATCAAGACATATGACATCGTTTTGGGTCTACACTGGTTGCAAGAGGTAGTTCATCATGCCTCTTGGAATTATGACGATTTATCTATGACATTCTGGTATAAGGGCTCCATGTGCACCTTGAAACCAACCCTTCCATCCAGCTGCAAGGTAGTTAACCGGATCAGTGACTCCATGGCTGAAGGTAGTCAGCTCTTCCTTTTACACTCTATAGAAGGTCCTAGTACTTTTTCTTATTCCCTAACTAATGGTAATGAGGAAGCTTCTGGTTGTGTTAAGAAATTATTGAGGGAATTTGGGATTGTTTTCAAGGAACCCAACTCACTCCCACCTCTTCAGGAGAACCAAAACCATCTTATTGTGCTTAAGGAGGGGGCTGATCCAGTCAATCTTCGGCCTTACCGCTATCCGATAATACAAAAGGATGAAATTGAAAAACAGGTAAAGGGGCTCTTAGAATCCAGGGTCCTACAAGAGAGCTCTTCTCCCGTTGCTTCGCATATCGTAGTAGTCAAGAAAAAAATGGTACTGGCGTATGTGCATAGACTATCAAGAATTAAACAAACTCACAGTGAAGAATAAGTATCCAATTCCTCTGGTTGATGAGTTATTAGATGAGTTGAAGAATGCTAGATGGTTCACTAAATTAGATCTTTGAGCTGGTTATCACCAAATTAGAATGAAACCTGAAGACACTTACAAAACAACCTTTAGAACGCATTCAAGACATTATGAGTGGTTGGTCATGCCCTTTGGCCTTACCAACGCACTAGCAACGTTTCAAGGAGTGATGAACAACATCTTTCGAGACCAACTGAGGAGATTTTTGTTAGTGTTTTTTTGATGACATCCTAGTATACAGCTCCAGCATGACGTTACACCTAGAGCACCTACGGTTAGTGCTGGAAATACTCAAACAACATCAATTTTTTATTAAAGAATCCAAGTGTACCTTTGCTGCTACAAGGGTGGAGTATCTAGGCCATATTATACAGAGTGGGGTGGTGTCTACCTATCCTCAAAAGATTCAAGCAATTGCAGAATGGCCTGAACCATCTACGGTAAAACAGCTCTGCTCCTTCCTTGGTCTAGCTGGATATTACAGGAAATTTATTAGGGGTTATGGCATGTTGGCAAAGCCTCTAACGAATCTACATCGTAAAGATCAATTCAAGTGGTCTCAAGAGGCTGCAGAAGCTTTTAGAAAATTGCAGCAAACCTTGAGTTCAGCACTGGTCTTGGCATTACTTGATTTTTCCAAACCATTTGTGGTGGAAACTGATGCTTGCTCTACTAGAATAGGCGCTGTTCTGATGCAAGGGGGTCAGCCATTGGCATATTTTAGCAAAGGTTTGGCTCCAAGGCACCATCGTCTCTCTATCTATGAAAAAGAACTACTTGCGGTGATCCAAGGTGTTGAACATTTGCACCAATACTTAGAGGGCAGACATTTTGTGACCAGGACTGACCAACAAAGCTTGAAATACTTGTTGGACCAGAAGCTGAAGACATCTTTCCAATTGTATTGGATCTCCAAATTAATGGGGTGTGATTACGAAATTCATTACAAGAAGGGGTTAATAAAAACGTAGCTGATGCTCTCTCCCGGATGCCTAAAATGCAACTTTTTTAGCTTATACTCTCTACTTGTTCAGAGGAGCTGTTGCTGGAAAATAAAAAGAGTTGGGAAGATGACTCTGAAATGCAAGTTCTTATGCAGCGCCTACAACAAGGAAGTGGCGTGGAAGGTAAATTTTCATGGTATGATGACTTATTACATAAGGGGACTCGGCTGGTTGTAGGGAATTCACCTATTGTGAGATAGAAAATCCTAGAATGACCCCATTCTTCATATTTAGGGATACATGCTACATATCAAAGGGTAAAGACCCTGTTTTGGTGGAAGCATATGTTTGATGAGATCAAGAATTACATCAAGCATTGTGATGTGTGTGCACGTTGCAAATATGAGACGGTGGCTTATCCGGGACTGCTCCAGCCTTTACCTGTTCCTAATAAGGTTTGGGAAATCATATCTATGGATTTTATTGAAGGACTTCCCAAAGCTAATGGCAAGGATACAATATGGGTGGTGGTTGATCGCCTAAGAAAATATAGGCACTTTGTGGCTTTATCTTATCCCTTTTCAGCTACCACCTTGGCTCAACAATTTTTAGATGGGGTCTATAAGCTTCATGGGGCTCCTATGGAGATCATTTCAGACCGGGACCCTATTTTCATTAGCAACTTTTGGCAGGAATTTTTGAAGGTTCTGAAAATTGACCAAAAGCTGTCTTCCTCCTACCAACCACAAACGGATGGGCAAACAGAGGTACTCAATCGCTGTTTGGAAACTTATCTTCGGTGCATGTGTTGGGAGTTCCCTAAGGATTGGGCCAAGTGGCTACCTCTTGCGGAGTGGTGGTACAACACCAGCCACTAAAGTCACTCCACATGAACCAGCATTGTATAGTCCATATTTGCCTCGTACAACAGTGTGGATGTTGTTGACAGGTCCTTTGTTGCTTGTGAAGGTGCTTTGCTGGTGGCTAAGCATCATTTGGGTCGTGCCATCAACATAATGAAGCAACGGGCTAATTCCCACAGGACTGATAGAGAATTTCAGCTAGGCTAGTGGGTTTTTCTCAAACTTCAGCCCTATAGATAAATCTCAGCTGCCTCTAGGAGTAACCAAAAACTTGCTCCTAGGTTCTTTGGGCCTTACCGAATTAAGCAAAAGATAGGTCCAGTAGCGTATAAGCTAGATTTACCGGAAGAGACAGGAATACATGACACATTCCTCATTTCTTTGCTTAAGTTGTGCCCTGATCCAACAGTAAAGCCTCGTCATCCGCCGCTTGACTGGCCAGAACCTCCAGTTATGAAGGAATATAC
Organism: Acacia pycnantha; assembly: GCA_025563575.1. Taxonomy (NCBI): domain Eukaryota; kingdom Viridiplantae; phylum Streptophyta; class Magnoliopsida; order Fabales; family Fabaceae; genus Acacia; species Acacia pycnantha. The sequence continues at coordinate 658,173 of JAMWYP010000017.1, read as the reverse complement.
CAGATTCTGTAAAAGCGAGTTGGCAGAAGAAGGGGATGCATAGTTACTGAAATTTTGGTCAAATGGAAGTAGCTACCTGAAGAAGAAGCAACTTGGGTGTTGTTGTACCGCTTCCAACAGCAGTTTCCCAGTTTTGTCTTTGCTGACCCTTGAGGACAAGGGTTCTTAAGGGGGACATTGTTATGTAGATTGTGAATATAATTAGGTTAGATAATTTGGGCATTAGGTTAGGTTGGATTGGGGATTTATTGGCACAATTAATCCTATGAGGCCAGTGATGTGGCACTATACTAATTCTATGAGGCCATAGGGGTAGTTAGGTAATTAGCTAATATAGAGTTAGTAATATCAATTAGTAGTTCAGGGAGACTTAGCGCATAACTAAATAAGTGAATAAGTGACTAAGGCTACTGCCTATATAATAGAGAGCCTATGCCTATTGTATTGTTGTTGATTGTGTATGAATGAATAGCAGAGCAACAGTTCTATCTACCTCCTCTCTCTCTCTGAATTTCTCTTCCCAATCCCTCTCACTTCTGTTCTTCCCTCTATTACGTTAGATTTCTACAACTCTTGTATCACAAAAGATCAGGCATTTTGGGGCCAGTATCCTATAAGTCATATGACGAGCACAATTTATGTTATTTACCGCCATAACATAACTTTTTCAGACCACAATTATATAGATGTCTTCTTTAATAATGCTTTGTGCCTATATTTCATTGTTTACTGAATATATGCACAGTTTTCTTTATTTTTTTCTTAATTAATTTAGATCAATATTGGTTGAGTATTCTGGTGCTGTCCTTGGAGTACTGTCTGCTTTGTTGTATGGTAGGAGAAGTCATTTGTGGAAAAATGTAACACTTGTATTTTACTATACCGTAAATTTTATAATTATCTTATCCTTTGATGTTCCCATTTTTCCTTGCTATTCATTGAGTGTTTTACTGTGGCCAATGAAAATATGGTTCTTGTCGTGTACTTCAAACCATCATGGTTAAGGATGTAAATATATCTGGTATTAATTGTTTATTGTTTTCAACTAACTGAGAAAGAAAGCTAAGTCCAAGTTGTAGTATTAGTTGTCTTCAACCATTGTTATAACTGATTCATGTCTTTGATATATTATTTATTCTCCAGTAAGGTGAATAATTTATTTCCACCCAAATAGATGGCCTAATTTCCTTGTTGAGATCTTTATAACTGCATGATGATGAATTTTCCTTAACAAATAGTAATTTTTTTTTCTCCATCTTAATTGGGAAGCTGGATTTATTTCTCAATTTTTTTAAATTAGAGTCTATGTCCATGACTTTTTCACTATATTGTTTAGTAGGTTTATTAATTAGAAGTGTGCTTTGATCCCCCCCCCCTTTTTTCATTCTTTATCATTGCTACATTTTTCACTTTTGTTATAGATAGTCACTGAGAAAGTATTGTACATTCTTCAGTTTTGATTTATATTTAATTGGTGGTGTTAATGTTGCAGATGGAGAGAGTGAAGTTGGAGAAGAGGAAAAAGATAGGTATAGATGGTTGAAGAAACCCTGTGCCTTCAATGTTTTTTTACTGAATACCAACAAGGTCTTATAGAGACTCATCACAAACCATGCACCTTTTAGGGTTCATGTTCGAGAATATCTATATGTATCTGTATTATCTGGTTTTTTGTACTTTGTAGAATGTAAAGCTCTAATTTGTTCATTCTATGGCTACTTGGTGTATAACTTATTTATGATTTTTGTGTTTTTTAGTTCATTTTGTTGGCAACATTGTTGTTTATGTTTTGTCTTGTTTATGTATAATTTTTTAGGATTACTACTATATATATTTCTTCATATACACTTTTTTTAATACATTATTCAGTATTGTTTATTTCATAATATATATTTTTCTTTATTTGAATGGTTGCTATGGAAGAGCCCTAATAATTATAATATTTTTTTTATTTATTTGAGTGGTTGCTGTGGAAGAACCCTAATAATTAATAATAATTTTTTTTTTCTAATCTTTTGATTTGTGATGGATTTTTTTTCATATTCTGTCGCAATTTGTGATGGAATTTTAATCTGTCGCAATTTGTGACGGATTTTTTCCATCATGAATTCCTTTGCAAAACTTGTTTGTGATGGATTTTCCCTGTCTATTGACAGATTTTGTCCATCTTTAAATATTTTTATTTTATTTTTATAGTGAGCATAGAGCAGAGCACTAGATTAAATTTAGTAGTAGTGAAGCACTCCAATACTATCAATCTTGGTTTAAGGAATGATAAGATTTTTAATGAAGAATTTGAACCACTGATAAACTATTTTCAAAAGTTTAAATTTTTTCAAAAAAAAAGCCCATTCGAATCCCAGGATTGGATTGTACCAACCAAACAAGTAATACAGTGATACGTAGAGTATCGTCCCACCGAGATTATAAAACTATCTTATGCAGTAAGAAAGTGAACGAGAATTGCTAAATTTGGTAAAATCAAAAGATATGTGGATATGATCGAGTAATATAAACTACTAATTCTAAAATAACAAGTCAAGAACGAATATGGCTGATAGTTATCAGGATAAAAATAGGCTAAGCTCATATTTCCCCTTAATTTACAACTCTTTACCTAGATTGCTACCATAGTGTTATAACGAAGCTATAGCAGCTTCCACAATGGTACAACAATGCTATAGGAAAGGTCTTCAGTTAGCCTACCTCTTCTGTATACAGAAGTTTTCCAACAATCTTGTTTTTTTATTCCTAAATCTACTTTTCTCATATGCCTATATGAGTTTGAAGTTCGGAATAACATGCAAAACTAGGTGTATGGTTGCGTGAGATAAACCCATTCCTATACCTTATAATTTAGATAGAGTAATGCACTAACTCTACTAGCACACATTGTTTAATAGAGGTCTAATCTTAACTCTGTTCCAGTAAGTTAAGATCACAACTCTTTCTCAATAGTGGACACCTAATGGACAAGATTGACATTAACACACACAACATCAAACAAAGTGAAGTATATTAATTAAAACTTAGCAATTGAGTTTGAAGCTACAGATTTAGGATCCATTGTCGCTTAGCCAAAAATCAAAATAGTTTCTGGCTTGTGAAGAGGTTACAACTGAAACTGTCATAATATAATCCATGAAAATACAGAGAAAGAAACTAAGAAGAAGAACAGTCGAGGAATTCGATAGCACAGAGGAGCATCTGTCACATAACGCAGTTGTGTCTTCTTCGCCTGAACAACCTTTTGTCTTAGTTGTTTTGTTCATCACAGAAACTTTCTCAACCACCAAACGTTCTATCAATTAGAGGTACAAGGCATGAGAGATTCTGTCATTGTGTTTTGTTCTCAATGTCCAGCATGTGTTTCTAGGGTTGACCGCCACGATCTCAAACATGCTCTAGAGATTTTGCCACGATCTCATAGGAGCGGCCACTCTCCACATTTGTAGAGATGGTTTCATGTAAGTGTACTTGCACTGAGCACAACATGCTATAATACCATCCTTTAGCAGCTACCTTATAATATTATGTCTCAATCGTATGTGTCTACTTTTACCATTGAAGGTTTTGTTCTTAGTTGTGGATATTGCCACTTTATTATCACATTGCAACAACACTAATGGCGTTGGTTTGTCACCCAGTAGGATGTTCGCTAAGAAGTTTTTCAACCACTCAGCCTTAGCACCAGCCAACTCAATAGCAACAAACTCAGAGTCCCTTGAGGACGGTGTTATTATGTTTTGTTTGGTTGATTTCCATATGACTGCACCACCACCAAGAATAAAGACATAGCCACTAGTGGATTTTGTTTTGTTTGAATCCAAAATCCAGTTAGCATCATTGTATCCTTCTAATACAGTAGGAAACCCACTATATTGTATACTACCATAATTCATGGTATCTCTTAAGAATCATAATAATCTTATGAGAGCCTCCCAATGTTTACTGCCTGGGCAGTGAGCATACCTGATCAATCTATACACACAACATATGCTATGTCTGGCTTGGTATAATTCATCAAATGCAACAAAATCCCAATGATTTGTGCATATTTAGATTGAGCTATTGGATCTCCTTCATGTTTTGTCAAATGTACACTACCATCATAAGGAGTACTTAAAGGATCTTCATCAAATTGTTTAAATTTTCTCAGAATCTTCTAAACATAATGTTCTTGAGAAAGTTGAATACCATCTTCAGTCCATATGATTTGTACACCCAATATTACGTTCTCTTTTCCAAGATCTTTGATATCAAAATTTGAAGCAAGGAAACTTTTTGTCTCAATCACAACATTTAAACTAGTATCAAATAATCACACAATCATTGTTCACAACTTTTATATAAACACATATTTCTACTTCAATAGTAGAGAAACCACCACTTACCAAAACTTGATCTAATTTCTCATGTCACTGTTTGGGACTAGTTTCTTTAACACACCCACACATGTATTTATATATTTACAATAGGATTTACGTTAGGTCTTATATCAATTGGCTTAAAGAGTATGTCCTTATTAAGACCGGTCCTACAACCAGTCTAAAAAGTTACTTTTTAAGACCAATTGTTTTATTGTCTGGTCTTAAAAACTATCAATTTATAATTAAAAAAATGCCCACTTTTTAGACCCAGTTATTTCATACCCGGCCTAAAAAAGTGGTCAATTTTCTTAAAAAAATATATGTTTTATTTTGTTTCACTGAAGCCCTGTTGGATTATTATCAGTAGAAGTTATTTTATGCAATATTAAGTCAAGTACGTGATAGCTATTTGATATTTATAGACATCAAATATGAAACATGCTCTGTCCTATCCCAGTCTCAGGTGATAAAAGAAAATATTCTTATTTAATGAATTTTAGTATAACAAAATTAATATACAAATCTAATATAGAGATTTTACATGAGCGAATATGATATCACGATGAGGTCTTGGATGAGATGGAAAACAAACTCAAGGCCAATAATAAGGATGTAACCAATTAGGTGGAAATACTTGTGGCCAGGTGGGGATTAATAACTCTAAATTGGAAGATGAAAAACATAGTGCTATGATCTAGACTTAGAAGGTGGTGAATTTACTATTAGATCTGCCTATCGAGCTATTACGAATGAGCAAGAAGGAGCCAACCCTCTATGGGGACGGATTTGGGAGTTGAACACCCTACAACGGACCAATACCTTTATGTGGTTAGCTATGCATAATCGGTTACTTTCAAATGAATAACGTGCGAGACGAGGACTATGTACTAATACGGTGTGTTCGCGATGTCAGAATAGCTCTGAGAACCTGATTCATGTTCTTCGGGATTGTGAAGACGCAAGGAATCTGTGGGATGAATTGATTAAACCGTCAGCCGAGCGTAGATTTTTTGATTTGGGGCTGAAAGATTGGCCGCAATATAATCTGAGACAACCTGCTGATGTGGGAAGCGATGACTGGAGCAGTATGTTTGCGACTATTTGCTGGAAGCTTTGGCAACAACGGAACCATTTGGTTTTTGAGGATAACTCGCTATGTATTGTAAAAAAAAGAGAGTTACATTTTGAGTTTGTATATTCTAGATAAAATACGGTGAGATTGCAAGAGTCTGATCGACTCAACTCTTGTGAACCCTGTTATAGTTAAGGATCTAAGTTCCTCTAAGTTTTTAGCTAATCAGATTCCTATATTTTTCAGATTTTATTATATAATTTCCGCATCAGATACATACCCAATTAAGGAAATGGACTCATGCCCACAAGTTTTGAGGAGTAGATTTTTTCTTTCAACAACAAAGGAACAAATCAAATTAGCATAGAATGTACTCCACCTTAACAATCACACTGACTATCCAATACATAAGTGATTCGCTCTGCGGTTTAGGTGAAGGAGTATGTTTATTTTTGCTATCTGAAAAACAAATAACTCATCATAACCATATGCATGTATTTAACAAAAATAGAAACTGAAGAAAATAATTATAAATTCAAATAACATAAAAATTCAATAAAAGGCTTTCTTTTCAAGGATAAGAAATAAAAATGAAAGCACATGTTAATGGTTTGTATTGATTGTTCTAAGATTTGGAATAAAACAAGAGTACACTTTACTTCAAACAAATGTAAAATGGCCTTTAGGTTGGCCTGTTAGTCCTCAGGTAACGCATTTCCTTCATCTACTGTCAATTTTCATCATGATTTTTTGGATTTTGATAACTTTTTTACATGAATAGAATCTAATTACTACTTAATAATCTTTTAGGGTCCTTATTATTGTGCTGCTGAGGCAGATAAATATTTTGGTCGTTTACCTATTCTCCCACCATTCTCTTTCTTTTATGGCTTATGAATTTTTTTGGCTTATTCTTTGCCTTACTTTTTCTTTCATGAATATTCCAGAGGGGGTTTCAAGTTGGTCCTAGTGTGGGTATTGATGCTGGTAATCATATATGGTTCGCAACCACAACAGTTTTTGCTCAATGCTCAGCGTACGGGTATGCACGGTGAATTCTGGATCTGAAACTGTAATTCTGTTTAGGTCATCAAAATTTGCATAAAATAATTAAGGTGTTAAAATTTACAAAGTTACCTGAAACACACACACATATGTATGTATAGCATCTGACATCTTCATATTGCTTATATTAAAAATTTTATGGGCTCTGCTGACTACTCATACATATTTTGAAAACCCAAGGTTTCAGACACCCCGTAAATTTGATCAATGAAAGATGACCAAACATATATATTGGTTTCATTTCAGGAGATCCTAGGCGCATGAAATAATCCTAGCTGGAATAGCTAGGACTTTATTAATGAGTACTCATGCCCCACTTAGCTAATTATTAGAAACAACCCATTTTCATGGTTCAAATGTCCAAACAAAAGACAAAATGAACAACGTAAAAAGGCCAGAAAAGCAAATGCTTCTCGATGAAACCAAATTTATTTGGAAAATGCTACCAGTTTAGGTCAACTTGTGAATGGTTTTCATGTCAGCGGCCTGTTTAAGATCTCCTCGTTCCACATGGTCCCACCACTTGAATAGGAAATTGTCCACGACTAGTCTGATCCAAGGAGACAGTTTCAATCCTTCCTCTCCAGCGTCAGCTTCCTTCAACAGCTCCTTCAACTACTCCCGATTTACGTGTTTAATATCAGCCACTTCATCTGGATTAGGAAGAATACCAACATCCCCATCTATGAATAGCAGATAATCGACTGCAATGAAGGGATGTAATTTCTGTTAATAAAACCATTTGAATAAAGAATATTTGCACTTAAAGTAGAAATATTGGCACAAGTGGTAAGCGGCTTGTGTCGTTTAAACAAGGTCTTGAGTCTTGTAAATGCAGAAAAGCTCCGCTGGGAGATTCACCCACCAAAGCTAGGTGCGCGACCCAGGTCGGATTCGGATTAGTCAAGCAAAACTCTAGATACTAGATAGGTAACCAAAAAAAACTAATCCAGATCGAGGCTTTGGATGCCTCTCCGCAAGGTCACCCGCTTTGTAGTCTAGCTGTTCCACCATTAGACCAAGTACCCTTGGAAACCATCTAAAGAAAGATTACTTGCACCAAGAGTAGAAATTAACTAAGTGGCCTCACTTTCATGCCCCCAAGGTGCCTTGTAAAGCATGAGACCAATGGCATGAACTGATCAACTGGCACATCTTCAGAGGCAATAATACCAAGTTCGTCCAAAAGTTTCCTCTGAGCTGCATTTCTTACTCCTGACACATAAGAAGGCAGAAGCGTTTAAGAAAAGCATTAATGACAACTGTTTGGTAGGAGGGATTTGGAGGAGAAATGTTTTTGAGTCAGAATTTAAAAAATATGGATAAGCAGTGGGGTTATCAAATTCTCAGTGCACAAAGCTCCCACCAGGTGGGGTTGGGGAGGGATAGATGTAATACCCAGCCTTACCCCTACAACAGGAGAGATTGTTTCCAAAATTTGAACTCATAACCTCTAGGTCACATGGCAGGAACCTTATCAGTGCGCAAAGGTTCACCATCAAAATTCTAGTAAAGAGAAGATGTAAGGGGGAAAAAAGAAACTTTAATTTAAAACTTTCAACCCCACTACTCTAATTTTTGTTCAAATCTAACTCCAAAAAATTTTCCCTCCACTCATACCAAACAAACCTCGGGCAATCTTTTTTATTATAAAATGTATATCAACACACACACATATATATAGACACACACACCAAGGGCGTGGTCTTCAATAAGCTCTGATTCACGGTCCAGTGGATGGCTGCAGCATGTGTTTGTCCACACAAGAGGAAATGTCACCTTTGCTGCAGAGCGTTGCCTCATTAAGAACATGGCAGAATCTTAGTCAACTCTAGCAAGCGAAACCTAAGGCTAGTGAATGCCTTATGGATAATTTTCAGTACACGACCAAGCAGAAGAATATAAAAGAGATGCCATGGCTTATTGTCATATCCCAAATTTTGGCCTGAAAGTTTTAAATTAAGTAGGCTATCAAGCCTAGTCGGGCAAGAGTCCCAAAATATATAATGATTCTCACTAACTATACAACATTTGGCTTTCTTGAATCAAGGCTAAACGCATAATTGAAGGGTAGCCAAAGGCCAAATAAAAAAAATATTATACTTCTCAAGGTACCATTGTATAACTACCGTCCCGTTTGGACAAATGTGTAATTTATGAAAATTTATGGGTATGTAATGGAAATATTGGACATTACACCCAAAATTTAAGGAAAAGTCCTTGAGGCATAGGAAGGTAGAAAATAATTCACCAAACTATATATGAGGCTTAATTGAGATATAAATGTGGAAATTACCTCAAAAAGGAATTTTAAAGAATTATTAAAATATCCATTAAATAAAGAATAATTAGTCAACTGGAGTTTTGAAAAATTGTAGGAAGTTTCAGATGGTTCAGAAAAAATAAGAAAAGCTATTTTCAGATTAATGTGAATTTATAAAAATGATTTCATGCCTTAAAAATGGAAATATTATCTTAAAGAATATTTGATGGGCATTTTATTCATGAATAAGACAATTTCTTTAAAATTGACTTGCATAATGTAGACATATCGATTAAATGGACGAGTATAGCATTAGTTACGATATTTTAAAGTTTTGGTACATAATCTGTTCGCATAGCAAATCAGCAAAGTTAGTAAATTAATAAACTGTATTGATTGGCATGGTTTGAGGCCAGAATTGTATTTTTCGCATGGAAAGTACTTCAAGAGCTTTAAAAAGAATTTTAGAGCACCATCACAATATTTATAAATTTAGTTATGATTTTTCTAAATTGGACCACAAAACTGAAAATACGAAATGAATAGTAACTTATGGATCAAAACGTTAATTTTTAATTTGTGGATTTTAATTCATGATTTTCTTGAACCAGAGTGCTACCCGACTTGCACTAAATGCATCAAATTTAAGGATGTGACACTTATATTCATTGCTATCAGACTCGCGAGTTGTGTAATACCCCTGATAATAATAATAATAATAATAATAATAATAATAATAATAATAATAATAATAATAATAATAATAATAATAATAATAATAATAATAATAAAAGAATTAATATGTGTACATATATAGAGAGAAATAATCTAAATTGATTTCTAGAGTTTCTCCTAGAATCTAGGCACAATAATTTGAAATTTAAAAAAAAACAAATAAAACAGTTAAGATCACATAATCAGATCTGATTAGACTAGATCACATAACAGATTAGGGTTTAAGTGATAAAGGCACATTCCAACAAAAGATAATAATAATATATAAAATATCTAGAAATTAATAATGTTTTTAGTATTAATTTATTAAATTGCAATAATTAAATAGCTCAGCCCATAGCTAAAACCCTAGATTTTAATTAATTATAAATTTAGGTTTAGCCGCCTAAACCTAGAAAACGCTCGACTCTTTTTCTCTCGACTATTTTCTCTGCTACGGCTTCCTCCTCCCGCGCTCTCGGCAAAGCAGTTTTCTAGAAGACTAGCAAAGACGGAGACCAGGTAATCCTAATTCCCATATAGCGTAGGCTAATCCATCCTATATGTAATCCTAATTCCCATATAGCGTAGGCTAATCCATCCTATATGTAATCCTAATTCCCATGTAGCTTAGGTATATATATATATATATATATATATATATATATAATCTTCATGGACTTAATTGAACTCCTGTGCTTGAATTCAATACCCCTAAACGTTATTATTACTATTTCGATGCCTCGGCCTTCGTGCTGGAATAACATATATATGTATGGACGTCCCTTGCTTTTTGTGGATTGAAACTTAGATATGTCTTTCATGGGTACTTTTATGTTTTCTCTGTGTTCCGGTTTTATTTCTTTTCTTTCTTTTTTTTTTCTTTTAATTGAGACCTATGAATCCTATATATTTATTATTTATTTATTTATTGAGAAATACATTTGTACGTGATTAAAATAATTTAAATCATGGGAGGATAGCTTTGGGACGGTACCTCCCAAAGTGAACCGATTATATCCGTTCTTCCTAAAGTTGTGTCTGGTCGGGTTTCCCGGGACGCTAGTAGCAACTTTAGGAAGAGGTGTGCACATTAGGACGAAGTATTTTTGATGGCCAATCTGATTGATTGTGACTGGTCGGGTTTCCCGGGTCACAGGTAGACTGGTCGGGTTTCCCGGGTCTACCATGGTTCTCCTCCTACTAAATAGACTGGCAGGGCTTCCCGGGTCTAAATTAATAAAGAATATATAGGATTATTTTATGTGATTTATATAAAGTATTCGAGCCACTTAATTTTTGTTTTTTGTTTTTTTTTTTCTTTCTATTGGGATTACCAGTGTTTTGCTGATTTTGTGTATTATGGGCTGCGACGATCCTTCGGGGGAGCAGATTTTCAGTGAAGCAGGTTCTCGAGTTGGGGCTAGCAGTGAGAAGTGAGGAAGAATATTCAACTATTTATGGCTGGGTTTATGTTATTTCGCTTTGAATAAAACTATTTATTTAAGTTTTGGACTTATGTCATTGTAATAAATTAGCCTTGCACTTGTCCCAAGACAAGTGCGGCGGTAACACTTCCCAAGGATTTACTTGAAATTCGGTAATTATTTATAAAAACCATTCAAATTTTATGTTATTATATTTGTTAGAAATTGGGGTGTTACAAAATGGTATCAGAGCCTAAGGTTCTCCTTAGCTCCGCTTTTGATGTTAACTCAGGGATCAAAGATCCCAGAGGTTAAAAGAAATAAATAAATTAAAATTAAAAAAAAAATAAATTTAAATTTAAGTAATAATAATAGTAATAAATAAATTTTAAATGTGAGAGATGGGTAGTGAAGGGTTATTCTCTTGTTTTTGTTTTGATTTGTTTCCTTGAAAATTTTTATATAGTTGTATGTTTTAAATTATTTTGTAATTATATGATTATAATTGCCTTGTGAATTTAATATTCGCTTTTATTCAAAGAAGGTACGCAGTTAAGTTTCGACGACGAAACTTGTTTTAAGGAGGGTAGTTTGTAATACCCCTGATTAAAATAATAATAATAATAATAATAAAAGAATTAATATGTGTACATATATAGAGAGAAATAATGTAAATTGATTTCTAGAGTTTCTCCTAGAATCTAGGCACAATAATTTGAAATTTAAAAAAAAAAAAAAATAAAACAGTTAAGATCACATAATCAGATCTCGATTAGACTAGATCACATAATGATTAGGGTTTAAGTGATAAAGGCACATTCCAACAAAAGATAATAATAATATATAAAATATCTAGAAATTAATAATGTTTTTAGTATTAATTTATTAAATTGCAATAATCAAATAGCTCAGCCCATAGCTAAAACCCTAGATTTTAATTATAAATTTAGGTTTAGCCGCCTAAACCTAGAAAACGCTCGACTCTTTTTCTCTCGACTCTTTTCTCTGCTACGGCTTCCTCCTCCCGCACTCTCGGCAAAGCAGTTTTCTAGAAGACTAGCAAAGACGGAGACCAGGTAATCCTAATTCCCATATAGCGTAGGCTAATCCGTCCTATATGTAATCCTAATTCCCATATAGCGTAGGCTAATCCGTCCTATATGTAATCCTAATTCCCATATAGCGTAGGCTAATCCATCCTATATGTAATCATAATTCCCATGTAGCTTAGGTATTCAATGTATACAGATTTCCTTCTTCTCAGTTTTGTGATTTAATTAGACATATATATATATACAACCTTCATTGACTTAATCGATTTCCTTCTTCTCGGTTTATGTGATTGTATTATATATATATATATATATATATATATATATATATATATATATATATATAATCTTCATGGACTTAATCGAATTTCTGTTCCTGTGCTTGAATTCAATACCCCTAAACGTTATTATTACTATTTCGATGCCTCGGCCTTCGTCTTTGGAATAACATATATATGTATGGACGTCCGTTGCTTTTTGTGGATTGAAACTTAGATATGTCTTTCATGGGTACTTTTATGTTTTCTCTGTGTTCCGGTTTTCTTTCTTTTTTTTTTTTCTTTTAATTGAGACCTATGAATCCTATATATTTATTATTTATTTATTTATTGAGAAATACATTTGTACGTGATTAAAATAATTTAAATCATGGGAGGATAGCTTTGGGACGGTACCTCCCAAAGTGATGAACACAACTAGGCTTTATGTCCCCGATATGTTACCGAAGTGAACCGATTATATCCGTTCTTCCTAAAGTGGTGTCTGGTCGGGTTTCCCGGGTTTTGTGTATTATGGGCTGCGACGATCCTTCGGGGGAGCAGATTTTGATGAAGCGGAGTTCTCGAGTTGGGGCTAGCAGTGAGAAGTGAGGAAGAATATTCAACTATTTATGGCTAGGTTTATGTTATTTCGCTTTGAATAAAACTATTTATTTAAGTTTTGGACTTATGTCATTGTAATAAATTAGCCTTGCACTTGTCCCAGTACAAGTGCGGTAACACTTCCCAAGGATTTACTTGAAATTCAGTAATTATTTATAAAAATCATTGCAATTTTATGTTATTATATTTGTTAGAAATTGGGGTGTTACAAGTTGACTCCGAGTTTATCGTTTTTTACATTTCTAGCTTACAAAAACGAGTCGAATTAGTGGTAAACTCATGCTGGTTGTAAACTCGATTAAATTTACGAGTTTATATACCGAGTTTACCTTTTTTACGTTTATAGCTTATAAAATTGTGTTAACTTACTTTTAAACTCACGTTACTTTTGTTTATTTAATCATGTTCAACGGCTTTATATAGAAATTTTATATAAATTTTTTTGTTAGATATGATAAATGATAAATGTTGATGGATTTAATTTCAATTATTTGAATTTAAAATATATTTAAATCAAATTGTTGTCTTTTTATATTTTAATTATTTAATTACACACTGGTAATACCTATTTAATAATAAAAGTAAACTCTTATTAGTTTACGATTCGAGTTCACGATACGAGTTTACGTCACTATCACGAGTTTGCTTAAATTCGCAAGTTTGACAACCTTGCTTATACTCCCTCTGTCCCTATATATAAGGTCCTTTCAACTAAATTGCGGTGTTCAAGAAAATAGTTAAAATTAGTTAAATGTAATAAACATATAGGAAATATTCTTTTTTTCCTTCAAAAATGCCCTTATTTATAAATGAGTAAGAGAGTGAGTAATAATGAGAAAAATGATGAAAGAGAATGTGTTTGGGGGGATTAATTGAGAGTAAAATTGGAAAAAATGCATTTATTTGTCAAACAAACTCAGGGGACTTTATAAAAAAGGACAAGCCTATTAAAAGAATGAGATCTTATAAATAAGGAAGGAGGGAGTGTGTGTGTGTAAAACAATGTATAAGTAACCTACAGGTCCTTATAGTTTAAATCAATTTTTAATTAGGTCCCTATAGTTTTCTTTTTTAAAATTTTTCTCAAGTCCTTATAATTTTGTAATACCCGGATAATTATTTATCTGGAATATTATATTTTAATACATAATACCTATTAAAAATAGGTGAATATGAGGTCTCAAATATTGGAGGGGATTTATCATAATTTTCTAGGGCAATTTCTATTGAAATTAGAGGAATTAAAGTACCAAAAAGTCCTAAATGAATCTATGAGCCATAAAATACTGTGATAAATCCTAAGAGGCAATAAAATAATTATTAAAAATTAGAAAGTATGTTGTCTCTAATTTAGATAATTTTTGGGATTATTTTCCCTGGAGAATAATGAGGCAAAAATCAAAAGTATTTTGAGAACCAAAATGACCACATGATTTTTAATATTTTACATGGGACATAAAATACCAATGTCAGTCCAATAGTTGTGAGATAATAATTAACCTCAATTAAGAAAATTGTCAACAATTAGTAAGTGATTAAATAAATAATTATTGGCTAATTGTTTAAGCATGAGAAAATGAGATATTCAATGATAATTATATACAACCCTTAAGTGAAGATTAATGACCAATGAAGGGTCAAGATTAGTATAAGGAATATTGCTAAGTAATTTGGCATAATTAAAAAGTATGTTAGATGAATTACACTTAATCCCTAAGGCTTGATTAACCAACAAAGGATTAAGCAATGGAATAATTACTAATTAAGATAATTAGTGCATAAACTAAGTAATTAAAAAGGAGTTGAAAAGTCAACATTTTTGGGGGGGAAAACCGAAATTAAGAAGGAAAAAGAAAAGGAAAATTGAATAAAAATTAAAAGGAAAACTTAGTGAAGAAGTTAGTGAAAAAGCAAATAGGATAAATGACCACCGATAGAAATTAAATCTGTAACACCCCGGTTTTCACAACTGTTTTCATAGCGTTTCGATCAGAGTTTTGAGCGAAATTTTTTTTTTTCATAATAAAGAGTAACTGAATAACATTGATAACAGGGTATACGGTTGTTCATAAGGCCGTACATTCCTCCGAGTGTTTACATCTAACGTAAGTACAACAAAACTAAAGCGTCTACATCTGATCTTCATGCTAGCTCCCTACCTTTGTCCTCGATCTACGTGGCCTGCTTGCTTCTCTCCTCGGCCCTCGGTCCTCGGGACCCTGAAGTATAGCTGAGGTCCAATTTAGCGCATTGGATCTCAGGTAACGGTTAACCTCATGCTTATAAACAGTATATGTACAACAGGTATTTCTAATTTCACAGCATTGATCAAGCGGTACAACAACATAAAGCGTAATAGTGATCTAAGTACGATTCCTTAATCACGGTGTGTCTAAGTACGGTTCCATAGGCACGGAGTATCTAAGTACGGTTCCATAGACACGGGGTATCTAAGTACGGTTCCATAGACACGGAGTATCTAAGTACGATTCCTTAGACACGGGGTATCTAAGTACGGTTCCATAGATACGGTGCATCTAGCACCGAACAGAATGGTCAGGTAAGTGTCTATCATGGGGGCCTCACCGACTTTACGGCGACTAAATGGCACACCCACATAGACTAGCATTGCCTTCGGCACCAAACTATTCACATAACATATTATCACATATAATCATTCAATAATCATCAGATTAGTGTTACAGTACGCGAACGTACCTCCGTTGACGAACGTCGGAAATTCTGGCGGAAACGGCACGTTTAACGGAAAACAGCGAAACGTCCTACAGCGGCACGTCGGACAGCGTAACGGCAGCAGATCAAAGTTTCTGACGTCCTATAAGAGTAATATCACTTTTATTAGTGATTTGATACTATATCTGGCATTTTAGGTAAAAATTACCATTTTGCCCCTATACCCCTAATTGGCGGAATTTCGCCAGCACTTCGCTACTTAAACTTTTCGGGACTCAATCCCTACCAAGTTTTACCTCGTCAGGCATCTTTCAATGCAATGAGGCCTAAAACAATAGTAGGAATCTCACTCCCTACTTACTAAAACTATCTAACAACTCTACTAACTACCGAACTAAAAAGCTAAAGACCGAAGGACTTACCCGTTGAAGACTTCTGCAGAACTTCTCCAGAGCCCTTCTCTCTTCTTTCTCTCTCTAAGTTTCGAATTCTCTCTTGAGAATGAAGTGAAAAAACCAAAGGGGGAGGGGGGTATTTATAGACAATTGAAGGGACATGGAGGGAATTTTAAAATTGAATTCATAAGCTTGAAGATCTTCTCTTCCTCATCAAAAATATCTAAATTAACTTAGATTTTGATTTCAGACAGGGTTCCAACTGTCCTACTGAAGTTTCTCGAAAAACGTGTCTCAACGCGCCCGGTTTCAGAACGCATTTAAAAGCATCAACTTCTTCGAAAAATTCACCGATTCCAAATATGTCCAGATAAATTCAAACTCATTCCTAGATATTGAGTTAGAATTTATTTTCTTCATATCCAAAAATGTGCCTATCTGCATTTTTCCCTATTTCGTCTTATTAGGAAAATGCACAAACGGACTCAGAATTGACTTCTGGAAAAGGTCACTTGAAGGTAAAAACTCACTGATCAATATTTTACCTTGACTTTAGAATTCCTATTCCTAGATCTCTAGATAGGATCCGTTTCCTAATTTTAAAATTACTATTCACCTTTTTAATATTTAATTAGAGTTTATTATTTTTAAAACTCTTTATATATTATTTAATTACATTTTCTTTTATTTTTCCTTTTTTTCTGCCTATTTTTTTTTTTTTTATTTCGTTTTTTTATTTAATTATTTAATTAATTAAATAATTATTTTTACATAATTCTTACAGAATTTTCCCATTGGTCCATTCTTGCATTTAGGCTTAAAAATACCTAAACTCAACTATTTTACTTCAAAATTTCCCATTAATTAGTAAATATGTTTTTACTAATTTTAAGCTAAAAACCACTAATTTTAGGGTTTTACATAATTATTACTGAATTTCATTTGCCTATGCTTAAGTATTAGCCCATTATTACTTAATTACCCTCCTATCACTTGTTGATAATTTTCTTAATTAGAATACCTTATTCCCTCATAGCTTTTACCACGACATCTTTGTTTTCATGTCTCCTTCATTATATTGGAAATTATGAGGGTATTTTGGTCATTTTGATCCCTTATTCTTTTTCCTCAATTTCTTAGAGACTTTTCCCTTAAAAATATGATAAATTCAATATAAAAATTGATAACACAAATTTTTTTATCAGAAATAGCCATTTTATTTATCCGGGTATTACAAAATCCTATCTAGAAAACCATGAATTAGGTTCCTAAAGTCAGGGCATATTATTGACATGTGAATTTTTAGCTCAGAGTAGGTTATCTCCAAAGTTATTTCCGTAACCGAAAAGGGTTATACTAGACTGGCTAAGAGGCTATCTGATATTCAAAAAGCAAATCAGATAAATGGAAATCTATAGAAACCAAGCCATAACTTGAAATCCAGGGCTAAGGTAGTAAACAACTGGACGTATTATGAATCAGTGGATTTTTGTCCAGAAGTTGGTCTTTTCGGAAGCAATTTCCGTAACCGAAGACGTTTATCCGAAAATGTTCGGCAGGCAACGGAATACCCTGAATGGAATAAAAAATTTAGTTAACCAAGATATTTCCAAAGAGGAAGAATAGACCTTTAGGGCTATGTTGCTGGATTTCTAAGATTCCTCAAGATTACGCGATTAGAACACCGAACAGGGAACTTTATCGGGTAAAACTCATAAAGCAAAGGAGTGACATCATTGGGATGACTTCATTGGTTGGAAAGATGACATAGGGGGATGGTTTTTGTGGATGAAAATGGAGGAGCAAACTTGTTTGCTAAGTTTTCAAAATGGATGGTTTAGATTAAAAGAGGAAGTTTGGTAGTTTACCGTTTTGCCCCCGCACTTTTTCTATAAATAGGCATTCAAGCCTTTGGAAAATTCACACCAAATCCTCTCCCATATTTCAAAATAGAGAGAGATTCTAGAGAGAAGGAGGAGCTTTGGAGGAAGTTGTAGTGAAGTTCTGCACGGGTAAGTTCTTCGGTCCTTAGCTTTTAAGTTCTAGTCTTTTGTTCGGTAGTTTTAGTAGAAATTTTAGTTAGATCTAGGAAGTAGGAAATGAAATTCCTATTCTTGTTTTTAAGCCTCATTGCATTGAAAGATGCCTGACGAGGTAAAAACATAATAGGGATTGAGTTTCTGAAAGTTGGGAGTCGAAGTAACGAAGTTCTGGCGAAATTTCGTCGATTAGTGAGGTCAGGGGTAAAATGGTCATTTTTGACTAAAATGACTGTTATGATGATTGTTTAGTAACAAATACGCTATTGTCCTTATAGGATATCTCTGATTACGTTCTGACCTACTGTCGTACCGTATTCCGACAGAAGTACCGAATATCGTCAATGAATGTACGTTCGCGTACTATAACACTAACTCTGATGGTTATTTTATGCATATATGTGTTTTGTTTGTCATGCCTTACATCTGACTGTACTATTGTCTGTCATGCCTTACATCCGACTGTACTATTGTCTGTCATGCCTTACATTATTTGTATCAGCATCTGTCATGCCTTACATCCATTGTATTATTATGCATTTGTGCCTTAACCTTACATCCGACTGTATTGTTATTGCCGTGCATATCTGATCATGTACATTTCTCATTGTGCCTTAACTTTGCATCCGAATGTACTGTTATTGCCATACATATCTGATATGTATACTCTATGTTTGACCGTAGTAAATGTTGCCAAAATTCTATGAATGTCTGTCGTACATATATGGTGTATATAAACATGAGGTTAACCGTTACCTGGGGTCCGGTTGTATTGGACCTCAGCCCTTAATATAGCTTCAGGGTCGGGAGGACCGAGGATCGAGGAGAAAGGCAAGCAGCTCACATAGGGATCCGGCTGAAGATCTCTTCTGTTCATGTATCTACGTTTCAGTTGAACTTTTGAAATATTGTACCGTTACTATAATCAACCAGACTTATGGCTTTTTGAATGAATATATCAGTTACTCAATCGCTCCGGTGCTCTACTCTGATGATTTGAAATGATGTTTTGATGAAAAAAAAAATTATACTGCTTTTGAAAATGGGATGTTACAATTATGGTATCAGAGCAGTTGTCCTGGCATAGATCTAACTATGTTATTCCGAACCTTTTGGTGCCGAAGGCAGGGCTAGTCTATGTGGGTAAGCCAATAAGTCACCTTGAACTCGGTGAGGCCCCCAAGATAGACACCTACCTGGCCAATTGGTTTGAGTAACGGAGTTAGACTCTACGCCTTTTTACAGAGCATATTTTGAAAATGAGTAATGATATAGCCCTAAGTCGGTGTACCACCTTACTTCGGTATACCAGTCTGCACCGGTATACCATCCTGAACCAGTGTACCACCCTCTGTTGGTGCATCACTCTAAACCAGAGCCGGAGTATCCATCATCTGTACTTATATTGATATCAGTCTCTGATAACCCTGATATCAGTTTTGATGATTCTGATAACCTCCAGTTTGTACTAAACGGTAATTCTATCTTAACCCAAAGCTTATATGTGAAGCTGGCCTATTGTCAGGCATGGGTCTAATGAAGTTATTTCGAATAGTTTGGTGCCGAAGGCAAGGCTAGTCTATGTGGGTTAGCCAATCAGTCACCGTGAACACGGTGAGGCCCCCATGATAGATACTTACCTGCCATTCTGTTCGGTTAACGGAGTTAGGTTCATTGCCCCAAGTCTAGTCAAGGCTTGGTCTAGCTTGTATAGTTACTTTTTGTGAAATGTAATTGTACAAAGCTCTGTATATTGTATCACATGAATATTCCTTCGGGAAATTTTTAATATACCAGCATACGCTCGGCATCATCATATGTCGGGGTATTTTTATATCAGCTACTCATATATTATCCATTTGTTAGTACATTGCTCTCCGTTTTCGGACACCTAATTCAACCCCCCTCTTGGGTGATAGCCAAGTCTAACATATATAATGGTTATTTGTGAAGAATTGTCAAAAATTATCATATAATATTGTTTTAGAACTATACTTTCTTATATATGCAGTTGTAACACCCTACTAATATACCGACAATAATCAGAGCAACAGAGCGCAACATAATAGGCGAACAAAAATAGCATAAAATACTGATATAATATTACTTGATTACAATAAGAATTTTTCGAAGGGTTATGGAGATTATTTACAACTTCTAAACGTAACTATTACCAAGTTACAAAAATTCAATCAAAGTTGGCTAGTTGTTGCCCTTGCTTTGATCTGAGACCTCCAGTTGCCGATATCCACCGCTTTGCCTCGGAAGTTGTGTCCAATACACTGTCCTTTTCATAGGTAGTAATAGGGGCTGGAATCCCGAAGGATCCCAGAGTAACATGTTAATCTCACAAACAGAATATAAGCAGTATATAAAAGTCAACCAACATAGCATAGCAGTCCACACAGCATAAAACATTCAAAATCCATAATGCAGATCCGTGTAGCCAAAACATCATATACATATCTCATAACCATAGCGCTAGGTATACCATGTGGCCTGTACCGAGAGTCCCCCTGTACATCGGAGTTCTCAATCGGAACACCCAACTATGAATAGTAGACTAAGACCTACCAAGAGTCCCCTGGAACCGCCAGAGTTCTCAATCGAAAGCGTCCGACTCCTCTTAATGCAATTAGGTTAGCCACCTAAGGACTTTCGTCCAATAGGCCCTACCCTAATTCTATCCACCGGGAAGGTACTCCTTGGTCAGCCCTTCCGCTCAATCGAACCACGAGTGGTGCTGGCCCATACAGGACGAGACATTCACATATATGATTCAACAGTCATACACAGCCATACCAAGTATGTGAGATTAGAGTTACTACCTGACTGCTTCAAAATCTTCCACTGGTTTCATGTCCGTTTAATTGTCTCGGCAACTATCACGTCCTATAAATATACATTTACAGGTGGCGGGTTATTATTTGCCCAGACTCCTCATAATCTCCCATGTCATGGGACTAGGCTTAATGTAAGGCTATTGGGCCTGTACTAACTCTCTAAGGTCCATTTTAATTTTTTTGAAAGCCAAAATATATATTTTGGGTCTTATTTTTCATTTTTATTCTTAAGCCCAATTTTGCCAATTTATTATTATACTATTAATTATTATTATTATTAAATCTAAACTCTCAGAGGCTATTCTAACTCTTTAAATTAGGAGTTTACAATACCATTCATCATATAAAATATGATTTAATGTTTCTCATGGTTTCCCAAAGCATTATGTTTCATCATATATATTTAAAAATAGAAATTCTGAATTTAATAAAACACTAGCACCAAGTAAAATACACTTCATACATGTGAACACCAATGAGCTTTAAAGTGATGCATAAAATCTGTACATATGTAAATAGATTTTCCTTTATTAATTTATCATTTATTTCCTTTTCCTTTCTCTTTCTCTCTCTCTCTTTTTTTTAAACGTAAAGTATGAGTTAATAAGAACAACCCAGAAAACAAAACGTAATGCCTTGTTACTATAAGCTTGGAATTCTGACATTAGAAAAATAATAATCTTTCACTCCCATTCTATCCATGCTTGGCTGCTAGTCTATCGGATTCACCAACACCATTCACAAACCATGAATTACTTTCTATTTGTTTTCTTGATCAATAGCTAACTAAGCCTCACTCACAAATATTTCTCACATGTAGTGGCTAATATCTATTTTTATGACAGCAATACTTATACATATATAACAGCAACGTTCATGACAGTAAGCTTCCTCTTTTCATTTTCCATCAATGACACAGTTCCATAGTTTCAGCCTCAACAACTTAGGATGCCCCTTTTTACTAAGTCTGAAATTTGTATCTAGTAAACCTTGGTTTCCTTTCTTTTTCTCCAAAGCAACGATTTTATATGTATATATATATATATACAACGCACGTGATGCTGATATATATATATATATATATATGTTTAGCAATGTATTAGTTTCCTATAACGTGACTTTTGCTTCAAGTTCCTTTCTTTTTTTCTTTTTATATATAGTGCTTCTTGATCATTTATATGCACGACAGCAAACAAAGTTTTTCATTCCTCTATATGCAGTACTATATATATATGAATATATAGACATACACACAAGATTTCCTACAACTTACTACCCCATGACTTGAGTTGGAACAAGAAGGAAAAGAAGTTTAAAACTTACCTCTATTTCCAGAATTAGAAACAGAGCAAGAACAATGGATGAAGCCTCCCCCTCTCCCTCGGATTCCTTCATTCTCGTGCTTACTCTCTCTTGTTGTCAGACTTAGTTTCGTTTTCTGTTTAGGTCAATGGGAAGGAATGAGAGTCCAGGAGCAACGGTTTTATAGAGGCTTAAGGGTCATAGACCGATGGAGAAGAAGAATGACCAAGAGGTATTCATTGTGGGTCTCGAGAGGCAAGGTGGTGTGCTGCTTCTGTCGTGATTTTCACTGTATTACGCAACGTTACTGTGCCTTCCGTGGTAGCGTGATATGGCCAAGAGATATAATGAGGATTTGCTGATTCAGACATGCCCCTGCTGCTGCGATTTGGTGATCTTTCATCCTCTTCTCTTTTTCTTTTTTCTTTTTTATGAATATGGGCTGGAGTTGTCTTAATTGGTTGGAGTATATGGGCTTTTAAAATCTATATTGCTATTCAGTAAAGTAAACTGATCACGTGTTGGTTGGGGAGAATAACAATGGAATAGATAATTGGGTTTAAGTATTATTCATGGGCTTTATACAACATTTTATCTTTTGCCATATACTCCATAATTTTACTATTACCTATTATAAGGAAATAAGTCCCTAATTTTCCAAACAATTAATTTAATCGTTTGGCCAAATTCCACGGTTTAATTCTCATATATTATTTTTATTTGTATTTGTATTTTATTTTATTTTTGGCATAATTTATTTCTTATTTGAATTATCCTTTTCCCAAATTAAATTAAGGGAAAAAGAAGCCTTAATTTCCAATAATTAATACTTTAATTATTTAGGCCAATTTTTCACATTTAAATTTTTATTTAGTATTTCAAATTTCATATCCCAAAATTTGAGATGTTACAACGGTTATTATTTTTAACCGTCAAACATTCATAAAAAACTAGTATGTAGGAATCAGTTAATTATTTTAGCTGTTATGTATTTGCTTTCACTGATGTAAAGTTGTTAAGACAAATCATTTGAAAGTATTGCATGACGGTTGTTTCATGAGCACCAACATTTTTGTCAGTAAATACATGACGGTGAATAAATAATACAACCATGATGTTTTTGTCTTTGTTAATTATTATATATAACCATTACGTATTTTTTTCTACGCTAATTCATAAGTAATATTCATGTGAAATTTTATATCCATGATGACCTTTAAGTGTCGTTTGTTTACGATGTAAAATTTGGACTTGAGAAAAATTAAGGAATTAGTCTCTAATAAATATGAATTTTTGTTGGACATACATTGATTATATGGTCAAGGAATCATCATAAAGTATATTGTGGGATTAATCTCAATTAAAGTAAAGGGGCATAATTAGATGTTGTTGGAAGAAAATTTGCTTTGCCCGTAAGTACCCCTAAAATGATGTGTTAGATCAGGATTGATGGAGGGAGAAGATTTTTAGAATGTGATCAATGCTAAGCTATTAAAATATTATTTTCAAGAGGAGTTGGAATTAAATAATTTTCCAATAGAGTAATAATTGGATGAAGTCATCTAAATCCCCCAAACACTAGCGTTGGCTCATTCCATGCTTTTCTCTTAAGTGCTCATCCCAAAATTTTGGAGTGTGGGCATTTTTTTTAATTTTTTATTTATTTAGATTAAATTATATGTTGCATCCTGAAATTTTTTTGCACCCCGTATCTCAAATTAATTAATTTCTAAGATATTGGTGTTACAGAAAAAATATTTCTAATGCAAGATTGGAAATTAATTAATTTGAGATACCAGGTACAAAAAATATTTCAAGATGAAGCATACAATTTAATCTAAATAAATAAAATATTTTAAAAAAGTCCCACACCCCAAAATTAGGAAATGAGCACCTAAGAGAAAAGCATGGAATGAGAACTGGTTGTAATACCCGATTTTCACTTTACCAAAAATCCTGTATTTTATGAAAATGTGACCATATGAATTGGCTTTTAATGTAACATAAAATAATGGCTATTCCCAATCTAAAAGAGTTAAGAAAGGAAATGAATTAAAAGCACTTAGTCAAATTGGTACATATTGTTAACAAGTTCCTGGCACACAAACTTGTCCATTAGAGATTGAAGATTAACACTGCTAAATCTCTAATGAGGCCATAATTTTGGCCTAAGGGCAAGGGTTAGGAGACAATGAAAATTAGTAGTTGTCAAAAGGAATAAAGCACATAAGATTTAGTGCATTTTGTGCCAAGTTAACATTTGTCAAGCAAGAGATAAATATCTAGTTGATTATTATCCAACTTGTGCATTAGTCTTCAAGTTGAAAAAACAATAAAATTCTCCTTGAAAGGTCTGATGATTTCGAATCAAATAAGGCCCAAAGAGGACACCATAAAGCTTGATAATAATGCACAAATACACCTTGATTGGTTAATCAACCAACTACAAAATGACATGTGGCATTAAGGGACATTTAAGCCCTTAAGTGTGTCATCAAAATGACATCATAAAGTTGTCCAAGAAGCTCTTAATTCCAGCTGGACATGTGGAGGGATTGTGAGCCAAGTATTCATGATAAGAGCACATGTGTTTGAACCAAAAATCTTCTCAAAGCTTCTTGAATATTCAAGAGCCAATGGAAGAATAAGACCATAGGATAAGGACACTTGGAAAAGCCATCCAAGGACTGAAAAGAGGGCTGCAATTTCGTCCAAAAATGTGTGGAGGAGAAGCAGAAGAGAAAACTTGCAAACTAGCTAAGTCTTGAAAATGGGATATTTTGCTAGGTTATAATGGTAATTTGACATGTGGGGCCCACAAGGGGCTTATCTTCCACTATAAATACATGGTCCCTCTCTTTGCATATCCTCACAATTGAAACACTCATCTAAATATAGAGAAAGAGAGGGATGGATGGAATCATAGAGAAGAGAGAAGGAAAGAGAAGTTCAAACACATACAAGGTAAGTTCTTCTTATGTGTAGGTTCATGTGCTCATGCTTTTATTGTAATCTCTAAACTTTGTAAAAACACTCTTGTATGGTGTTGTTGGAGAGGAGGCTGAAACCTTTGGAGCCAAGGAGGCAAAGGAAGTTGTAATAAACACAAATCAAGTCAAGGTAAGAAATTATCTTGACCCTATTTGTTGTTCTTGAACTTGTTGGAAATTATGGTAATTTCTCCTTGATTTGGAAACCTCAAATCGTAAGGGGAGTTTCTTCCCAAATGGTTTAAAAATATGTTTAAAGGCTAAAAATGAGATAAGAGATGATTTATCACATAAAATCATAGGTTTTGCAAAAGTCTTAAAACTGCTAATTTTGGATTCTGAGAGATAGCGAACTTGTGGTCAGTTTTTGAACAAGTAAATGATATTTAAAAATCATGATATTTTTCTTAAATGAATATACGTCCAGAGATTTATTTTGATATATAATATGTAATTTTTAGAGCTTTGTACAAAGAGAAATTAATTTTTGAAGTTGGATCATATTTTTGGACATGAGACTGAAACAGCGGTTAAAGAAAACAAAACTAGGAATGACTCAGATCTTCATGGTGTTTGGCAGTATTTTTCAATGAATATGAACATGTTAAGGGTCATTTAGGCTTTGGAGTCACATCATTTTGATGTTTTTGCATTTAGTTATGAGTTTTCAAAGTTTCTGAAAAATCTTCCAGAAAATCAGGAAATCCAAATTTAAGAAAAAGTGGAGTTAAAATTGGATATTATTCTAATTCATATGATATTTATTTTAATATCATATAAAATAAGGAAAAAGAAATAATGCGATGGTAATATGTTATGATATCCAAGAAGTTCGAGGTCGGATTTAAGGGACTGGCATATTACTAAATACACGGTGAAAGTATGTTCGCGTACAGTAACTTTAACTCTCCTATCTCTTATATGCCTAGATATGCTTGATTGAATCATGAATTGTGGATTCGTGACTAAGATTGGTTCTTGGGGTCATGTTTGTTTATATTTAGTTGTTTGTGGATTGTCGTATTTTATATGACAATGCTGCATACTTGTTTTTCTAACGCTAAGGAACTGTGACTGAGTCACGTACAAGGCACTGGTGAGTGCTTGAAGTTCCATGTCTTGGACACGAGCAGGGACGGAACCAGGAATCAAAATTAGGGGGGGCGAAAAGTACAGAACATAACCCAAGTATTTATGAAATTACATAAAATCTTATAAAATTTTTAATATTGTTATTTTAGTCCCTCTATAAAACTTTTAATAGGGACTACAGTGAAAAATTGAAAATTTTATGAGGTTGAAATGTAATTTTTAAAAATTTTAGGTTAAATTCTATAATTTTAGGGGGGGCGGGGGCCACCCCTAGCCCCTTATGTAGGTCCGTCCCTGGACACGAGGCATTAGTGAGTGCTTAAGCTGGTAATGATACATGTGTTGTGTGTTATTGTAGTCGAGTATGTTTGCTGAATGTAGTATTGTTGTGATAATCAACAAGCAACCATGTTTGAGCAAAAAAAACAAGCAACCATAAAACAAGAATCACAACTTGCATTCCATCTTCCCTTAACGTTTATCAAGCTTTTATATATATATATATATTGTTACGGATTTTATATAAGGCCCATTAGCGATGCGGCCCAATAACAGGGGATCTATCATGATCGCCAACAGATCAGATAAGATCATAACCAACCTACAATCAAGGAGAGAATCAAGGGAAATCTCTATCACAAATAGAGGGCCCATGAGCCCAAGACCACCAGGTACACTCTATACATACGAGTTAAACCCTAAAGGTACACACCTTCATCTTCTACACGGTCTACGCTCCGGCTATTCACATACAGCCGTCACAGAGCATACGACCACCCCCTTTGGCTAAACGCCTCATCTAATCCTCGAACTACGTGGACTTTGATCCCTCTTCAGGGTACGTAGGCCCTAGGAATCGCTCCTAGGTCAAGTCCCAATCAACATCAACATCCTAGCCCCATCAGGGCTAGGGTTCTGGTTCTACGCCAGAACAGTGGCGCCCACCGTGGGGATCTGATAAACTTCAATTCCCGTGACCAATGAGGGTTAATACGCGAAGTACTAGCCAGAAGCAGCCGGAGATGGTTCGAACAACCGGCGAGCAGCGTCAACTACCCCGGCAACCGCAGCACACCGAGCGCATCGACCAACCTCTCGGCAGTAATGAGCAGGGACAACGAAGCCCGGCTATCACGCCAGGAAGAACGCTGGAGGAACCTCGTGTCCCGAATCACGATCAACCTGAAAAAGAAAACGAATCCGAGACGGGTTCATCGGCAGCGCGGGGACATCGCCGTGAGCCACAGAAATCCAACCCAGGTGTAAATCAGGAAACCCCGGACCAGAATCCGGACTTCCTTACACTCCATAACGGACAGCTCGCCATGATGAAACGCACGAGAATATGGACAAACGGTATACTCTTCAATTTCAACGCATGGACGAGCGGAACCGGAGAAGGGAACCTGAAAACACCAGCTATGATCAGGAGGACAAAACATGGGAACCCGACCAGGAAGGTCATAGTCCCGTCGGCAGAGGACAGTAGACAATACAAGAAGGGCGGCCTCTTCCACCAAAGAATCAAGAAGGGGGAATTCGTCCCGGATAGAAGGGTCGTCCGGCCCCCACATGATTCTCGCAAGGAAGATACGCCGAAGGAAAGGACGGCAGCCCTTTTCATCTCGAGATCCTCGAGGCACGTTTCCCAGGAAGGCCGAACCTCACCGATTCCAAAGTACGACGGCTCACAGGACCCAACGACTCATTTGGATGATTTCCAGACGATCATGATGTGTAGAGGTCTTGGAGAACCCATCATAAGTAGGGTTTTCGCCACAACCCTAAAGGGACCAGCCTTAAAATGGCTACAAACCCTGCCTCCGGAGTCGATAGCCAATTTTGATGACTTGGCAAAGGCTTTCGAGTTGCGATTCGCAACCGGCGGAAGCAACCAAAGTCCCAGTACATCTTGTCTAAAATCAAGCGGCGGCCGTAATTACTCCAAAGTTATTTGGATCGCTTTAACCACGCCGCCTTGCAGGTTCAGGGGTTGAATGAAAAAGTGCATGCCCACCTTCGCCGCGGCCTAGACAAGTACAACTCGGCGGCCGAGAATCGTTCTTTAAAACGCCGGCCAAGAGCATTAGCGACTTCATGACTCGGTCAAAGAAGTACTTGGAGATAGAACAAATGCGCCCAGCGAATGCGGTGCGGAAAGATTCGGACAGAACACTCCGCCAAGGGATAAGAACCAGCCCGAAACCGCAAAGCGGGACCGTCGAGGCGAGAGGTTCGATAATAAGTCGTCTCGGTCCAGATCCGAACAAAAGGGAAAATACAGCAACTACACCCGTTAAATGTTTCAAGGTCCTGATTGTGGAGGGAAGTGGCATCTACGAGATGCAGATGATCGATAGACCCGGCACTGTTAGGCAACGAGCAAACACGAGATCAATCCCGTTTGTTCCTTCCACGTGTCCGGGACATTCTACGGATCGATGTTATGAGCTACGGGACGCCGTCGAGAAATTCGTCAGGGAAGGAAAGCTGCGTCAATATGTAATTCGGACACAGGGGCGAAAGCAGGAAAAACGAAAACCCGATGACCGACGAAGGAGCCCGGTCGATGAAAGAAGAAAGGATAACAAGCGGCAGAAACCGGAGTCCAAGGAAAACGAGTTCCCCGAGGCCGAGTTCGAGCCAATGTAATCGGTGGGGCCTTCTGGGGAGGTGGGGATACAGCGAGTCAACGAAGAAAATACTTAAAGGAAGTCCTGTCAGTAAGGGACCGACCTAGATTCAAGGAAGAGGTAGAGGAGACCGGCGGAAGGAAACGACCCCTGCTTTTCTTCACAAAGGAGGATATGACCGACGTGATCCCCGATCACGGGATGGTACAGTAATCACGGAACCTTAGTTAACTCGCCGAGTTAAAAGGATGTTCATTGATACGGGAGCTCGGCGGATATTATCCTATGGGACGCTTTCGTGAGGATGAACCTCAATCAGGAAGATTTGAAGTCATGCAAAACCACCCTAGTCGGCTTTAACGGAGAATTGTCACCACCAAAAGGGTACATAGACCTCCGACTCACACTCGGAACGAAGGAATCCTTCAAAACCAGACGAGTAAGATTTATTGTGGCCGACTTCCCATCTCCTTACAACATTATACTGGGAAGACCGACCATCCATAAATGGGACATGCTTTGGTCTCAACCAAGCACCAAAAAATAAAGATGGTGAACCATGACAATAGGGTCATTACTATCAAAGGCGACCAAAAAGAGTCGCGGCAATGTTATATAGATTCGATTAACAAAGGCGAGAGGAAACGAGCCCTTATCGGGCCGACGGGCGGAGTAGACGGAACAAACCGACGCCCAATAAATATGGTTGAGTTAGACCGAGAAGAAAAGGGAACGCCCAGCCGGAACCGAGGAGAGGTGGAAGACCTCGTGATCGGCAATAACCCGGACCAAAGAACAAAAATAGGCAGGTCGTTGAGCTCGAGTTTGAGGAAAGGATGGAAGAATTGTTAGTACAAAACCGAGATGTTTTCGCTTGGAGTGCGCAGAAGAAGAGAAAAAGGGCACCGGATAGGCAAGTAGCTTTAAACCAACACATGGACGAGTTATTGGAGGTCGGTTTCATTAGAGAGATACAATACACTACTTGGCTTTCGAATGTAGTAATGGTGTTAAACCAGAATGGCAAATGGCGGTTTTGCACGATTATAAAGACTTGAATAAAGCATGCCCAAAGGACGCCTATGCAATGCCAAACATTGATCGGCTCGTGGATAACTCCTCGGTTTTCAATTGCTTGTCTTTCATGGATGCCTATTCACGGGTACAACCGGATCGCTATGCACCCAAATGACCAAGAGGCCACCGCTTTTATTGCGAAAGAGGAACTCTTGCTATAACGTAATGCCGTTCGGCTTAAAGAACGCAGGGCAACTTACCGAGAGGATGATGAACAAAGTGTTTAAGGATCGGATTGGCCACAACGTTGAGGTATACATAGACGACATGATCGTCAAATCACACGACTCGAAGAACACATCCAGGGATTTAGAGCAAACTTTCAAAAAGTTAAGAGACCATCAAATCCGGGCAACATTGACCAAATGTGCGTTTGGGGTGCCGAGTGGGAAATTCCTCGGATTCCTACTCACGAATCGAGGATTGAAGCCAATCCGGATAAGTGCAGGCGGTTACGGAGATGCAGGCTCCTCGGAACAAGAAGGAAGTCCAACGGTTGACGAGTAGTGGCTTCCTTAACCGATTTTTACCCAAGTCGGCGAAACGCGTTGCCCTTCTTTGTTGTTTGAAAACAGACAACGAGCGATCGGACCCGGAGTGCGACGCCGCATTTAGAAAAATCAAGCAATGCCTGGCTACTCCGCCGGTTCTATCAGCCGTGCCCGGGCGAAACCCTTTTCATATACTTATCGGTCGGGAGGAAGCCGTAAGCTCGGTTTTGGTCCGAGAAGGCAACAACGGCAGAGCCCATATATTTTGTAAGCAAAGCATTGAAGAGTTCGGAGCTAAGGTATCAAAAGTTGGAAAAGTTAGCTTTTGCCATTCTGACCACGGCAAGAAGACTCCGCCGTATTTCGGAGCCCATAAGATCACGGTCCGACCACCAACCCTATGCGACAAGTGTTACATAAGCCGGACTTAGCGGCGAGAATGATCGGTTGGGCCATAGAATTATCGGAGTTCGACATTACGTACGGCCCGACATGCTATCAAATCTCGAGCGCCGATTTCGTACGAAAATTAACCCGGGGACGGGGACGCGGGCGCGCTAGAACCCTGGAAGATATACGTCGACGGTTCTTCCAATTCCAAGGAAGCGGTGCGGGGAGTAATCATAGAAAATCCGAGAAGGGTCGCGATGGAACACTCTGCGGCTAGATTTCCCGAGCCTCAAATAATCGGGCCGAATACGAAGCACTCCTGGCCTGGATTACAACGAGCCAAGGAGTTGGGGGCGCAGAGCGTCGGTCTTCACCGACTCGGCTCGTCTCGCCTGTAAACGGTACATATCAAGCAAAAGGTCCCCTCATGGCGAAATATCTAAATAAAGTCAAAGATCTGAGGCTGAATTCCAAGAAGTGACGGTCTCCCACATCCCAATGGGAGAACGTAAGGGCCGACATCCTCTCCAAGTTAGCAAGCACTAAGGGAGCGGCTAACCACAGGACCGTGGTACGCCAGAAGCTAGAGGAACCGACATGTATCATGGCCATATCCGCTCTGACAGTGGAGGAAACCAATCGAAGATTACCTTGAACGAGGGATTGTCCCCCTCGAAAAAACCGAGGTCAGAAAACTCATTCGGGAGGCCGCGGTGTACACAATGGTAGACGATCAGCTCTACCGAAGAGGTCTGCACACCCCAATGTTGAGATGCTTAGGCACTAGCGAAAGCCGATACGTCACAGGTGAGATTCATGAGGGATCAACGGCCAACATATGGGAGCAAAGGCATTAGCAAGGAAGGCCCTTCGGGCCGGATACTGCGGCCAACCATGGAGCGAGATGCCAAGGAGTTCGTAAGGGCATGCGACAGGTTGCCAAAAACATGCCAAAATAATATGGTCTCGCCATCCGATATGGAGTACATTTCGGCTCCTTGGCCCTTTACAAATGGGAATGGACCTCCACAGGGGCCATTTAAGCGGCGCACAGGCAATTGCGATGGCTCGTTGTAGCGGTTGATTACTTCACCCAAATGGATCGGCAGAGCCTTTGGCAACCATTACTTCGGCCGGGGTTCGAAGATTTGTCCAACGAAGCATTTTTCCGGTTCGGAATCCCGTAGAGATCGTGACGGACAACGGAACGCGGTTCACGGACAAAAATTTTAGGGATATGACGGCGAGCCTCGGAATCACACACCACTTCTCGTCGGTTGAACATCCTCGGTCAAACGGACAAGCGAGGCGGCCAACAAAGTAATCTGGACGGTCTCAAGAGGAAAATGAAGGAAGCGGACGTCGGTTGGGTGAGCAGTGTATAACGTCTTATGGGAATTCGAACAATTGCACGATCCGGAACTCAAGAAACCCACTTCCGCATGACCTATGGGTGCGAGGCTATGATTCCGGTCGAGATTGGGCGGCCATCCTGGAGGAGGCTCGAGTCTGGAAGAGGAGAAGGATCGAATTCCGGCGCTCGCTTGGCAAGAGCTAGAGCTCGTGGACGAGGTTAGGACCACGGCACATTGTCGTGATATCGCTACCAAGCAGTGATGGCGCTAAATACAACGGAAGGTCGGACCCGGGACTTTTGGCCGGGGTGACACAGTCCTACGAAGGGCCGATGTGGGCAACAAGAATGCCAAGGACGGGAAGCGGCGGCAAATTGGGAGGAGCCACTACCGAGTCAAGGAAAAGCTGGACAAAGGAGCCTACGTTCTCGAAACCTTGGCAAGCGGTTAAAAAGGACATGGAACATTGACAAGGCGAGGGTTTACTACGATTAACCCGGTCGTAGGAGGATCTCTTTGTTGGATGCTTGTTAGTGTCACTTTCATTTTCTGCTTGTTTGATTTCGTCATTTTAGGTTTGATCATTTCTTTCGTGCAAGATTAGATTTTCAGCTCTTTAGAGCTTTTTACTTCTTGAATCAATAAATGGTTTATTAGCAGAATCTTCATGTTAAGAATGCTTGGCAAATTTCGTTAAGTAGGCCCGACACGGGTCCGCAGCCCGTCTACGTCAATCAATGAGGCGCATTGTCATCGACCCTCCAGTGCACCACACAGTGTTTGTTTGCAGTAGTGGTTTTATATTTGATGCATCGAAATTGACAGAGATAAGAAGGCGGACGGTCATGCGGACCACTGATCGAGTCAAAATGTTTGAGTAGATGTCGTCACAGCGGCACCGACTAAGCATGTGACCGTTCGCCCTTATTTTGGTTAGATACGGGAAAGGCGACTCTGTCATCGTAGCGCGGTATACGTAAACGTAAGACACCCCTACTAATACACACAGTCTACTACACCGGAAGAGTACTAAGCGGACTCTAACTATTGAAGGACCTGGGCCCGGTCTAGAACATAACTACGTGCAGTCCATGCATAAAAGATAAAAGTACAAATGGACTAACTACTTGAATCTTCATTCATAAGGTTAATCGTTTAAAACTACAAAGAAGTTTGAACTACAAACAACTACAAAACTGGCACTCTACGCCGGAGCAAAAGGAAAAGGAAAAATACAAAAAGAACCTCTAGCTTGAAGGGGCTGCCTCATCCACAGGCGCCCTGCCACCCTCGGGGCCCACCTCGGAAGCGAGCACCTCGTCCGAATTTGGAAAGTAACACGTCTGGCGGCTCGAAACTGAACTACCAAGGCTGGGGGCGAGTGGATAACGAAATGGGCACGTTGAGCGATTTGCACAAGCATAAGTATTTCCCATTTGTTGTGATTTGCTTACATGTTATTAAATGGGAATATAAACCAGGACAATTAGCCGGATAAATTGCTACGAAAGCAAATTAAGGCTGGAGGGACAAAATCCAATCCACAGAAAGCCAGTGTTACACGCAATCCGGCAATATCATTTGACCACGGCGATTGTCTACCACCTCGGACCCTTACGTCGTCGGTCCTCACCACGGCATTCCTAGGTAGGAGGTTATCACCTCGGACCCTTAGGACGTTGGTTCTCACCCCGGCCTTCCTAGGGTCGGAGTTAATTACCTCGGTCCCCCCCCAATAACGAGGATCTATCATGATCGCCAACGAGATCGAATAAGATCATAACCAACCTACAATCAAGGAGAGAATCAAGGGAAATCTCTATCACAAATAGAGGGCCCATGAGCCCAAGACCACCGGTACGCTCTATACATACGAGTTAAACCTACAAAGGTACACACCTTCATCTTCTACAGGTCTACGCTCAGGCTATTCACATACGGCCGTCACGGAGCATACGACCGCCCCTTTGGCTAAACGCCTCATCTAATCCTCGAACTACGTGGACTTTGATCCCTCTTGAGAGTACGTAGGCCCTGAGAATCGCTCTAGGTCAAGTCCCAATTAACATCAACATCCTAGCCCCGTCGGGGCTAGGGTTACAGTTCTACGCGAACATATATATATATATATATATATATATATATATATATATATATATATATATATATTCTGCACTTAAATATAATTTCAGCACATGATAAATCATTATAACAGTTGGTACTTTTTAGCTATAAACTTCTAGACTTTCGAACAGCAACCCCTATCAACTCTGAAATTTTCTATATATATGAAAGCTTTCTTGATCATGACAAATCAACCTGCATATGATTAAATCAGATACTACAAGTCTTATACTAACTATCGAACATGGTTCCTATAATCAACTAGGCCCTTCATCTTCTCTCTCTAAACTCAACATTCACTCACCACCGCCTTACAGAAAGCCAAGCTACTGGAGAAATTAATGAGAGAATATGGTTTAGGACCCTTACCTTGGTCTAGATTGAGCTTTGCATGTAAGTGGTCTTCTCCTTTCCTCCCTCTTCTTCCTCTTCGTCTTCTGCTTCAATCCCTTTTTCTCTCACTTTCTCTCTCTCTCTA
This sequence comes from Acacia pycnantha, assembly GCA_025563575.1. NCBI lineage: Eukaryota > Viridiplantae > Streptophyta > Magnoliopsida > Fabales > Fabaceae > Acacia > Acacia pycnantha. Next base: position 623,426 of record JAMWYP010000017.1, on the reverse strand, counting down.
AAATAAAGCTTCAGATGGTGTAAATGAGGGATGAGGTGTAACATCCCCAATTTTATGTAAATTGATGTATTGGATGAATTAATGGAATACATGAATTTTCATTAAGCATTTAGTTATGGTATTTAATTTCTAAGTAAATAATAAGCCAGAGAAAATGATGTGAGATTATTTGAAAATTTGGGTAATTAATGTGACATTGGACAATTTAAAATAAGAGATGACAATGAAAGCCAAAATATATATTTTCCCTTTTTACCCTTGTATTTATGGCCAAAGGGGAAAACTAAGAAGAAAATAGTGAAATTCCTAATATGGGCCAAGAAGAAGACATGTAGAAATTTTGTGGACATTGGGCTAGGAAGGGAAGCAATTTTTGGAGCCCAAACCAGGAGGCCATTTTGGCCAAACAAGAGGAGAAGGGAGGGAAAAAGTTTTCAAGAAGATAGTACACCTTCTTGAAGCAATCATGGAGCCAAGATTTGAAATTCAAAGTTGGAGTCAAGATTTGAAATTCAAAGTTGGAGCCAAAAGTAAATTTGAAATTTGAGCCAAGGATTTAAATTTGAAAACATGTGAGGTAAGGGCATATGAGTCATTTATCCAACCACAAGGGATTTATCAGTCCCTCAAAGCTTATATTCATCAACCACATCCCCGGCAACAGCGCCATTGATGAGGGACTTTTTGTCTTTAGTCTTGGGGTCCACAATAAAAAATTACCAAGGATTGCGTATAGGCAAACCTAGGATCGTTCTCTCTTCTCAAGGAGCCTTTTATTGAAGTCTAAGTAATCTAAATGTCATGCAAATGCAATAAAACAAGGGAAAAATAGGTTTTGGCTTTTTCAATTAACAAACTAAAATAGTAATGCAATTTAATTAAATGCTAAACTATTATTTTTTTGGTATTTTCTTTATAAAATGGTGAATGGAATGGATGAAGTGAAAATATGAATGATGAACGTTCTTGGTAATGAAGAAATAACTATCATTGCTCATAGAAGATTAAAGGAGTTAAAGTTCATCAAGTCTTAAGAAAAACCTCAAGATAACACTTGAGTTCAAGATTCTCAATTAATAGTAGCTCTTACAAACATAGCTAACTACTACCTCTTGAGAAATTGTTAAAAACCACTTGATGTGCAATTAAAATTGGAATAATGCAATATGAATCTTCTTGAAATTGAGTACATAACAGTCCCTCAAAGGGCACAAATCAACCACATTAACTAGACAATAACACGTTAATTAATATAATCTCATTGCAGCCACAAGAAATTAAAACAAATATAATCTTCATACTACAAAATCCAATCTAAACTACAATTACCAAATCAACTGAGACAATAAACATTAATCTCAGTTCCAGATTTATACACAATAATTCCTAAAACTAGGCAGCTAAATATATAAATCTAGACTAATAGAATGGTAGAATAACTCCCCTATGAAGTCCATTGAGCTCAAACATTAATCCTCATCACCAAGAAGCCGGAATCAGCCACCCATGAACATAAGGTTGCAGTAACTCGTTCAAATCTCACAAGGCACCCATGGAATGAAGCAGAAAATTCAGAAACAGAGCATGCCGATGGAGGGAGGGAGAGAGAGTGGAAGGTCGCTGGTGGTTGCTGGTGAAGACGGTGGTCGCTCATCGGCGACAGAAGGAGGAGATGGTGCCGCCGGCGAGAGGGATGAAGGGTGAAGGAAGATGGTGTGAGGTCGATGATCTGAGATCCCCCGAAAAATGGTTCGCCGTGCCTGTACGTATTATCTTCATTCATTCATCTTGAATTTCGCGGCCTGGACTTCTATGGGCCCGTTTGGGATAGCGGCGGTAGAAGTGGCTTTTTTTCTGATGTGCTTTTCTTGCTGGACTTTTTTTCTGATGGACTTTTTCTGATGTGATTTGTGTTTGGGATAGTGGTGACAGAAGTGACTTTTTTCTTGATGGGCACTTGTTTGGCATAGCTTTTAAAAAGATTGATGAGATGGAAAATGACTGAAAAGGGTATGAATCATATATATGTTTGTATAAAATGTGATAATTTGGGATAAAAAATTAAAAATAAAAATAAAAATAAATTTGTTAAATAAAATGGTAAAATTACCATTAAAAAGATTACAAGCTTAAATAAACCTATCCCCTACAAGTTGGTTTCTAATTTGATCACGAAGATGATTCATTTGTGTTGAAAAGGGCATGATATATATATATATATATTGGACCTTATCATGAGAAAAAGTTTAAGATAATTATTGAAAATTATTTTTTGACCTTGAAAAGTAGAAAAAAAATTGTGGGATATTATTGTGGTGATCTAGAAATATTATAAAGAAATTAATTACGAAAATTGGCTTAAATAAATTTTACAGCTATTCTATAGAATTTATTACATATTTCCCGAAAATTCAAGGAAAAATAGTTAGAGAATAATTTTTGGTCTAGAAAATTTGAAGTAGATATTTATGGCCTAAATAAGTTAATTGAGGAAGAAAATCCTTATATGGTAATGATTAATTTCTAGAAATTATTTGATGAAATTGGAATAATAAGTAATAGATAAAGTTGTAAATAAATATTACTTGAAAGGTGAAATGGTCATTGGGCATAATACAATGGATGTGGCTTTTTGTGATGGGATAATAAGCAACAAAATGTGGCTTCATAAGTGATGGGATAAAAAGTAGCTTCATGTGCAAAAGCACATCAAAAAATTAAACTACCCAAACACCTAAATAATTGGCTTCTGCTTATGATGTGCTTCAGATGCACTTATTTTAACTTATGATGCTATGCCAAACAGGCCCTATGAAGAAAGGCCAACTGACCTAATCTGGTTCAAAACGCACAGTTTCAGTGCAGGGACTTAATTGAAACTTTTAAAAAGTTTCGTAGAGGGACCAAATTGAAAAGTTTATAACTTGAGCCCAAACTTCCATTTTCAAATTTGGTTCAATTTCTTCAACCACCTACAATTTAAACCAATCAAGCCAACATCAAATCTTCCCAAAAAATATTGAATAAGAGTAATTACCATAATTATGACAATTTTACCCTTTTTAACACATTTTTCATGTAATCACTCATTAATCCAAATTAATAATAAATAATACATTTTTAACTCAATTAACACGATTAAATCTCAAATTATTCATGAAATAACACATCAAAATATGGTTCAATCAATGAGTCATTTATCCAACCACAAGGGATGAGCAAGTTTAAAAGGTCATTCCCTCTCATTTTGGCTTTCAATTTTGGATAGAAGGGGAAGAGAAGAAAGAGCACAAGAAATTCAAGAAGCAAGGGAGTTCAAGGAGTCAAGAGCCTAAGGTAAGATCATGGATTCCAATACTATTCTCTTCCACTTTCTTCTTCTTGATAAATATTGACAAGCAAATTCCACTTTAGTGGTGAAAGTAAAGGCCAAAGGAGGGAGGAAAGGAAACAAGATCCAAGATCTTCAAGAGGTTGAAGATCTAAGTCAAGTAAGCTATCTTTAACCTACCTTGTAAAATCTCTAAGTTGATTGATGTTGGTAATGGTGGTTCTCTTGAGTATTTATACATGAGGAGGGTCTCTTTTTTTTTTTTATGAGGAAAAAGATTAAACATATGTTTGAAGTCTTAATCTATGATTAGGAAGAAGAGTAAGCATGTTAAATAAGGGCTATGTTGCTTGAATGAACATTTGGATTTTAGGGTGTTTATGTAATTTTCGGTCAGCCCTATTTCTATGAAGATTTGAGTTGATTTTGGATGTTTTGATGCTTTCAAAGTGTTTAAAATGAGATTTTGTATAAGAATGATCTTGGATCATGATTTTGGAATCCAAAAGAAAAGATTTAAAAACGTTCGAAACTGTTTCTGCAATGATCCAGTGAAGTTAGTCGACTGTTTCGTGAGTTTTTACCTATCAAATGTATGTGGAAAAATATGAAAATTTACAGACATAAAGTAGACATCCTAAGGATTAATTCGATAGGTAACACGAAATATTTGGAGTTTTTTACTAAGAGAACCAAATTTTTGAAACAGCCCCTGAATCTGGAATTTCTGACTGACCAGAGGTGAAGTTCTGTCCTGCGGCTGAAGTTTCGGTCGTATCTGAATCAAATTGATATTTTTAATTAAAAATAGACATACTAAGGGTCAGTTTTCCTTTTAAACCACCTCAATCAGATTTTTCTAGATTTAGTTATGAATTTTTGAATTTCAGTCACTGTTGCTGGAATTTTCTGTGTAATCCGAAAATAAAAAGGGTTTTTCCAAGTAATGGATGTCCAATGGAGAAAAGGGATTTAGAGATTATGGATGCTTGAAAAAAAAAAAACATTATTTCAAATCAAGAATTCAAATATTTATTAAGGTGAATCTCTATAATTATTGGGAATTTATGTGTATTATTCGTTATTTTAGGGATATTTCTGTCACCGGCGCACCGGAAAAATTAGTAATATTTGAGGTCGACTACCAGGTAGTAACCTTAATCTTCATATGCCTTGTGTTACTTTGTATGTTTGATTTTCCATAATTGTGGATCCGTGTCTCGTGAGAGACATGCGTTTGTATGTTCATTCAGTGTGGTCCGGGTTTGAGGCCCGACCACTGTGATTTTCCTGGCGCTGTGGATCCGGGGCTTGCTATGTTGAGCAGTCCTGCGTTTATTAGGACTTGGTCCTTCCGCAGTAAGTATTGCATATGTGTGTGGTATGCTTTTATTTTACTGCGCGTGATTACCGAATGATGTATGATTTATTGTTTTCCTGATTATGGTGACATACATGCATTGCATACACTTTACATATGAGATTAATGGTTACTCTGGGATTCAATTATGAATCCCAGAATTTTATAAAGCTTCAGGTAGTTCATCTAGAGTGGTGCCGGGAGACCAAGGTAAGAATGCGGAGCGAGATTGAAGTGTGTGTTGGTGACTCCCTTTTTTGTGGTTTATTTTGTCTTCTCCCGGATGATTGTATTATTATTTTGACTATTTTGGGCATTATGGATCTGGATGACTTTATCTAATCCCTCCGGGAAAAAATTTACTCTTCAGTATTTTATCTTTACCAGTATACTTTGTCCAAACTGATACGTGCTCTGTAACATCCCATTTTCAAAAGCTGAATATTTTTTTTCATCAAAGTAGAGCATCGGAGCAACAGAGTAACTGATATATATATTCAAAATGCCATAAGTCTGGCTGATTACAGTGACGGTACATTATTTCGAACGTCTAACTGAAACGTAACTACATAAACAGAAAAGATCTTCAGCTGGGTCTCTATGCGGCCTGCCTGCCTTTATCCTCGGTCCTCGGTCCTCCCGACCCTGAAGCTATGTGAAGAGCTGAGGTCCAACGCGTACTGGACCTCAGGTAACAGTTAACCTCATGTTCACATATACAATATATGAATTACAGATATTCACAACAACAACAGTATATGAGCACTTAACAGATTTATCATACGCAACCAATGCAGATGTACCGCTCCCAGCGATTTCAGGTGTACCGCTCCCAGCGAATGCAGATATACTGCTCCCGGCGAATACAGATGTACCGCTCCCAGCGCATGCATATGTTCAATTATCTTCTAACACCAATATGCATTCAAATAACATACCACCAATACGCATACAATACACATAATGCATATACGCATACCATAAACATCAGAGTTAGTGTTACAGTACACAAACGTACATACCCCAATACCACATAAACATACAGCAGACCATCAAACACATATACTACACATAACACATATACGCATACCATAAACATCAGCTTTAGTGTTACAGTACGCGAATGTACGTACCTTTCACCGTGTAATGGCCAATTGTCCGGCCTTTCGAACCCAACTCCGGAGCTCCCGGATATCCTAAAGGGTAATACCGTATCCATTAACTCATAAACAATATCCTAACGGATATCTTAGTCACAAATGACTATTTTACCCCTGAATTCGCTATCCGACGAAATTTCGCTAGAGCTTCGCTACTTTGACTCAAATCTTCCAAAATATTTCCCCATCATATTTTCGAAATAAATACCATATTTAACCATAAAACATGATATCAACAATATATTGGAAGATTAAAGATCAAAACAACATAAGCTATGAACTTAACCTAGAACTTCAAGAACTAGGGACCGAAGAAATTACCCAGAGCTTTGCTATTTCTTCCTCAGACTCCTCCCTCTCTCTAAACTCTCTCTATTTTGAAATGCTTCTTGAGGTTTTGGTGTGAAATTTCCAAAAGAAGTGAAGGCTATTTATAGAGAAAGTTCAAAGGTAACCAAGGGAACTTTGGCAACCATGGTTAAATCTCATCCTTCTTCTAAACCATTGGATCAAAACTTAGTGAAGAAGTTTTGATCCCAACCATCCATCCATCCTTCTTTCCTCCATATGACATCATCCATATGATGTCATCCATGTGCTTCTTTATGAATTCTACCGATAAATTCCCCTGTTCAGTGTTCTAATAGTGTAATCGTAAATAATCTCAAAAATTCATTAACGTAGTCTCGGAGGTCTATTCTTCCTCTTGAGAAATATTTGGGTTAACAAAATTTATGATCCCATTAAGGGTATTTCCTAGCCTGTTAACCATTTTAGGATAAACGTCGTCGGTTACGGAAATGACTTCGGGTAACACCAACTTCGGGACAAAAATTCACTGATTCATGATATGTCCAGATGTTTACTACTTAATCCAATGATTTCAAGATATGATTTAATTTCTATTGGTTCTCATTTAACCCATTTGCTTTTTCAATAAATATCTTTCTACTTTTTCATTTTTATTTCCACTTGCATTTGTGTTCACACCAACATACATTCAACATTTTCTTTCTCTTTCCCTCATCAAAATTTCGGTTTTCCCATCCCCCTTTCCCTATTCTTTTTGTTTTTCAATTAATTCATATTATCCTCTAATTATCTCATATTTATTTTGCAAGAATTCTCCCATTGGTTGATTCATTTTCACATGGATTAAACTTCATGGTTAATTCATGGCCTTAGGATTAACTTTGTTAACTTCAATCCAAACCCTTGATTCATATTTGACTTGTCCAAGCTTAATTAACAAGTTTAATTAGAGCCCTAATCCTATGATTAGTAATCTTTTAGGCTTTAGGGATTTCATACATTTAATCTCATCCATTTCTCTTAATCATTTCTAATTAACCATCATTTATATTTATGCTAATCTTGGCCATAAATCTTTAATTAGGGGTTGTTCGTAATTAACTTTGAATATTCCCTTGATTCATGCTTAAATAATTAGCCATTAATTATTTATTTAATCACTTACTAATTGATGATAATTTTCTTAATTAGGATTAATCATTTTCTCACAACTATTGCAATGACATTGGTATTTTATACTCCATGTATTATTTTAAAAATCATTGGGCAACTTATGGTTCCCAAAATAATATTAAATTCTGCCTCATTATTTTCCAAGGAAAATAATCTCATAAATTACCTAAATTAGAGACAACATACTTTCTAATTTTTAATAAATATTTAATTGCCTCTTAGGATTTATCATAATATTCTCAGAGTATTTTATGACCCAATAATTCACTTAGGGATTTTTGGCACTTAATTTCTTTTATTTTCAAGGGAAATTACCCTAGAAAAATAAGATTATTACCTCAAAGGATTTGAGACCACATATTCACCTATTTCCAATAGGTATTATTTACTAAATTATGATATTTATCATAAGTGAGATTTTAGGGTATTACATGCTCTGCTGCTGATACTCTGATACTTGACGTAATTAACTTGAGAATTGGAATTAAATAATTGAATTAAAATTGTACTAAAGTTAAAGGACCACACTACCCGCCACCTAAAAATGCGAGGCCGGTAGACGTGTAACATGAGGCGAGGCGGTGATGCTGAAAGGGTTAATGGAGAGAAAATATTTGTTTTATTTATATTTTCCTTAAGTATGGCTTATCCAACAAGCCTTAATTTAGTAGCCCTTTTCTCATACTTTCTTTGTTCCAATGAGTATGGCTTTTTAGCTTTAAACTTCCAGACTTTCGAACAGCAACCCCTATCAACTCTGAAATTTTCTATATTTATGAAAGCTTTCTTGATCATGACAAATCAACCTGCATATGATTAAATCAGAAACTACAACTCTTATACTAACTATCGAACATGGTTCCTATAATCAACTAGGCCCTTCATCTTCTCTCTCTAAACTCAACATTCACTCACCACCGCCTTACAGAGAGCCAAGCTACTGGAGAAATTAATGAGAGAATATGGTTTAGGACCCTTACCTTGGTCTAGATTGAGCTTTGCATGTAAGTGGTCTTCTCCTTTCCTCCCTCTTCTTCCTCTTCGTCTTCTGCTTCAATCCCTTTTTCTCTCACTTTCTCTCTCTCTAAAATAAAGCTTCAGATGGTGCAAATGAGGGATGAGGCGGTGATGCTGAAAGGGTTAATGGAGAGAAAATATTTGTTTTATTTATATTTTCCTTATTAAGTATGGCTTATCCAACAAGCCTTAATTTAGTAGCCCTTTTCACATACTTTCTTTGTTCCAACATAAATGTTCTGATGCTTCTCTCATTTGAGTCTGTTGAAGCGAGTCCCTTGCTCCATAAATTGGACCTAGTCTTGACCCAACTTGAGATAATGAATTTACAATTCTACCCATTCTTTATTGCTACTAAATTGCCAAATAGATTTCAAAAATTAATCCTTAATACTTTATAAGGATTTCTTCCTCGATTGGCTTCTTCAGCCCATAAAATAATTGTCCTAAAATATTTAGGCTAAAAATTATCCTCTAACTATTTTTCCTGAATTTTCATGAAAATACGTCCTTAATTCCCATAATTAAACATTAAAATTATTCAGGCTACTTTTTGGGAATTAAAACTCTTCACAAGTTTTCTAAATCATCTTAAACATTTTCCTTATAATAACATACTTAAAAAATTTGGCTTAACTGGGCTTACTAGTCCACTTAAGTAAGACTTATTCTTGAACTTCTAGGCATAAAATTTGGGATGTTACAATTGTCCCCCTAAAATAAATTTTGTCCTCGAAATTTAGAACAATACTTTAGGGAATTTACTTTGGATATTGTTTCTTCATATCTTCCTTTATTTCTCAAGTTGCTTTTCTTGGAGTTAACCCTTTCCAAACCATGCTTTTATTTCTCAGCTTCTTTTCTTTCTCATATATTGATTATATGCTCTAGTTTTGCTTCTTATGCCATATCATCTTTTACACCATTATCCTCATTTTGAATGACATGGTTAGTGTCTGGCCAGTACTTTTCTAATTTAGACATAAAACTGTTCTTTACTCAATAGGACAACCACTTGTAATGCTTTTATACTTAGAGCATTAGCTACTATGTTTACTTGTTTGAATGGCATCTAATTTTTATAATCATAATCTTTAAACAGTCCCACTCATTGCATCAAATTCAACTCTTTTTAATTATGTAGATACTTACGGCTCTTGTGGTCACAATAAAATTCTTTGGTTGCTTCATAAAGATAATGCTTCCATGTCTTTTGAGCACACGCTATTGCCGCTACTAGCTCCAAATTATAAGTGGGTTAGTTATCCTCTTGTGGGTTTAAATATCTAGAGGTTAATTTATATCACCACTCCACCCTACTATATCAGGACACACCCTAGTTTGTGTTTACTGGCATCACTATAAACCACATTGTAGGCATGTTTAGTGTAACATCCCGTTTTCAAAAGCAGTATAATTTTTTTTTTCATCAGAGTAGAGCATCAGAGCAAGAGTGTAACTGATATATATACTCAAAATGTCGTAAGTCTGGCTATTGCAGATTTGCAGTAACGGTACATTGATCTGAGTGTTTAACGTAAAAGAAACTACATAACAACAGAAAGTCTTCAGCCGCTTCTCCATGCGTGCTACTTGCCTTTATCCTCGGTCTTTGGTCCTCCCGTCCCTGAAGCTAAGTTAAGAGCTGAGGTCCGCACCGGACCTCAGGTAACGGTTAACCTCATATTTACATACACAACATATGCATTACAGATACAACAAATAAGCATCACTACTAGAAAATTTCCAATTTGCGACGGAAAAAAATCTGTCGCAAATTGGAGGAAATTTGAGACGGATACTAAAATCCGTCGCAAAAAAATACATTTGCGACGGAATATGGTGTCCGTCGCAAAGTTTGTGACGGAATAACAAATTCCGTCGCAAATTTTGCGTCACAAACAATTTTGCGATGGACCGTCGTGTCCGTCGCAAACTGTCGGCAATCTGTTTAATTCGGCTGCGGAGTTAGAGTTGATTCCTATCCAAATTGATGATGAAGAATCAGACGATGAGGAGGAAATGATTTACTCTGATAGTGAATCTGAGTTCAACGATTATGAGACTCCAAAGGAAGGCATACAAGCAGATGATGAAGAACAAGAATCGTCCGGTTGCTGTGTGTTAGTTCTTTTTTATGACGATCTAATTATACTACATAATCCGTCATATACTTCGCTACTGTCATATTTAGTAAATATCTTTTTATATATATATATATATATTGACATAATGTTTATAAGTTTTTAGAGATGGAGCATCAAGGAGGACGTTCCGGTAGTGGACGTAGTAGTGGTCGAGCCCAACCCCGTCCTATCAGAGGGGGTAGGGGGACGTCATCTGGTGCCTCTGTAGGAAGAGGGCTCAACGCTTCCCCAGATGTTCCGCTATTTGAGATGTCATCTTCACCGTCGGTTTATATGTCATCATCACCGTCTCTTTATATGTCATCGTCGCCGTCTACTGGGCCAGGAACTTCCCATAGTCCACAAAAGGAGCAGAGCGGGTTTACTTTACCATTTCTAATTGATTTACATATGTTTAGTTTTCTAAAACCATCTATGTACAAGCATCTTCGATAGTTGACATTCCTTCCTTGACCTGACAATGCATCACCTCAAAGCCATGTCGGGAAGGAGGTAGTTCTTTCGAGGAACCAATCTGGGGATCGGTAGATCCTGCAAATGGAAAGATTTGGATTTGTCCTATTGGCACCACCGAGTAAGTCATGTAAAGTTCGCAATAATAATGTTATGATTTTCTACCTTTAGTTTCTATGCTAATATTTCCATCATATCCTCTGTGTTCAGATTTCTACCAAATAATGAGGCAAATAGTATCATCTCAAACCAAATATTTCGTAACTTCAATCGCCTTACGGCTCTTGGACGAGAGATTCCTCGGGATAATCGGGATGCTTGGTTCAATGAGTTCTTGGTAAGTTATGTGTTTTAATTTATGGTTATTAATTTCTTATTCAAATTTGCACCACTGATTGTTTGTCATTGATTTTCGGCGTAAGTTTAATACGTTGCCTAAACATCATGAAGACCTTAAATCAGCTTATAACTTCAGGGCTGGAAAATGGTTGAATGAGAGGTTCTTTAAATTGAGAAGAGGTAGAGGCCGGAAAGATTGGATTCAACTTGAGGTTGCTGACCAATTACTTCAACATTGGGCGTCCGATGAGAAATTTCAAAATAAAAGTCGAGAAAAATAAGCAAAATAGGGCCAAAATGGAAGGACCTTCTTATCTTTGGCGGCTGCATTTCACTGAGTGAGCATAAACGAAAAATTGTGAGTACACGTTATTTTGTATTTAACTATTCAATATTTTGTTCTTTGAAACAACTATTTAACGGTCATTATTTGTATTTGCGAGCCTTGTTTGAGGATGTTGCTCCGAGAAGATGTTGGTGGATTGCCTTTGAGCGTACCCATTCCCAGCAGTCTGAAGGGAGTGAGCCGCGTTGGATTAACGCCAAGGCGCAGCAAGTAGCGGTGAGATATTATATTGCATTCTTTGTTTCAGACATCAACATATATTTATTTCATTTCACATGTCTTATTTGTGATGTATTTTTTTGCTTCTAGGACAATTATAAGAGGCTGACGGAGGAGAGAGACTCGCAGACTGCGAGCGACCCCAGATCCTCTCAGTCTGATAACGAGAGTCTATTCATTCAGGCTGCAGGTGGAATGAACAACAAAGGTAGAATCTTCGGGTACGGTGCCTCTGCCAGCCGATTTAAGCAAACGAAGCGCTCCTCATCCGACCATGAAGGTGTTTCCTGCTCTTTAGACTACTTTCTAGTACATGTTATTCGGGACAATATTATTTATATTTTGTTTTCAGTCTATGTAAAACTCATTATGTTTGATACTTCGGGACAATATATATATATATATTTTATGGAACACATTTAGTTCTAATTTTTAAAAAATTTAATTCTAATTTTTTTTTTTGGAAAAAATTTTGCGACGGATATTTAAATCCGTCGCAAAAACTTGCGACGTAAAATAATTCCGTCGCAAGTTGCGACGAAATAAAAATTCCGTCGCAACTTGCGACGGATTTTCATAAATCCGTCGCAATTGCGACAAGGTTTTTTGCGACGGACAAAATCCGTCGCAAAATGCGTTTTGCGACGGAAAAATCCATTTTTGTGATGGATTTTGTCCGTCGCAAAATCTGTTTTTTTTTGTAGTGCATATCCCAACAACACATTACCCCCTGGCAGATGTGTCACACCTAGCAGCCATTTCACACCTAGCAAACGTATCCCAATACCCAGCAAGCATAACAACAATACATGAACATACCACAGAGCTATCAACTATCTCACATAAACATACCATACACATAGCTCATATACGCATACAATAAACATCAGAGTTAGTCTTACAGTACGCGAACATACATTTGTTGACGGAATTTCGGTACGACTGTTGGTCGGTACGTGATCACAGATATCCTATAAGGGTAATAACGTATTCATTACTGATCAATCATTATAACGGACACTTTAGTCCCAAATTACCATTTTACCCCTGACTTCCCTAATCGGCGAAATTTCGCCAGAACTTCGTTACTTTGACTCAAATCTTCCAAAATTTTGCCATAACTCTAACTCCAACATATTTTCGAAATAAATATCATATTAAACCTTAAAACATGATATCTAAACCATACTTGGAAAATTAAATATCAAACTAACATTCCTACTATAACTACCGAACTATAAACTAAAACTTGAAACTAGGGACCGAAGAAATTACCCAGGGCTTCGCTACTATTCCTCAAGCTCTTCCTTCACTCTTCCCTTCTTGAAAATTTCGAACTAAGCAAGTGTTCTTGGTGTGAGAATTATGCTTGGAGGTCCAAGCTATTTATAGACAAATTCATGACACTATTCACAACTTTCCATCTTTGAATTTGAACCCTTAGATCTAGGTTTAATTTCATGGCTCCATCTTAGCCCTTCAATCCATCTCCTTACGTAATTATTCAAGGCCATGATGTCATGCCAATGATGTCACACTTTGCTTTATGGAGGTTCTACCGATAAAGTTCCCTGTTTGGTGTTCTAATCGCATAATCTTAGAAAATCTCAAAAATTCAACAACGTAGTCTTGAAGGTCTAATCTTCCTCTTCAGAAACATTTGGGTAAACTAAATTTTTGATCCCACTAAGGGTATTTCCTAGCTTGCTGAAGATTTCGGGACAACCGCCGTCGGTTACGGAAATTACTTCGGCTAATGTCAACTTCGGGACAAAAATCCACTGATTCATAATATGTCCAGATCTTTCCTACTTAATCCAAGGATTTCAAGATAGGATTTAATTCCTATTGGTTCCCATTTATCCTATTTGTTTTTTCACAAAATATCTCATTTTTATCCAAAATATCATGATATTTTTTTTATTTTTTTCCTTCTTTAATATCTTGAACCACTTGCCAACTTGTATATTCACACACACACACTTGTTTGCACGGTTCCCCCCCCTAATTTGACTTTTTCAACTCTTTTTTATTTAATTAACTTATACTTTAATTATCTAATTAAGTTATTATCCCATTGATTAATTAGATAGTTAGTTATTCCATTGGTTAATTAGTCTTTTAGGGATTTATATAACTCATCCTATATTTTTCTTAATCATACTCAATTAATTAGAAATTACTCTCATGCTAATCATAATCCTTTCTTGGTCATTAATCCCAAATTAGGGGTTTTACTTAATTAACTTTGAATATCACCTTTATTCATACTTAAACAATTAGTCAATAATTATTTATTTAATCACTTAATAATTGTTGATAATTTTCTTATTTAGGATTAATCATTATCTCACAACTATTTTACTGATATTGATATTTTATGCTCCATATATTATTTTTAAAAATCATGGGGCAACTTATGCTCCCCAAAATTATATTTAATTTTGCCTCATTATATTTCAAGGGAAATAATCCCAAAAATTATCTAAATTAAAGACAACATATTTTCCTATTTTTAATAATTATTTAATTGTCTCTCAGGATTTATCATAGTATTTTATGACTCATACGTGTATTTAGGGCCTTTTAGCACTTTATTCTTCTAATTTCAAAGGAAATTATCCTAGAAAATAAGATAAGAGTAAATACCCTTTTAGGTCCCTGGAAAAACACGTTCTACCCATTTTGGTCCCTGAGTAAAAAAAATGTCATTTCGGTCCTTTTTAGGGACTAAAAATGATTTTTTGGGAATTTGTGAGGGATTAAAATGCCCACAAAAAATGACTAAAAGGACTAAAAGGGACCTTTTTTTTACTGTTTAAGGACTAAAAATGACTTTTTTTTACTCAGGGACCAAAATGGGTAGCGCGTGTTATTTCAGGGACCAAAAAGGGTATTTACTCATAAGATAATTTCCACATAGGATTTGAGACCTTATATTCACCTATTTCCAATAGGTATTATTTACTAAATTTTGATACTTATCATAAGTGAGATTTTTAGGGTATTACATTTAGGATTAGGAACATTTACAACTAGAGTAGACATGAGCCTCATCTTTAATTCTTGAAAATTGGCCTCACACTTGTCATTACATACGAATTACTAATTCTTTCTAATGAGCATTATTAGCTGCAATGCAAGAGAGAAGTTCTGGATAAATCTTTTATAATAGCCGACTAAGCCTAAGAAGCTCATAATCTTTTCTTGGAGTTAACCCTTTCCAGACTAGCCACCTTTGCAACTGGACACTTCTATTTCTCAGCTTCTTTTATTGCCTATTGATTATATGCTCTAGTTTTACTTCATATGCCATATCATCTCTTACACAATTATCCTCATTTCATACTTAACCTCATTTCATACTTAACTTGCATGAATGCATGTTGTTTTGCACTTAAAGCTTTGATCTCTGCCAACTTTTACTTTCCTTTGTTGACTAGAAAGGATTGAGTTTGGCCTAATTAGCAATAAAGCCATGTAACAATACTACAAAAACACTAAAAAATGACCTAAATAAGACCCAATTAACATCCTTATTTAGAGGGACGTCTCGGGCAGGGTAGTAGTTTTTTCTATGGTTTGGCATCCTGAATTAACTTCAGGGACGCCTCATATGAGGCGTCCTGAAGTTAATTCAGGACTTATTAAAATTATATTTGGCGTCCTGAATTTAATTTCAGGACGCCTTATTTTGATTTTTTTAAAATGACATCAATTTGAACACTATTCCAAAATTGCCTGCAAACAGGAAAACAATATTTACAAGCCAAGAGATACAGTAGTGCTCAAATAATTCCCAACAAATCAGCAACTATAGTTAACTATATAAACTAACATTCAAACTAACTATAGTGCACTATAAAAACTAAACATTTCAAATACATACATGGACATCAACAACAATTATGTCAATTGAGCATTATTGAAATTTATACATGAGCATTTGAAAACTAAAATTCAATAATTGAACTAGCTAGCAAGTGCACTACCAACAACAACATTTTGAAATTCACATACATTTGAACTAGTGCACTACCAACAAGAACATTGTCAAATTCACATACATTTGAACTAGTGCACTACCAACAACAATGTCAAATTCACACACACATATATATATATACCTATATGTATTGCAGAAGATGACTAGCCATAACGTCTCGAATCGTATCGACTTCTTCATCCAAGAACGGAGCAACATTACCATCAAAAAACTGTAAATTGGAAAACAAACTTGTTATCAACCAATGAAGTAATTCACTAGTGAATGATATAATTAAAAACTCATCAAGTGTGCAATCACATTGTAATCATAATTTGAGAATCATGGAGCGATCACGTACATTTTGAAAACCTGTAAGACGTCCGGTGGAAACAATGGCATGCATGTGGTGGATAACGTAGTATCCGCACTCGGTCTTCCCCGGTTGTCAAGGGCACTATAAATCAAAAGCAACTTGTTAAAACAAATAAAGGCATATCGAAAGTTACTGTGTCAATGAAAGAACTTGAATTGAAACTACTTACCTTTGGATAATACCACTTCGGTCCACCCTGGTCTTTTGATCCAGTAAGCTCTCTATACGTCTTCAGACCACTATCATTAAAATGAAAATTAATAAACATGATGAAAACAATTCATTTAAAAGAAGAATCAATGATTTAGACGAAAATTTACTTACTCGGCAAACATAGTTTTGATGTCTTCGTTTGGCTTGCCACCTAAGGAATCCAACCAATAACATGCGTTCTTGGCGGGACAGGCAACAATTAAGGTCCAATGACCACTACAAAATATACATATTAATATTAAATTAAGACAAGAAAGCAATTTATTCTAAAAATGTAATAAATATAGACAAAACTAAAATACATACCCTTCAATTATTGGAGCTAGATAACAAGGCAATTCTCTGTCGCCCATTGTTATTCTGACATAAAGCGACCTTCTGATTAACTTATTCCTCTCACTCGTGGTGTTGGCAGGACATAAGAAGCCATACGAATCCGTTCGGTTATTCTGGACGCATATGTTGTGGCAAACACTATGATCAAAATAAAATGATAACTATTGTTAAATATATAAAACGAAAAAAAACATTGCAATAATTAATAAGCAGACAAAAACTTACAGGATTGCAACTTGAAGTAACTCTATATCCAGACACTCCAGATTCATAAACTCCCTCAAATCTTTATTGTCAATGACAATGGGATATGTCTTCTCTGCACCGACAATGCCCACAGGCATCTGCAAGGATATCTGGGGGATGTCCCTGTACAGCTGTCGCAGCTGTGCTAAGTACGGAAATCTGGGGGCAGCTTCTTCATCCTATGAAAACATACAAAACATTTTACATGTGAGTGTGTTAGCAATGAAAATCGATCAATCGGAAGTCATCACTCAGTAATGTGTGTCCTACCATTGGAGGTGTCATCACCATCTCAATAAGATCAAGTCATTCGCTTTTTGAGGAACCAATCTCCAATGAGGGTAGACAATGCGAACTTTGCTTCGAGCCAGATAGCCTAAATAGCTAATGAAATTGTCCTCCTCTTGACCAATTGGATTCATATTGGAATCAAACTCCACATGCAGCCGCTTCTTTTGGTTTTCACGGCGTGCAATTAGCGAACCCATATGCGTCCTACATCTACCCTTTCTTTTAACGGGTTGATCAACCCTATCACCCGATGACTCCTCTGATGAGCTCGACATATTCCTATTCATGAAGAACAAATCAATGTTAGATAGGCCGAATTCATAGCTCTTTGGAGATCAAGGTAAAAAACACCAAGATGAATGTACTTTCTAACGGTAAAATATTTACTTGAAACTCAATTATTTATACACTTAATTAAATATTCGGATAATAAACAAAATACTTGAACAACAGTTCTCTCATATATATCCACTTGAATTACTCATCCATGATATTCCCTCCGGTCTTAATTATATGACCTAGTGGTCTTTTTGGGAAAAATTATGGAAGCTAGCTAATTCATGAGGCCTTCCAAGAAAGTAAAACTCATAGCATTAAATGGCGACATCTCTTTTCTTCCTTTCCAAATATTTTAAGACATTTTGCTCAAACTAGATAGTCAAACCCAAAGAGTGCATCCTATTATGCTAGGACATATATTGATTTCCCACATTGCGGGTTAACTAATTCACTACATTGGGATAACGATCAATTCAGTTTGTTTTGTGCAATGGAGAGTCCTAACAGCAATGATTTTAAAGGCACAATAGTGGTGGGGGTAATCAATGGGCTAGCATGTCTTGTTAAAAACAACATTTCATATTCATTCTCTTGAACCGAACCATTCAAAAATATGTATAGCTTCCACTCATCACTTCGAGTCTAGGTTGTTAACAGAATATTAGTCAGTTGAACAAGTATGCCACGTGGCTACTATTAGTTACAAGAGTCATCACGTGTTATGCAACGTGTAAAGTAGTTATACTTTCTGTTTTAGTTTCCTACGTGATTTCCTCATCATTTTTAGAATGCACAATCCAAAATGCGAGTGAGAGAGAAAGAGGCAGGAATCCTAAACAGAAGCAAAAAATCCAGTCCATAAACAAGAAGCATTAACTTAAGAATCCTAACTTAAGCAAAAATCCATTCATACATGGGTTATTAGGAATCAAAGAACTTAAGAAACGAACAAGCTTACTTGTTGGGTTTGGTGGGTTTCTTCGATCGGGAAAGAGGCGGAGTGAGCGAGAGATAGAACCACGAGTGTGATCTGTGACGACGGCGGCGGAGACGGAGGAGACGACGGCGGAGACGACAACGAGAGCACCAGGCTTGGAGAAGGAACGAGACGAGAGTGTGAGTGAGGACGAGAGAATTTCACGCGCGTTGTCGGAGAGAATGTGAGTGTGAGAGAAAATGAAGAGGCGCGCGTGTATATTAACCTAAAAAAATTGAATATAGGTGACCTGAATTAGATTTCAGGACGCCTCTATTCTGATTTTTGCGTTCTGAAATATATTCAGGTCGCCATTTTCTTCATATTGGCGACCTGATTGACATTCCGGTCGCCAATATTAAAATATTGGCGACCTGAATCTTAATCAGGTCGCCAAAATTTTAATATTGGTGACCTGAATATTAATCAGGTCCCCAATATTTTAATATTGGCGACCTGAATGTCAATCAGGTCGCCAATATTATTAAATTTTTAAAAAAAACATCCTCGGCGCCAAACAAAAAATTCATGGCGCGAAGTAATTAATATGGTATTTCCACATTAAAAGCGTCCTTAAAATTATTCAGGTCGCCATAAATTAATTTTATTGCAAAAAAATGAAATCCCGCATGGCGCCAAACAAAAAATTCTCATATTTTTTTGGCGCGAAAGAATGTTAGACGTCCTGAAAATATTTTAGGACACCAAAAATAAATTTGAGGAGTCCTGATATCTTATTTAGGACGTTGAAGGCTAAACTTCCCAAAAGATAATTACAAGAATGCCACCGCCTTCATTTTGGACGTCCTGTTTCTAAATAAGGACGTTTTTTAGGGTAGTAATATCAAATTTTTGTAGTAGTATAAAAAAAATTTAAGGATACTCTCTCTATAAAAGTTAGCCAAACTCAAGAGGTCTCTGTATTCTAGGCCATATATCTTCGTTATTGTTGACTTCTTCTAACCTTTTTCAAGTCATTTTTGTTTACTTTGTCACTTTTAAGTTTACCTTGGGGATTCATCTCTTGACACTCAGTAAATTCATATCATATTTGAGTTTCTTTCCATTTCTATTGCCTTCTCATTTCATACTTAGCTAGCCTGAATGCATTTGTTCCAGACTTGTAGCTTTTATCTATGTTAACTTTTACTTTCTTTTGTTGACCAAATAGAATTGAGCTTGATCTAATTAATGATAGGGAAAAAATTTATTGCCAATAACCCCACAAGTGCACAGACTGTATCAAGTAATAAAGTGATGAGAAAAGTATCATTCTCATGAGGACCTAGTACCCAAACTTCAGTTAAGCATTAATTTTACACTTTCGTTTAAGTTGAACAATCCAAATTAAATTTAATTAAGTGAAAAGAAATTAAAATTTAAAAAAACTACCACGATAATCAAACAGGTAACCCAAAGTCACTAATCCCTTATTAGCTTCATAAACCTTGTTTTCACTAGTTTAATTAGTCTTAATGTCAATTTTGTTAATCTCAAGTATAAATAGCTATAACTGTTTGTCGGTCCACTTATAACCCTCTCTTATGTGTAAATTGTTAGGTCTAACATAATTACTCAAAATGCAAAATAACTGAAACACACTCTCCAACAATTATATAGAGTCATTAGGTATATCATATATGTCTATCCTAATCACAAATTAAATCGTAATTTAATCTCATATTACTTAAACTCAGAGTCTAATTAAAATTTTATTTGTCAAGATAAATCCTAATGCTTAAATTCTTAACAATGATGGCCAGTTACTAAATATATAAAGCTAAACAAGATTAAGTAACCAAAATTAATATTAATTTTAATTAAACAATGAAAGCAAAGTCTAATCCACCCATAAATTCATAACTCCTCTAGGTTGCACGATAAACTAACTAAACATAATTGTACCAAAAAAAACAGCAACACATTCATAATCCAAAATCTCAAGGAAAATAGAGAAGAAGAAAAGGAACAGAGCATAAATTCAAAGCCTCATCTTTAAACTCAAGTTGCTCCTCTGTCCAAGCAGCTATACTCTAGTCTCTTCTCTTCTCCATAGTCCTCTCGTCCTCCAGTGTAGAAGAATAATGAAACTCGGACTTCTTTCTTTCTCTTTTCTTATGATTTAAGACGGTGATGAGTGATATGCAGTTGCTTCCTCCTCCTTTTATTTCAATTGTGACTTGTGGCTTAGGTTTTCCCCCTTTCTTTTTATTCCAAAAGCAGCGTCTTATCAATCAATACAAAAGGAAAACAATACAATAATAATAACAACAACAACTAAAACTCTTTTTTTTAGAAACTTTCTATTATTATTTTCTTGTCATTTTTTCTTTCCTAAACTTGAAAACTTGTATTCTAAGTTGAAATCTTATAAATGATGCACCCAAATTGATATCTCTTAATTTTTCAAAAAAAAAAAAAAATCTCTTTAATTTAGTATTGATGACTTCCCAAATATATTAGAATAGATCTCAAACTTATTAAGAATAGGAAGTCATCAATTAACAAAAAGGCTATCCAAAGAAAAGTCATGGATACTCTCTCTGTAATAATTAGCCAGACTTAAGAAGTCTTTGTATTCTAACCTCATGTTAGGTCATAGTATTCCTAGAGTGCTGTTATACTTTGTGGCTCAATAACTTGAGGTCTATCGTAACTGAGATCTAACTGCATTCTCTAGATCTACTAAGATCTCCCTGAGCCCACTTCTTGGATCTAACTGCGATTCTTCTCTGAGAACTTGAAGACATAGGAATAAAGTTATCGAATAACTTGACCTCTGCTCAATTTGACAATTGTACTGATCATTCTCCAAGACTGATCACAGATGTCGGTATTGACATCTCTATCTACTTCTTTATGTTTTCATCCCCAATGAATTCGCTAGGAATGCTTAGTTCTTATTGTTTTTTACTTTTCATAACTCTGACCAATTATCATTCAAACGGTCATACATTTGTCATCATGAACTGACCATACTCCTCAGCATATTTAGGTCATCCACATTTATACTTAGTAGGCATTATAGTCTGGCATCTAGTTCATCATTAACTTTTCTCATTCTAACTTTGCAGTGACAAATTTCCTCAAGTTAACCATGCGATATCACAAACTATGGTTGCACAATAAGCCATATAGAGAGCAACATCATGCAAATTTTCAAGCCAAATAGCAAGGAGGTGCACATGTATCCAAGCTAAATAGCAAGCTGGCGCACATGCATCCGAGCTCAATAGCAAGCTGGGGCACATGTATCCGAGCTCAATATAGCAAGTTGGTGCACAAATATCCGAGCTAAATAGCAAGCTAGCGCACAACTATCCAGGCTAAATAGCAAGCTGGTGCACATATATCCGAGCTAGATAGAATAAATAAATATAATATAAAAATAAAAGTAGAGGAAGTGATCGAGTAAAACATGCTGTCTCCCTATCTTAGGGATTAAAATTAGTGCTAAAAAAGGGAATAAGGGTTTTTTGCGTTAATTTTTTTAGTAAAATTGGAAGAAAAAAAAAAGGATTTTTAAAGTAGGCCAGTCCACTAGTCTGTGAGCTAAACGGGGCGGGCCGCTTGGCAGGCTAAAATTTGTTAGCTCAAAGCTGTTAGGCTGCTACTTTTGGCAGGTTGGGCCAGTGGGCCATAGCCTATTTTACGACCTCTACTAGAGTTTAGTATATGGACTTAGAGTTAGAAAATACTTTTCCTTTAAATATTTTTGATTAAATATCCAAGAAAATAAAAAAGAAAGTTTATATTTGCCGTCATGCAAAGGGGTGCTTAAGAGGGGTTTGTTTATCCATTACAAGTACTGCTACATAAAAGAAAGAAAGCTTCGTTTCACATTTTTTTTGTAAAAATATTTGATTTCCTTTATAAGTACTGTTAAAAATTTATATAAAATGGAAAACAACCTTGAGAAAGAGGGGAAGGTGATGAAATGAGAGTCAAATCCAAGTATAAATCAAATTCCTCTCAAATTTCATCGTGGATAAGTGTTACTTGCAGGTACAAGGTTATTCAATTATAAAAATGAGCATTCCTCTTCTTGAAATTTATCATAGAAGTGTGCATTAGTTAAGAAAATAATATTAAGGGTTATGATGAAATGTGTGTAAAGGAAAATAAGTCTATCGTCTACATGTGCATCCTCTTTTTTCTTTCCTGGTTTACTAACACTGATGTCCCGCACAAAAGCTCCCCCAGTGAGTATATATTTATATATGTAAATGTGCCAAGGTAATTATATATCTTTCTTGCGAACTAATGATACAATATACAATAAAAACTGGACGTACATTTTACAACTAGCTTGCTTGCTTTCTTGCCATTTCTTGTTGTGACTATGACATTCTCTGGATGATTCTCTGAACAATGAAGATATGATGAGACACATTAAGAAACTCCAAGTCTTTTAAATCATTCAATCGCCACAAAATTCATAGCATCTTTGTTCACTTGTTGTGGATTGAAGGCTCAGTATTTTAAAGTTTGAGCATTTGTTATTGTGGGTATACTCTGATGAATGTTTATATTCTCTGAATGATTCCCTGAAAAATGAAGCTGTGAGACCCAAGAAAACCCCCCCAAATCTAGCTTGTAAACTCTGGATGGAGTCTTCGAAGAACAAGTCGTTTCAAATTACGACTCCTGCAACAAAAAGAGAGCATTACAACATTCAAAATATTTATTTACAAATTGAAGAATATATATATATTGAAGGAAGGGAAGGGGCTGGGACCTTCTAAATGATGATTCAAAAAGACTGTTCATCGCGAAACTAAAGATATCACCTACTTTTTTTTTTCTCTATCTAAACTAAATCAAATGTTTCACCTGAATTTTTGAAAAAAAAAAGAAATAAAGAATATGCATGAATGTTAGTTATAGCTTTTTAGTAAGCATACCCAAAGACCAATTTTGTAAGTTCCAAGGCACTTGAGGTATGGAAGAGCTGTGGAGTATGGAGTGTATGCCCTGTCCGGTCTGTCTTGGTTGTGTACAAACTGGTACCCTCTCGAAGTTTCTCCAGCGGCATCAACTCTAGAAGCTTTTGCCTTGCGAACGAAACTTACAAGAGCAGAAATAATACGAATCCCGCTTGCATACATATTTTTTCCAAGGCCGGTCCATTTTTGGAAGAATTTGAGGCAGAAATTGTGCCCGCATGGGTTCTGCCATGAAAACGTTCCATCAAAACTCTTCTTAGTCCAGGATAATGAGATGTAATAATATATGCTAGAGTAAATACCCTTTTAGGTCCCTGGAAAAACAAGCTTTACCCATTTTGGTCCCTGAGTAAAAAAAATGTCATTTCGGTCCTTTTTAGGGACTAAAAATGATTTTTTGGGAATTTGTGAGGGATTAAAATGCCCACAAAAAATGACTAAAAGGGCTAAAATGGACATTTTTTTTACTGTTTAAGGACTAAAAATGACATTTTTTTTACTCAGTGCCCAAAATGGGTAGCGCGTGTTATTTCAGGGACCAAAAAGTGTATTTACTCTATATGCTAATCATTGACCCCCCTCCAATTGAGATGTTGAATCACCATCGGGAGAGGAACCGAACGGGATTAATTTGCCCTCATCAACGTAAGTTGTATAATCCATCCCAGAGGTGTTGAGATCGACGTCGAGGTTCAAAAGCCAGATTTGCTCTAAGGCGTTGTTGAAAGCCTCTTCCACAGCATTTCCTAATATAGCTACCTTTGTAGAGATGTCGGCATTGGCAGTCTCGAGGGTGGCTCGGGTCCAGTGCAGCTCAACTTTAAACTCATCCTGCTCCGCCTGAAGTAGTTTTAGGGCGTCCAGAACTCGAGCATGAGCTTCTTGAACATGGATCAAATCTGAGTTCGCCTTCTTAAGGCTCTCCTTGGTCATCTGCAATTCCTTGTATGCTTGGTCTCTCGCCGTCTTGGCCACTTGCACCTGCTCTTGAGCTTTGTTTTTCTGCTCGTTATCCTCCAATCTGTCCTTCCTCAGCTCGACAGCATTTGAAGCGTATTTCTCATTCGCCAAGGCCAAAGCTTGAGCTAATCAAGCGGCCTTCAAGGCATACCGCTCAATATTTGCCAACTCCTGCAGCTCGGCCTCGGCAAACGGATGTGGGTCATGAAAACGCCTTGGAGGACAAATAGAGGCGCTAAGTACCTCAAGTACCCCACGGCTCCAGATGATCCCGCGGGTAAGCTCAGTAAGTGACGGCGGAGGAGGAAGATTCAGAGAAGGAGCAGAAGCAAAAGGAGCTTCTTGTGTTGAGGTTTGAACAACCTCTTTGGATTTCTGGGTCAGGATTGCCTGGCCGGCTTTTGACCTCTTAGCGAGGCTCACCCGCCTACTTGTCCCAACACCAGCTTTTCTAGGTTCTGGAGCTGTTCGCTTCTTGTTGGTCTCCACATTTGAAACCTTGTGGCTTTTCATGGCGGCAAGGTAAAAAGGTTGTTTTCCCATACTTGGATTTGCAGACCAAGAGAACAAAGGTCATATATCAATATAAGCAAGAAATAAAGACACAATGCAAACACAAAAAGGAATCTCCGTACTCGTTGAACCTGGCTCGGCCTGAGGCTTAGAAATGAATGTGGCCATGCTAAGAAGGCCATGTTTGTCGACTTGAGCACGCATGAAAGATGTCGCTTTGGCTTCAAAGTCAGAAAAGCCCTTCCCAGAAAAGCAGTATGTGGAAGGAGTGAGTTTATGATGGTCCTGAGCCCAGTACAAGGGAAACTTCCCTTCCACATCCCCAAACTCTAGGGTCTTAAGGAACCAAGGTAACTGTCCGAGCTCAACATCAACTTTGATAAAGCAAGTTTTGAAATTTTTAAAAGAATCAGTGAAAACTTTGAAGATTTTTTGCCGGCGGCACCCCAGAGCGAGGTCCAACCTTTACTATTGGAGGATTCTTTACCGGAACGAGCTTCATGGACGGTAAAAAAGTGGAAGAAAAGCGGAATTGTACAAGTTAGTTCTTTAGAACTACAAAAGCACTCAAAAGCGATAGCAAAAACACAACCATTGGGATGAAGTTGAAAAGAAGCGAGATGTAGATGATTTAGAAGATCAGTTTGGAACTCGGAAAACGGAAAGCGAATACCGAGCAGGGTAATCAAGTCCTATTAGAAAAAGAAGAAATGTGGATTATTCCCTATTCGGCAGGAGCATATGGACTCATCGCTGATGGGGAGCCTGGAAACCTCGGCGGTGGTTATTGTGGACCTAGTGCATAACACCTCATCGGTAACCCATGGGTCCGCGTTCATTGAAGCTCTCGAAGGACCTTTGCAACTTGACTCCCCAGACATTGATCTCTCAGTATAGCGCGAAGAAGGTGAACTCATCAATACCTATAACAAAAAAGTAGAAATCAGAAACTGAAGGTATACCTGAGTCAAAGGAGCTAAGGCGTGAAGAAGAAAATTCAGAAAAACGGCCTTCGCCACCAGAAGCTGAGATGGTTTTGGAAATCAACTTATGCTGATAGGAGGCCAAATTCGACTCAGCTTCTAAGTAATGCCCATGTGTGACGAGGTCGTAGCTTAAATAGGCACAATCATCACACAGATCAACGACGTCCTTCGGATGGGATCCCTGGCCAACATGGTGTGAACCCCCTTGCGGGGAGATGTGTGATGCCGAAATAAATATGTTCTCATCCCGGTTTTGGGTTTTTGATGGAAGACCAATAGAACTCGGATTAGCAACCTATGTATCCTGGCTCTCAGACTGTTGTGTTTGGATTTTCTTTCTACTCCTACAACCCCGGGGTTTGCAAAGCAATGCCTCTTGCTTCTCTTCTTCGGTACGAGGAATTCCCCACGACCAATATCGTGCTCTGGAAGGAACCTTTTGAAGTACCTCATATTCCTCTTCCGGAATTGCTTTATCATGAATCAAAGAGGGAAAATGAGTACTTTTATCCATGGAGTTTTTTAAAGAACAACCAATGACACATAATGTATCTGTAGAAAGGGAGGAAGGAGAAAAGGGGTAGCAAGAACCAAGATTCAAGGATTATTCAAAGGAAGGTACTCAGAAACCCAAAAATGGTACCTAGAAGGCAACGTTGTGACAAATACAGTCGGAAAAGCAAGAATGAAACAGTCGAAAGAAAGCAAGAATCAAAGAAGTGGAAGACAAAAGGCGAGAGTACCTAATTTTAAGAAGGTTGGAGGAACCTAATGAAAATATCATTTCTCACTAAACAACAATTAACCATAATGTTTTCATAAAACAAGATTAATAGGTAATTATGAAAAAAAAAAACCCCCTTTTCTTTTCAAGACAACACACCTTGGGTCTAGGGTACAAATTCTGCCCACAAACCCGCCACAGGAAATCATAGCTCTAGGCACAATTATCAAACAGGAGAATACAGTCTACAAGTCTTACAACGTTAACCCCACAACAAAGGGTCTACACAAAACAATTTTTGCACAAGATATGATTGTGGATCCACTATAATATGATAGTATATAAAATAAGACCTTCGTAAAATACAGTCATCCAAAAATAGTTGATGTAGTATTCCAAAAATATGAGGGCCCTAAGATGGCAACATAGAAATCAATACAACACTAATACCAAAATGAGGCCTACAAATTTCACGATGTCTATGCCTCTGGCTACTTCCCTTGTCCTTTAGTAAGGTTGGAGGTCTCACCTGAAAAATTTAATAATGATGGGGTCAGATATAAAGTCCCCATAACCAAAATTAATTTATCAAATATGTAGGAAAGGATTGCAAGTCAGAGAAGCAGGTTTATAATAATAATAATAATAATAATAATAATAATAATAGTAATATTTAATAACTAAAATAGTACATAATAATAAACAATGATTAAACAAATAATGCACAATAGTCCAAAACCATTAGAACCATTCTCACTCATCCATCCTGCTCCTCCTTATTTCTTCTGGACATGGTACAGCCTATCAGTGCTAGAATACCTGGCCAAGGCTAGCTAGTCACTTCAAGAATACTGTTCCCTCCCATGCCACCATCAATATACCGTAACAAAGAGGTGTCCGCCCAAAACACTCAACTCAAATTCCAGGCCAGGAATGAGAGAACCGATGGGCACAATTTCACCCTCAATCTCTTCTACACAACCCAACATAACCCACAACAAAAGAAATAATATAGCACTAAAATTTTCAACAACATTTTATTAAATTATTATTCCATTTACATCATTTCACAACAAACATTACAACCATCACAACAATAACAACCCCAATGATAATATCCACTTATATATACAGATTGGAAAATACACTACTTCACTGAAATAATTTCATATTCAAATATAAACATAATTTTTCAAAACACATACAAGTAATATATATAAAATTAAGGCTTAGAAAAACACATTACAGCCCAAAACAAGCATATAAAATAAATTAACCCTGGTTACCTCAATTCCAAGCTTAACCTTAGCTTGAGAAGCACCACACGTATAGTTACCGGTCACAAGAAGGCTCTACATTATAACAAATATAACTTAGATAGAAAAATTCATTTTAAATTCCCATAAGAACCAAAAAATAAATCTAAACCAATCAAAATTTACATTAATCATCCACTACATATATATAATCTTTTATTGTCAAAACTCAAAACTCTCCCAAAATTTTAACCCCAAAATTTTCACTAACCAACATAATAATACCCCCATTAGAAAGAGAAAAATATATAGAATAACTTTCATGAAGAAATTTTATTGAAAAGAAGCTAGTTTAGCTACCTAAATAATCTTATAAGATAAATGACATACCTTAAAATAGACTGAAAAGCCTCTAAACCTCTCTTTTCCCTTCCTTCCTCACTCTCATTCTCGCCTCTCCTCTCTGCTGGACCGAGTGTGTGTGTGTGTGTTATGTGTGGGTGTGGTTTAATTAAATAGAAAGGGGAGGGAAATCTCCTTCACAAATCAAAATCAATTAAATGGGTATGGGGCACTTGCCTCATCCCATCTGACGCGCTACTCTACAACTTTTTTTTGTTTTACATTTTTTTGGGCTTCAACTATTACAAAAATAAACACACTCATCATGTATAATTCTTTCATAATTTTAATTAAATCCTAAAAGTAAAAATTAGGATGTTACACCTAAAATGGCGAAATGAAGGATCATACAAAGGCAGCTCTCTCAGGAAAGTGAGAGGATTCTGAGAAGAAAGAAGAAATAGCAAACACAAGAAATATGGAAATATGGAGAATGGAGGGAAACATGAATATAAACGTTATGAATCTGAAGAGTCAAGGGAAAAAAAGACAATGCCCTCCAAAAAGTAGATTCCCCCAAAAAAAAGGCAATGATGATTGATGCGAAGCGATGTCGCCATTAAATGCTCATGAATATCAAAGATGGCAGAAATGATTGTTGCGCTGGAAATGGCAATTTTATGCATGACGATTGCAAAGTGTATAGCTGTAAAGTTGTCAAAACGAAGGAAGTAAACCTATTTCTTTTCAAAACAACCCGGATTGGGGGAAGCCTTGTGGTTGAGTATAACCTAGAATCCGGATATTTGAGGCATAAGTTAGTTGCTTCAACATATAAACCCGGAAAATGGACGCTTAACGCAAAGGTGAACCCGTGTCGGATGAAAATAAATAGACTGATCCAATCAAAGTAGCCCGGACCACGTGTCTTGGGGTAATTCGCAACTTCAACACATGAATCCAAAGATCATCAGAACTCAGACGAAAGTTCAAACAATGTGGAAACGAGATCCATCTCTAGTTTGGAACCCGGATAAACTAGGTATATCCTGATTAAATCCGCATTCCACAATTAAACAATCAATGCATCCCGGCAACCCAGAGACCTAAACTACCGGGCTAGGGGCAATTGTTATGGTCTCATATATGAGGCCCAAGTGCTGAGTGGTCCAATAAGGGAAATTAGTATCAGGATCTGCCTATAATGAAGGAAGATCCTAATCAACCTATAATCAAGGCTATAATCAAGGTGTGGCGGCACAAATACATGGGTTGGGAGGCACACAAAGCCTAAGGGTCCAAACCCTAAGGTAATCTCTATAAATAGGAGGTAAACCTAAACGGTACATAAACTCTTTACCCTATTCTCACTTACTATTCAGCCAACACTGTGCACACACACCACCCACTTTTGGCTAAACGCCATATATGTGCACATTGATCCAACACTCTCCTCAGTATCTTCCTTATAGATATCTTGGAGCAATCATCTTCTCTTTGGTATCTGCCTGATAGATATCTTGGAGTAGCAATCTGCTCTGATATAAACATACCAGTCCATTGAGGCTAGACATTTGTTGTTCTCATATAGAACAGAAAGTAATGCTGATGCACATATGCAAAATGAGTATATCTCAATAAGTTACATCCGTCGATATTGAACTGGGCCTGCAAGCTTTGTTTCATGAAAAAGGTGTGCTTTCAGGTGAACCATCACCATGAAAAACAAAGGAGGAAAGATCATCTCCAAATAACAAAGCGTAAGAATGATTTTATGTTATACTTGATCAATCTCCTTAACGATCAAAACCTTGGAACACAACTTCCGAAAGAAAGAACATAGCTCTACCAAAACAACAGACACATCGAGAGGCAGTTATGTTTTATTGCCAACGGAAGTAACTGTTGCATAAGAATATGTGAGTCATTACTCTTTAGTTCAGCAACCTTTTGAGCCTGCATGTCAATACATCATGAAATGTTACTTGAATACCCACAACGAACTTTTATTTTATCAACGTCACGAGGAAGATTTCCTTATTTGGTTTTGTGAGGGTGAATTTTTCCAGTTGAAATTTGTCTTGCTCATCTGGCCACGCATCTTCATGAACTCCGATGGACCGTAAATCTTTCCTCGCTTGAAGATGATCTTTTTACATGCCTGGTTCATTAAGCATAATGTATAGCACATTGTTGCATACATTTTTTTCAATATGCATGACATCAAGGCTATGTCGAAGCAAATTAGATTTCCAATACGAAAGTGTGAAGAAGATGTTTATCTTCCACCATTACTGAGGCGCAGAAGCAGAAGTCCTAACAGTCTTTCTCCCCACTTTTGCTACATCGTCATTTTTCCAAACTCGAATTCAACATCCTAAAGCTGATGATAAAGTATGAGGAGGTCCTCTTTTTTCCTCTTTCCTATTGAAACAATTCCATTGCAACCTAAACTTGTGCTTACCATAGAGAAATCTCCGATAACCCATGAAATACCACTTTCGACTGTGGGGAAGGCACACGAGTCAAAGTCAAAATTGCAAGCTGGAAAAGCTATTCCAATATGCACATTTCACTCGAATAATGTTTTCAGGCCAAGAAAGTCACTTATTGTCCACATCAAGGCTACACGCAAGTTGAACAGTGTTTTCTCGTATGCATCATATGTCTCGATGCCAACATTCCACAAGTCCAGCAATTCTGCATTAAGCGGTTGGAGATACACATTGATGTCGTTACCCAGTGCCCTTTTGTCTGGAATGATCATAGAAAAAATGAAGGAGCTTTGTTTCATACACATTTAGGGGCAAGTTGTAGGGAATTAAGACTACAAACCAAATACTATAACTTGTTCTAGGATTCCCAAATGGATTAAAACTGTCGGTCTCCAAAGCAAGCTGAACATTTCTAGGGTCCACAAAAGTTGGAAAGTTTGAGTCGAACGCTTTCCAGGCTTTTGTATCCCGTGGATGTCTTAATTTACCATCTTAGTTATAGTCAACTTCATGCCACCACATATGCTCAACTATTTTAGATGACATAAACAAATTTTGTAACCAAGGTTTTAAAGAGAAGTACCTGAGAATCTTTGTTGGTTTTTTCTTCTGCTTTTTCCCTTTTCGAATTGTCTTGTACCTCGAAGTGTGACATCACTTACAAGTCTCCTTGCGAGCATCATCTCCCCAATATAGCATACAATCGTTGGGGCTTGTCACTCAAGTTTAACGAATGCACTTGTTAAACCTATTACTGAACTTTTTAATCCCATTAATGAACTTGTTATTCCCATTACGACTTTTGCTTATAATGCTCAGATTTTGTTTTCACCAGAGTGACATGTTTTCCACCTGAAAAATGAACTTATTAAATCTATTAATGCACTTGTAATCTCATTCTTGAACTTGTTAATCTATTACGACTTTTGTGAAATTCCACATTTACTGTCCACCTTCTTCCTCAACCTCATTTTGTCAATCTCATTACTCTTCACTAGAAACTGAAAAAGCTGGTCGAAAAATTCATAAGGATGATTTGAACATGCTATAATTAGTTGGGATGTTTGAGTGCTTTTATTAGATCCATAACCAAGCTATGAGCTTGTTGCCCAAAACCTCTCACTCCAAATCAAACACCCATTCTTTAAATTTTAAAAAAAAAAAAAGTTATGAAAGCAAAGAAGGAGATTTCAAGGGCTTATTAAATTAGTATCAGAGGCCAACGACAATGGGGGCAGAGAGTTTGTTGGCAGGGAAGGAAAGGTAGAAGTCATAGTGGAAGGGACTGATTGATGTGCTGGGATAAGCTCAGTGAAAAGCTGTTGTCTCGTTGATAAGGAAGAATGTGCGAGAAGAGCTGAATGGAGTGGAGAGAAAAGAGTGAAGGAGGGTTAGTTTGGTCTTTTGTCCAAATATTCAAGCCCCAGATTCTTACCTATGCACCCCTTTGTCCTTTTCCCTTTTTAGTAGACATTTCTGAGTTTTGGAATTTCATATGGTATTTAAATGTCATTTTCTCAAAAATAAATTAGGTTAAAGTAAACATTTAGTTTTCTAAGTTTATATCAAATTACATTTTAATCCTTTAAATTTATGCAAAAATGATTAAGGTGCAAAAATATACATGAGATTTTTCTAAAAGTGCGTACAACACCAAATGCTATTTGAGGAGCAAAAGTAACTATGAACTTTCAAAAAATGTGCAACAATACATATTGACCGTTAGTTGACTGTTTGTTTGAATTTTTCAGGGTTAGTTCAAAAATACACGTGAGATTTTCTCAAAAATGTGCCCAACTCAAATGTTTTTTAGGGGCAAAAGTAACTATGAACTTCCAAAATATATACAAAAATACATATTGACTATTAGTTAAATTTGTTTGAATTTTTTACTAAAAAATGGTGATATGGAGGATGACGTGGTTGATTAAGAAACTACTTGAAGAGAAATACTTACACATACTCCAGGAGAACCATGTCATTTGAACTATATCCAATGAAAACATAACAACTCATATCATTTTAATTCTAGTTGACTGATGATTCATCTAAAAAAATTTAAAAATGTTATATTGCCTTTAAGAAAAAGAATCTTATTTTTTTAAAAAAAAAACTAAAATAAAATGATCAACCAAGACTGGTTTTTAAAATTTTGGGGAAAAAAAAAAGAGTTACAAAGACTGGTTTTTAAAATCAATTGTTATAACTTCAAAAAAAATGCCATGAGAGTTGTTCGAACACTTCACCTCCAGATAATTAAACTAACACTTTGGCAAACAGCGCCTAGACTTTTGTTAAATGATTCAATGATGGTTTTATATAAAACAATCGTTTTAAGGCTACAGATACAACGATTGTTTTTATAAAAGCAGTCGTATTTCAAATCAATAAAACAATGAATTGGAGTGATGAAGGTTCGAACTCTCAACCTATAAATAATGCACAAACGCTCTAGTCCACTGTGCCACAAGGAAACTTGTTAGAAGATTCAATGACTATTTTTAATAAAATAGTCATTGTAATACCCGGATATTTATCTGGAATATTATAAATAAAAGTTGGATATTTCTGATAAGTGAAATTTCAATCTCCGATCTTGTATAATTACAGTCTATTTTCTAAGTAGAATTTCTGCAAGAAATTAGGGAGTTTAAGGGCCAAAGTGCCAAAATGACTAAAATACCCCGTAAAGGGTAATCAACTTAGGAAATTATGGAAAAATACCAAAAGACAATAAAATGACCAGGTGAATTAGGAGAGTATAATATCTCTAATTACGGTAATTTAATAAATTATGAAATTGGAGAAATTGTACGAGAATGTGCCAAAAGTAATAAAAGACCAAAATACCCTTACAAATTTTAGAATAATGTAAGAGGCATGGAAATACTAAGGTTAATGCAATAATATGAAGATGATGAGACATTGTAATTAAGAAAATTATCAAGTGATGATAATTAAGTAATTAAGTAATATTGGGCTAATTACTTAAGCATGAGTGAAGGAAATTCACAAGTAATTATATGAAACCCTAAAATTGGTGGTTTTTGTTTTAAAATTAGTAAATATGTATTTACTAATTAATTGGAAATTTTTATGAAAAATAGTTGAGTTTAGGTATTTTTAGGCCTAAATACAAGAATGGACCAATTAGGGATTTTTGTTGGAATTTTGGGAAAATTAATTAAATAAATCATTAAATAAATAAATAAATTAAAAAATAAATGTTTATTAAATTAATTAAAGGGGCAACGAAATTTTGGGCCAAATTAAAAGAAAAATAAAATAAAATGAAATAGGGAAGCAAGTGGCCAACTTGCACATTTTTATAATAATATAATTTAATTAAAGTAAAATATGTGAATAGTAATATTTAAGTTAGGAAACGGACCCTATCTAGAGATCTAGGAATGGGATTATCAATATCAAAGTAGATTATTGATCGGTGGAATTTTACCTTCCATTAGACTCTTCCTAAGTTAATTAGAGTAGTTTGTGCATTTTCCTAATAAAACAAAATAGGGAAAAATGCATATAGGCATAATTTTGGAAAAGAGGAAAATAAATTCTAACTCAACATTTAGGAATGGGTTTGAATTTGTTTAGACATATTTGGAATCAGTGAATTATTTCGAAGAGATTGATATCTCCGAAAACGAATTCCGACACCGGACGCGTTCGGACACGTTTTTCGAGGAACTTCAACTGGACTGTTGGGGACCTATATGGAATCAAAATTTAGGTTAACTTGGACATTTCTACTAAGTGAGAACATGTCTTCAGAGTTGTAAATCCAGAATTTTGTGAATTCTCCGAAATCACGCGAATCGGGTACCGATCGGGGAAAATGAGTTTTTTTTATAACCCAAAATGCCAAACAAGGCCCTTGTTTTTTTCTATAAATACCCCCCCCTCCTTCATAATTCTCACACCTTTTCTTCCTTCTCTTGGCCGAAATTTTTGGTTGAGAAAGAAGAGAAAGGAGCTCTGGGGAATTGTGCGTGGCCCTCAGAGAATTGTCCGGAAAGTCTTCAACGGGTAAGTCTTTCGGTCTTTAGTTTTTAGTTTAGTAGTTAGTAGAATTGTTAGTTAAATTTAGAAAGTAGGTGACAAGATTCCTACAAATGTTTTAGAGCCTTGTTTGCGTTGAAAAATATGCGAGAGGTGTAAACATAGTAGGGATCGAGTCGCTGAAAAGTTGTAGTTTTTATAGCTCTATTAAAGGTTAGGGGTAGTAATAGCCTTTAAATTTTGAGTATGATTGGGTATCATATGGGAGGGCTATTTTAGTCTTTATTTTCGAAAATCATAAATGCGTCGAAGTTACGCGAAATTTTGGGAAGAAAATAGCCTACGTAGTGAAGCGCCGCGAAATTCCGCCAAGTAGGGTATAGGGGCAAAATGGTAATTTTTACCTAAAATGCCGCTTATAATGTCAAATTACTAATGGAAGTGACATTATTCTCATAGGATATCCGAAATCCTAATTTGTTGCCGTTACGCCGTCCAACGTGCATTGTCGGACAAACCGCATTTTTCCGTCGAAAAAATACGATTCCGCCGAAACAACTACGTACATCAAACGAAGGTACGGACGCGCATCGTAACACTAATCCTATAGCTCTCATATACATATATGTCATAGATACGTTCATATACCGGGCTCGCTTAGGGTCGTCGTTATACATACTGACCTTGTACGGGTTATAGACATGATAATACCGCTTTGAGTTTTCCTAGCGCCGAGGACACGTGTTCGTGGCACGGGTTAATGTGCGAGCTATATTTGTGTAGGAATTTACGTACGCTTTATGCTTATGTACTGTCTCGTGTCACAATGTTGTTGTGTAGGACCTTACATATTTGCTTCATGCTTATGTTACATCTCGTGTCACACTTCGATGAGATGTTGCTTTGTTATGTCATGAATATCTCATTGTCTATATACTGTTTTATTTGAGCATAAGGTTAACTGCTACGAGATTCAATGCGGTGAATTGAATCTCACCGTAGCTTTCGTGGTCCGGAGGACCGCGAATTGATGTCCGGGAAAGCAAGCGGGAGTGACTTGCGGAAGAAGTCATCTTTATCTTATCGCTTTCTTTTCCTTTACGTCGATTACTTTCCGAACCTTAGGATTACTGTAATCAATACTTTATTACACTATGGTTCATGTTATATTATGATCAGTTACTCTTACGCTCCATTGCTCATCTCTGATTGATTGCAAAAAAAAAAAATTTCCGCTTTAGAAAATGGGATGTTACACTTTATGGTATCAGAGCAATCTTTCTGGCAAGTGTTTAACTATGTTACCACGAACGGTTTGGTGCCGAAGGCAAGGCTAGTCTACGTGGGTGTGCCAATCAGTCACTGCTAACCCGGTGAGGCCCCCATGGTAGACACTTACCTGGCCATTCTGTTCGGATAACGGAGTTAGATTCTTAAGTCTTTTGACTTTGAGCACTTTTTGACTTTTTGACAATGAGTACTGATATGACACTAGTGTAATAGGTAGTGATGGACAGAAACGAACATTCGTAGATCTTCTATCCCGTAATAATAGGACGTAACGCGCGTAGATCCGTAATTCCAGAGACGGCGGGACGAAGACGAAACCCTGATATTTCTAATGACCCCAAACCGAAATATGATCCTGACTTAGGGTAGAGTCAATGGCTAGTATGCTCGTAGAACCAGAGAAACCTGTTGGCTCAGATCATTCATCTGATGACGACAACGTGGGATATACAATGTAACCACTGGTCATAAACCAGTTGGCTGATGTAGTATACGTTAGCATGTACATTACATCTAATATGAAAATATATATGACTTGATGCCATGTGTTGTGTTATTGTTCTAACACTTATCCGTTAATTGATATAAAGGAAAAGTTAAACATGGCCATCATAAGAGGTGCCGGTGCACCAAGAGGTAGGGGCCGAGGCAGAGGCCGAGGTCGAGGCGGAGGCAGGCAGCCTCAAAGGGACGTAATACCCGAGCAAAATGCTATACCAAACCAGGCTGAGGAATCCGATAGATCACAATCACCTCCACGACGAGGAAGAAAGGAGAAGAATACCCGGTATTGGGTTAATCGCTTTGTAAGTCAAGCCGCCAACTTTTCGAGGAAAGCTGGATTTGGCGGAGGATTGGTCAAGAGACTAGAGAAAGTATTCAGGGTGATTGACTGCCCTGAGAATCGCAAAGCCCAACTAGCGATTTACCAACTTGAAGGAGATGCTGACCGTTGGTGGGAAGTCACGGCAGAAACCCTACAAACCAATGACTGTCCCATGACATGGGGGAAATTTCTGGAGAAATTTCATGAACAATATTTCCCTCCTTCAGTGAAAATGAACAAGGAGTCGGAATTTCTCCATATCCGACAAGGACAGGAGGAATCTTTCGACGATTACTACGCCCGGTTCACCAACCTGTCCCGATACTCAGTGGTGAAAGGCTCATGTCCCAGCGATTCCGTAACTTGACAAGCGCAAAGGAAACTTGTCGGATGACCGAGCGCAATCTCGAGGCTTCCGAAATCAAGGAACTTCAACAACAACAATGCCGGTCGAGGTGGATCCAACCGCGATAACTCTTCACAAAAGAGGAAGGCGCCCGGAGTAATCCCCGTGGTGGAAACAAAAGGCCGTACTAAGTCGGGCAACAGTAACTATCCCAGCAGCCGGAATCACAAACATGCCCCAAATGCAAGAAGCATCATCCAGGCGTGAACTGTGAAGGGAAGCAGATATGCTTCAGATGTCATAAGCCGGGACACTATAGCAGAGAGTGTACTGAAAAAATTGGAGAGGCGAGACCTCAGAGCACAGGCCGCATCTTTGCACTAACAAACACAGAAGCCAGACAGTCCCCGGAGATGGTCCAAGGTACTATTTACCTTAATGGAAATCTACTTGAGGCATTGTATGATTCGGGAGCCAGTCATTCTTTCATTTCCTATGATTGTGCACGTCGCCTAGGAATGAATGCCTGTAGTTTACCTTTTGACCTTGTAGTATCTACACCGCTTGGTGTAAAATCCTTAGCTTCTGATGCATGTATGAATTGTACTGCTAACGTGGATGGACGAGTTTCTAAAGTGGACCTTATCCGTCTACCTCTTCACGGCATCGACGTCATACTCGGTCTAAATTGGCTGACGGCCAATGGTGCGATGATCGACTGTGGCAAGAAGAAGATATCATTTCCCGGAGAAAAAGTTGAAGTGAGCTCGAACTTTCTCTCCGCTACGTAAGCCGATCGGTGCGTGAAGCAAGGATGCCATGCCTACATGGTATTCTTTTCGCCAAAGCGAAGCCGATCTTTCACTCCGTGATATCCCCGTGGTGAATGATTTTCCCGATGTATTTCCTGAGGATCTCACGAGTTACCTCCTATCCGAGAAGTGGAGTTCAATATTGACTTGATGCCCGGCACAGATCAATATCAAAGGCGCCGTATCGTATGGCTCCTAACGAGATGCAGGAGTTGAAGAAGCAAATGGAAGAGCTTTTGAAGAAAGGGTTCATTCGACCCAAGTGTATCACCGTGGGGAGCCCCAAGTGTTGTTTGTAAAGAAGAAAGATGGAAGCTTCCGACTCGCATTGACTACCGTGAATTGAACAAAGTAACGGCCAAAAACAAGTACCCACTTCCCTGATTGATGATCTTTTGGATCGCTTATCCGGTTCCACTGTCTTCTCTAAAATTGATCTGCGTTCGGGATATCATCGGTTGCGAGTTAAAGATGGTGATATTTCCAAGACAAACTTTCAGACCTGTGTACGGCATTATGAATTTCTTGTGATGCCCTTCGGATTGACAAATGCACTGCGGTATTCATGGATTACATGAACCGTATCTTCCGACAACACCTAGACCGCTTTGTGGTGGTGTTTATTGATGACATTCTCATCTATTCCAAGAGCAAAGAAGAGCACGAAGAACATCTGCGAAAGGTGTTGAGCATACTCAGGGAGAAGCAACTCTATGCTAAACCGAGCAAATGCGAATTTTGGCCGCCTAAGTGAAATTTCGGGCCATGTTATATCTAGTGGCGGGATACTACCACAGATTCATACGGGATTTCTCGCGTCTAGCCCTTCCATTGACAAAGCTTACGAGGAAGAATCAACCCTTTGTATGGGGAGATGACTGTGAGGAGAGCTTTCAGAAACTGAGAGAGATTGACTACAAGCACCGTGTTAATCATCCCGAGCATCCGAGATGAGAAGTATGTTGTTTACAAGTGATGCCGGTGGGCAAGGGTTGGGATGTGTCCCGATGCAACAGGGCGAGTGGTGGCTTATGCCTCTCGTCACTGAAGCCTCACGAGTTAAACTATCCTACACACGATCTAGAGCTGGCGGCTATCGCGTTCGCTTTGAAAATATGGAGGCATTACTTGTACGGTGTAACCGTAGAAGTGTATTGTGATCACAAAAGTTTGAAATACTTGTTCGATCAACGAGAACTCAACATGAGACAACGTCGTTGGATGGAGCTGATTAAAGACTACACCCCGGAGATCAAGTATCATCCGGTAAAGCAAACGTCGTTGCCGATGCTCTTAGCAGAAAGACGGTGCAGTGGCATATATGATGATACAAGAACAGAAATTGTTGGAAGATTTCGAGAGATCCGAATCTATCCAATCAAGTCCGCATGGGTCTTCATGCACCACCGATGCCTATCTTGCAACTCTTCTTGTTAGTCAAGGGAGTATGATCCGAGAGATGAAGTTGAGAAAGCTCAAGAAGAAGATGATTGGGCAAAAGAGATACGTGAGAAAATCTCTCGAGGTGAGACCCAAGACCATGACCTATCACTTAGTGGTTTGGTCGTGTACAAGAAGCGAATCTATGTACCGCCGGTTGATGAATTAAGGCGGAAGATAATGGATGAGGCTCACAAGAGTAAATATACTCTACATCCGTGCATGGTCAAGATGTACCGAGTATGAAATCCGAACTTTGGTGGCCGGAATGAAGAAAGACGTTACGAGTACGTGGCCAAGTGCTTGACCCGTCGAAGGTGAAGATTGAACACCGTCGACCCCCGGTCTTTGCAAGGACTAGAGTCTGCCGGAATGGAAATGGGAGAACATAACCATGGATTTTGTGGTAGGTCTGCCCAAAATCAGAATCATGATACAATTTGGGTAGTTGTTGACAGATTAACCAAGTCAAGACACTTCATTCCCATCGTATCCACTATTCTCCGAACGATTGGCGGGGATTTATATCAAAGAGATAGTGAGATTGCATGGTATTCCTAAGAGCATTGTCTCGATCGGGACACGCGTTTCAAATCCCGCTTCTGGCAAGCGTTACACGAAGGTATGGGGACTAAGCTGAGGTTCAGTTCGGCTTATCACCCTCAAACTGACGGTCAATCTGAAAGGACGATTCGAGACGCCGGAGGATATGCTTTGAGCATGTGCCCTTGATTTCAAAGGAAGTTGGGATCAACATCTTTCGCTAGCCGAGTTTGCATATAACAACAGCTTATCATGCTAGTATACAAATGGCCCCGTTCGAGGCATTGTATGGGCGGAAGTGTCAATCACCATTATGCCGGACAGATTCATCCGAAAAGCAATTACTTGGGCCGGATATGCTTGAACAAACCTCCGAGCGATCGCGTTGATCAAGAAGAGACTCCTAGCCGCACATAGTAGACGTAAGAGCTATGCGGACAAAAGGAGGAGACCTTAACGTTCTACGTCGGCGACCATGTATTCCTAAAGTTATCTCCAAGAATCGGTGTCTGCGTAACGCTTAAGAGGAAGAAACCGAGTCCACGATACGTAGGACCCTTTGAGATTTTGGCTAAGCGAGGAGAAGTAGCTTATCGATAGCTTTACCCCGAACCCGAGTAATCTCCACGACGTTTCCACGTGTCACAACCGAAGAAATACCACCGGACCAAGGTCATGTCATTGAGTACGTGGAAGGGTTTAACACCCGAAGAGGCAACTTGGGAAACCGAGAGTGACATGAAGGAAAAGTACCCAGAATTCATGGCCCGAAGTTTAGTTAGTATAGATTAAATTTCGAGGGCGAAATTTTGTGTAAGGGGGGGGAGAAATGTAATACCTTGATATTTATCCGGAATATTATAAATAAAAGTTGGATATTTCTGATAAGTGAAATTTCAATCTCCGATCTTGTATAATTACAGTCTATTTTCTAAGTAGAATTTCTGCAAGAAATTAGGGAGTTTAAGGGCCAAAGTGCCAAAATGACTAAAATACCCCGTAAAGGGTAATCAACTTAGGAAATTATGGAAAAATACCAAAAGACAATAAAATGACCAGGTGAATTAGGAGAGTATAATATCTCTAATTACGGTAATTTAATAAATTATGAAATTGGAGAAATTGTACGAGAATGTGCCAAAAGTAATAAAGACCAAAATACCCTTACAAATTTTAGAATAATGTAAGAGGCATGGAAATACTAAGGTTAATGCAATAATATGAAGATGATGAGACATTGTAATTAAGAAAATTATCAAGTGATGATAATTAAGTAATTAAGTAATATTGGGCTAATTACTTAAGCATGAGTGAAGGAAATTCACAAGTAATTATATGAAACCCTAAAATTGGTGGTTTTTGTTTTAAAATTAGTAAATATGTATTTACTAATTAATTGGAAATTTTTATGAAAAATAGTTGAGTTTAGGTATTTTTAGGCCTAAATACAAGAATGGACCAATTAGGGATTTTTGTTGGAATTTTTGGAAAAATTAATTAAATAAATCATTAAATAATTAAATAAATTAAAAAATAAATGTTTATTAAATTAATTAAAGGGGGCAACGAAATTTTGGGCCAAATTAAAAGAAAAATAAAATAAAATGAAATAGGGAAGCAAGTGGCCAACTTGCACATTTTTATAATAATATAATTTAATTAAAGTAAAATATGTGAATAGTAATATTTAAGTTAGGAAACGGACCCTATCTAGAGATCTATGAATGGGATTATCAATATCAAAGTAGATTATTGATCGGTGGAATTTTACCTTCCATTAGACTCTTCCTAAGTTAATTCCGAGGCCGTTTGTGCATTTTCCTAATAAAACAAAATAGGGAAAAATGCATATAGGCATAATTTTGGAAAAGAGGAAAATAAATTCTAACTCAACATTTAGGAATGGGTTTGAATTTATTTAGACATATTTGGAATCAGTGAATTATTTCGAAGAGATTGATATCTCCGAAAACGAATTCCGACACCGGACGCGTTCGGACACGTTTTCGAGGAACTTCAATCGGACTGTTGGGGACCTATATGGAATCAAAATTTAGGTTAACTTGGACATTTCTACTAAGTGAGAACATGTCTTCAGAGTTGTAAATCCAGAATTTTGTGAATTCTCCGAAATCACGCGAATCGGGTACCGATCGGGGAAAATGGGTTTTTTTATAACCCAAAATGCCAAACAAGGCCCTTGTTTTTTTCTATAAATACCCCCCCCTCCTTCATAATTCTCACACCTTTTCTTCCTTCTCTTGGCCGAAATTTTTGGTTGAGAAAGAAGAGAAAGGAGCTCTGGGGGAATTGTGCAAATGGCCCTCAGTAGAATTGTCCTAAAGTCTTCAACGGTAAGTCTTTCGGTCTTTAGTTTTTAGTTTAGTAGTTAGTAGAATTGTTAGTTAAATTTAGAAAGTAGGTGACAAGATTCCTACAAATGTTTTAGAGCCTTGTTTGCGTTGAAAAAATATGCAGAGGTGTAAACATAGTAGGGATCGAGTCAAAAAGTTGTAGTTTTTATAGCTCTATTAAAGGTTAGGGGTAGTAATAGCCTTTAAATTTTGA
Organism: Acacia pycnantha; assembly: GCA_025563575.1. Lineage (NCBI taxonomy): Eukaryota > Viridiplantae > Streptophyta > Magnoliopsida > Fabales > Fabaceae > Acacia > Acacia pycnantha. Next base: position 580,809 of record JAMWYP010000017.1, on the reverse strand, counting down.
GTATGATTGGGTATCATATGGGAGGGCTATTTTAGTCTTTATTTTCGAAAATCATAAATGCGTCGAAGTTCGCGAAATTTTGGGAAGAAAATAGCCTACGTAGCGGAGCGTGCGAAATTCCGCCAAGTAGGGGTATAGGGGCAAAATGGTAATTTTTACCTAAAATGCCGTTATAATGTCAAATTACTAATGGAAGTGACATTATTCTCATAGGATATCCGAAATCCTAATTTGCTGCCGCATTCGCTGTCCAACGTGCATTTCTGACAAACCGCTTTTCCGTCGAAAATACGCTTCACGTAAACAACTACGTACATCAAACGAAGGTACGGACGCGCATCGTAACACTAATCCTATAGCTCTCATATACATATATGTCATAGATACGTTCATATACCGGGGCTCGCTTAGGGTCGCCGTTATACATACACCCTTGTACGGGTTATAAACATGATAATACCGCTTTGAGTTTTCCTAGCGCCGAGGACACGTGTTCGTGGCACGAGTTAATGTGCAGGCTATATTTGTGTAGGACTTTACGTATCTGTGTCACAATGTTGTTGTGTAGGACCTTACATATTTGCTTCATGCTTATGTTCTGTCTGTGTCACACTTCTGATGGGATGTTGCTGTTATGTCATGAATATATGTTGTCTATATACTGTTTTATTTGAGCATAAGGTTAACCGTTACCTGAGATTCAATGCGGTGAATTGAATCTCACTCGTAGCTTCGTGGTCCGGAGGACCGCGAATTGATGTCCGGGAAAGCGGCGGGGAGTGACTTGCGGAAGAAGTCATCTTTATCTTATCGCTTTCTTTTCCTTTCTGCCGATTACTTTCCGAACCTTAGGATTACTGTAATCAATACTTTATTACACTATGGTTCATGTTATATTATGATCAGTTACTCTTACGCTCCATTGCTCATCTCTGATTGATTGCAAAAAAAAAAAAATTCCGCTTTAGAAAATGGGATGTTACAGTCATTTTTCACAAAATAAATAAAAAATGGTGTGAGGACGAGGTTAGAGATACAATAAATATTTTTATTAAAACAGTCATCGTATCTCAAATAAAAAAAAAAATTTTAATGTCCATTTTATTAAAACGGACATTAAAAGTAAAGAAAAAATTACAACAGTGCAACTGTTTACATTTTAATGTCTATTTTTTAAAACGGACATTAATTGGGGACATTGTTGTTAAACTCGCGAGTTGAGTCTCTGAGTTTATTGTTTTTATGTTTTCATCTTACTAAATCAAATCGAGTTACTTGTAAACTCATGAGAGCTAAAACTCGATTAAACTCACGAGTTTACAAACCGTATTTATCGTTTTTATGTTTCTAGCTTATAAAATCGTGTTAACTCACTTCTAAAATCGTATTAACTTTTTAAATTTTGTCATCATCAATGCCTTTATTTATGAATTTTATAGAAGTTTTGTTATTAAATATAATAAATTATGCATGTTGATATATTTAATTTCAATTATTTGTATTTAAAATGTATTTAAATCAAATTGTTGACATTTTAACATATAAATTATTTGATTATACACTATTAATACTTATTTAATGATAAAAGTAAACTATTACTAGTTTACTATAGAAGTTTACGTCATTATCATAAGTTTGTTTATACTTGTGAATTTGACAACATTCATTGGGGACTTTAAATCCCTACTTTGTAGTAGTTAATGTAATTTTTTTGAAAAAGTTTACAAGAGAAAAATAATAATGGGAAGTTTTCTTAAAAAAGGGAAAAAATCAGCTTTTATTATTAATATTATTACTAGTATTAATATATTCTTTCCTTCTTTGACAACAACGGTAGTTTGACCCAAAAAAAAAAAAAACAACGGTGGTGGCATTTTGGAAATAAAAAGAAGACCTAATACCTATAATAGGGAGTAGCCACGACTTTATTGAAATAAAAAAGGAAAGAAGAGGCAGCACTGTTTGTTTACTTAGTCTTGTTCATTATTATCTATTTAGAGCTTGATCACCACTAAGTGTGAATTGAGAAATTTTGATTACTCTTGGGAAATGGATCTTAATTGGACCATAGGATTAAGTAATGTGGGATTAGAATTTCTTCTAATTTGCCAATATGATAGGAATAATTGAGTAATTGAGTATTTATTGCCTCTTGAATAGTTTTGATAGGAACAACAATTTTAGTTTGAGATAGAGAAGTCATGGAAGTGATCCGGATATACTTATAGCTACAAATAATTTAGATTAGCAAACTAATATTAAGTGCATTTATTTGAGTAATGACATGCTCTAAAACATGAAGAAGAGATTAGTCGCTTGTTTTCCTCAATTGAAATCTTTGAAACACTTTTTTTTTTTTTCCTTTCCTTATCTTTAGATTGTTCGTTAATCATCATGGTTTTTCTGAGCCAAAAAAAAATCAGTAATCACTCTTACCTTTGATTTTCTCAACTTAAGTAATCTTAGGAAATTTAATTCTTGGTCATCAATTATCTTGAGCCTCTTTTTACATATTTATTTTATAAAATATGAAATTACTTTTTCATCGCCAAACATGAAAAATGACACACTATTAACAGTCGGTCCACAACAATCCTGTATTCTTGTTGACCATTAGAATAGAAAAAAGTAACAATTTAAAAGTAATTAAGTATCCACTGTACACAATAATGCGCTCCCTTTATTCCCGGGAATTTCCCTTTGAAATTTGAAGTGCCTATGAAGTTTTTTGACTGACATCCACAGTAAGATTACATTGTATATCACCTAACTTTTGTGTTGCGTATTGATGAAATTGTTTACTGGGGCTCTGAAATTAATTTTCCTTGGACAGATCAAGAAGAGGGTTGCCTGAAGAGCAAAATGAATTGGGTTGCTGAGAGCGGTAAAAACTGGGTTGAGATGGCTAAAAATGGGTTTGGGAAGAGTCAGAGTTGGGCTGAAGAAAAGATAAGAGAGAAAGGAATAAGTGATGAGCATAGGGATTTAGTTGTGAAAGGTGGTGGGGCTCTTCTTCTTTCTCCTGCTATTGCCTACTATGGTGGATTTAGAAGCGCCTTCTGGTTCATCCAAAAGTATGCTGCTTCTGATTATTATTGTTGCGAGATGGCTAACAATGGTTTCGAGAAGAGTAAGAGTTGGGCTGAAGAAAAGATAAGAGAGAAAGGAATAAGTGATGAGCATAGGGATTTAGTTGTGAAAGGTGGTGGGGCTCTTCTTCTTTCTCCTGCTATTGCCTACTATGGTGGATTTAGAAGCGCCTTCTGGTTCATCCAAAAGTATGCTGCTTCTGATTATTATTGTTGCGAGATGGCTAACAATGGTTTCGAGAAGAGTAAGAGTTGGGCTGAAGAAAAGATAAGAGAGAAAGGAATAAGTGATGAGCATAGGGATTTAGTTGTGAAAGGTGGTGGGGCTCTTCTTCTTTCTCCTGCTATTGCCTACTATGGTGGATTTAGAAGCGCCTTCTGGTTCATCCAAAAGTATGCTGCTTCTGATTATTATTGTTGCGAGATGGCTAACAATGGTTTCGAGAAGAGTAAGAGTTGGGCTGAAGAAAAGATAAGAGAGAAAGGAATAAGTGATGAGCATAGGGATTTAGTTGTGAAAGGTGGTGGGGCTCTTCTTCTTTCTCCTGCTATTGCCTACTATGGTGGATTTAGAAGCGCCTTCTGGTTCATCCAAAAGTATGCTGCTTCTGATTATTATTGTTGCGAGATGGCTAACAATGGTTTCGAGAAGAGTAAGAGTTGGGCTGAAGAAAAGATAAGAGAGAAAGGAATAAGTGATGAGCATAGGGATTTAGTTGTGAAAGGTGGTGGGGCTCTTCTTCTTTCTCAAGAAATCAAATTCTCCCTCGAAAGAAGAGATCCGTAATAATGAAAGAGAAGAAAAAAAAAAATGAAAGGTTAGGTTTCTTGATATGTGAAGAGTAGAGAAGGTGGGTAATGAGACGAGAGTGATGGTGCAGCGGGCCTGTTTGGCAAACCATCATATGGACTTATAAGTCCATCAGATGGGATAATAAGTCCATCAAAAAAAATTTGAGTGTTTGAGTCAGCTAAAAATTTGATGGACTTCATGCTCTAATAGGATCGTTTTTTTGAAGCTGCATCATGGAGCTTATAAGTCCATCAACTTCTTCCCCATCAAACAACAAGTGGGCCCCATTGTTAATAATGATCATCCCACCCTCTCCAATTTGTGCCTCTCCTCTCTTCTTCTTCTTCTTCTTTTTGTTTTTTGTCTCGTTTGCCTTCTCTATATTGCATATGCTTTTAATCACAACCTGCCCCCCAAATAAATGACTGTAACTCGATATATTTTTTTAAGTTGATGTTACAGTCACTTATACGTACGTGGAAAAATCTTTTGCTAAAAGAAAGTATGTGGATCGAAATTCAGTTCATACAAAAACAAAAGTTCATAAAAAAAAACATCCTTCAATCCTAAATATAAGACTCAATTAATTTTTTTAGAGGAATTAAAGAAGCTAAATAAGTTATGTGCCTTAGGCAGTAAATTTTACATTAGAAGATTTTTTTTTTTTTTTTATCAATTGTCTTTTGAAAAAACCTTCTCTCAATATATATATTAATTAGAATAAATATTGAATGATTATACAAGGCAAATTGAAGCATCCCCATCATTATCTTCACCACAAATGAATCATCTTCGTGATGAAATTAGAAACCAACTTGTAGGGACTAGATTTATTTAAGCATTTCATTATGTTGTAATTTTTTTAATGGTAATTTTACTATTTTATTTAGTAAATTTATATTTATTTTTAATTTTTTATCCCAAATTATCACATTTTATACAACATATGTGTGTGTTTGTGTGAATTTGATGCCCCGTTTGGGATAGCTGTGGGAGAAGTGACTTTTGTTTCTGATGGACTTATTTTCTGATGGACTTTTTCTAATGTGATTTATGTTTGGGATAGCAGTGGTAGAAGTGGCTTTTGTTTCTAATTGGCACTTGTTTGACATAGCTTTTAAAAAGATGGATGAGATAAAAAATGACTGAAAAGGGCATGAATCAAATTCACACAAACACACACATATGTTGTATAAAATGTGATAATTTGGGATAAAAATTAAAAATAAATATAAATTTACTAAATAAAATAGTAAAATTACCATTAAAAAAATTACAACATAATGAAATGCTTAAATAAATATTGTCCCTACAAGTTGGTTTCTAATTTGATCACGAAGATGATTCATTTGTGGTGAAGATAATGATGGGGATGCTTCAATTTGCCTTGTATAATCATTCAATATTTATTCTAATTAATATATATATTGAGAGAAGGTTTTTTCAAAAGACAATTGATAAAAAAAAAAAAAAAATCTTCTAATGTAAAATTTACTGCCTAAGGCACATAACTTATTTAGCTTCTTTAATTCCTCTAAAAAAATTAATTGAGTCTTATATTTAGGATTGAAGGATGTTTTTTTTTATGAACTTTTGTTTTTGTATGAACTGAATTTCGATCCACATACTTTCTTTTAGCAAAGATTTTTCCACGTACGTATAAGTGACTGTAACATCAACTTAAAAAAATATATCGAGTTACAGTCATTTATTTGGGGGCGGGTTGTGATTAAAAGCATATGCAATATAGAGAAGGCAAACGAGACAAAAAACAAAAAGAAGAAGAAGAAGAAGAGAGGAGAGGCACAAATTGGAGAGGGTGGGATGGTCATTATAAACAATGGGGCCCACTTGTTGTTTGATGGGGAAGAAGTTGATGGACTTATAAGCTCCATGATGCAGCTTCAAAAAAACGATCACATTAGAGCATGAAGTCCATCAAATTTTTAGCTGACTCAAACACTCAAATTTTTTTTGATGGACTTATTATCCCATCTAATGGACTTATAAGTCCATATGATGGTTTGCCAAACAGGCCCGCTGCACCATCACTCTCGTCTCATTACCCACCTTCTCCACTCTTCACATATCAAGAAACCTAACCTTTCATTTTTTTTTCTTCTCTTTCTTTATTACGGGTCTCTTCTTTTTGGGCCCGTTTGGGATAGCTGTGGGAGAAGTGACTTTTGTTTCTGATGGACTTATTTTCTGATGGACTTTTTCTAATGTGATTTATGTTTGGGATAGCAGTGAGTGGCTTTTGTTTCTAATGGGAGTTTGTTTGACATAGCTTTTAAAAAGATGGATGAGATGAAAAATGACTGAAAATGGCATGAATCAAATTCACACAAACACACACATATGTTGTATAAAATGTGATAATTTGGGATAAAAAATTAAAAATAAATATAAATTTACTAAATAAAATAGTAAAATTACCATTAAAAAAATTACAACATAATGAAATGCTTAAATAAACCTAGTCCCTACAAGTTGGTTTCTAATTTGATCACGAAGACGATTTATTTGTGGTGAAGATAATGATGGGGATGCTTCAATTTGCCTTGTATAATCATTCAATAATTATTCAAGTTGCACCATCACTCTCGTCTCATTACACACCTTCTCCACTCTTCACATATCAAGAAACCTAACCTTTCATTTTTTTTTTTTATTCTCTTTCATTATTACGGATCTCTTCTTTCTATCACCTTTAATTTCCACAATGCAGCAGTAGACTCAACTTTCCAAAGAGGCTTCGACCGCCACCAGCTAGACAACTGACTATAGCGCCTGAAATTTGGAAAGATATGGTGCCTCTACCAAAATCTTAAAAGGGAAAATTAAGCGTAGGTCCCAAGGAAGAATATTTATCACAATAAAATCCATTGAAATCATAAAATTAGCTAGACAACTTATGGAAGATCGATCTAAAAAGATGAAAATTTTAAGACCGAACAAAGAAACTCCGATCTAACAAATACAGACTTCTAAACCAGACGACTAATTTGACCGGTCACAAAAGATCGACTTTTAAGACCGGATAAAAATACATCCGGTCTTAAAAAGTGAACTTTTTAGACCGGCCGTATTAATACACTGGTCTTAAAAGACCAACTTTTAAGACCGGCCAAATATGTACACCTGACTTTTAAGATCGAACATATAAATACATCCGATCTTAAAATTTGAACTTTTAAGACTGAGTATTTATTTCCCGGTCTAAATTTTCCCGAATTTTTTCCCTATTTTGTTCCTCTTTATCATATATATACGCACATCCACCACCCAATCTAGCACATAAAAGTCGATACTTTAAGCTACAAGCTATGAACAATCCATTATGAATAAATTGAATTGGGAAAAGAATACAAATATTATTCACCATGAGTTATATATGTGGCCTCTTAATGATTATACTATGATGACAATACAACACCTAAATGAATATATACAATAAGATAACTTAAAAATACAATGAGTTACAAATACGTCACGTAAATCAACATACATGCCCAATATAATATTCACCATGCCTTCATCTGATTCTCACCCAAGAACATAACATCATCTTTTATAACATACCCCTTTCGATCAGATCCTACCACAAAAATAAAACAATAACAAAAGCTTCACAGTCAGTGACATTGTTTAAGAACATAGAAGGAATGTAGTTAAAATCTTAAAGTTTTCAAAGAATTCTGCATATGAATATTACCTTATGAATTGACTCTTTTATAAAGGGATATCCTCCCATATCCCTTCTTCATGATCATTTCTTATGCCGGGTTCATTATCTGCTTCATCTTCTTCGTTCATGTCCGGTAGACCCCTTGAAAAAGGAGTACTCTCAAGAAGACCATAACTTGAATGAATTTCATCATCAATATCAATGACTCTTTTTCCTTGGAGAGCTACAGACCACATTTAATTTTCCTGATTAGTGATATAGAACACTTGTTTCGCCTGGTCTGCCATAATAAAAGGTTCATCTCCAAAACTTCTACTATTGATATCGACTAATGTAAATCCTAGCCGATCGATCTGAACATCATTATTGACATTAACCCACTTGCATTTGAAAATGAGAAATCTAATTTTAACATAGTCCACCTCCCAAATCTCTTCAATAACCCCATAATAAGGCATGACTGCCAATTTAGGCCTCTTGTCTTTCGAACTGGAGAAGTGCATAGATTCATCCTCTAACATAACAACATTGTTCGGGTAGTGCTCCTATCATCTAGGGACTTCATGTAAATGTATAACCATTGATCACATACGAATTCCGACTTATGACATCAACCTCAGGACCACATGATAACCATTTGATTGTATCAGAAATTGTTTGAACTAGTTTGCAAAAGTTCTGTTCTACTCTCTAACCAACCTTTGTTCAGTCATTCGATGATTTTCTTTCCTTACAACTTCTTTATGTGCTTCTATGTTGGCTTGAACTTCATCAACATTATTCAAGATGTATAAGTGGACTTGTGACAATTCATCAAGATTCACACTCTTTACTGAATCCCCTCGTCTACCCCCTTCAGCATGCTGACGTTTAGGAAGCCAAATAATTTTCACAAAATTTCATGGCTTCTTCAAAAACATATTTTTGAATAATTAATGCTTCTGGCCTGTATGCGTTCTTCACATACCCTTTTAGGAATTTCATAGATCTTTCAATTGGGCACATCCACCGTAAATGGATAAGGCCGCACAACTTTATCTCCCTCACTAGATGAACAATTAGATGAACCATGATGTCAAAAAATGTAGGAACAAAAAGCTTCTCAAGCTGGCACAAGATAAGATATCCTTCATTCTCCAATTCATCCAACTTTTCAATCTCAAAAACTTTACTACAAACCGCATTGAAGAAGAAACAAAGTCTAGTCAAAATGTGTTGAAGATCATATTCGGCGATGCCTCGAATAGCTACTGGGAGTAGCTGTTGCATTAAGATATGACAATCATAAGACTTTTGGCCTACTAATTTCAAGTCCTTCATCGATACAAGCCTCTTAAAATTTGAAGGATACCCCGAGGGAACTTTTGTCCCATGTAAACACTGACAAAAACTTCGTTTCTCATCCTTAGACAAAGTATGAGAAGCCAGGGGACAATAAGTTCTCTTACCATATGCCCTTGGATGTAAGTCTTCACGTATTCCATGCATGACATCAATACAGTGTCTCACATCAAGATTGAGCCAATATGGAAGATCAAAGAATACAAATCTCTTTTTCCATATATTTGTTTCTTTTCTACTCTTTCTAGTCTTACCGAAGATGACATTGATATTTTTAACATTTTCATACACTTGCTCTCCAGTCAATGCCACCGAGCATCTTCATACTCTTGGCCACCGAAAAGGCTTTCTTTAATCGATGATATGGGTGGCCCCATCTAAGAAATCTCCTATGTCCAAGATAAACCGTCTTTCTTCCATGTTGAAGTTGATGGTAGCATGTGCCTTCTACACAAACCAGACATGCTTTATGACCTTTTACACTATACCCAAACAAGTTCTCATATGTTGGGAAGTCGTTTATAGTACAAAATATCATGGATCACATTTTAAACACCTCGTTCTTGAAAGAGTCAAAAACATTGACACCTTCTTCCCATAACTCCTTCAAGTCTTCGATCAAGGGCTCAAGGTAAACATCAATGTCATTTCCGGGTTGTTTTGGTCCCGAAATCAATATAGACAACATGATGTACTTTCGTTTCATGCATAACATAGGAGATAAGTTGTAAATATTGAAGAGTATAGGCCATGAACTATGTATGCTGCTAAGGCTAGCATAGGGATTCATGCCATCCTGCTAAGGGCAAGCCTAAGGTTCCTAGGTTCTTCGCCGAAGTTAGGAAATAAGTGATTGCTTTTCTTCCATTGAGAAGAATCAGCCGGATGTTTAAGCTTTCCATCAAAAATCATCTCATCTGCATGTCACCTCAAATTTTTTGCATCATTTTCATTAGCAAACAACCGCTTGAACCTTGGTATGATTGGAAGATACCACAACACTTTTGTAGGCCCCTTATTTGATTTGTACCTTGGGGTTTCACATACCAGACACTTCTGCTTCTCTTCAAACTCTTTTCTATACAATATGCAATCATTCGGGCATGCATGGATCTTTTTGTACTCCATCCCCAGTGGACAAAGTATTTTCTTAGCATCATAGTATCGATGCGGCAACACATTATCATACGGAAGTATGTCCTTAAAAGTCTCAAGCATTTCTGAAGAACTCTTGTCGCTCAACCTATAACGTGCTTTCAAGCTTACCAATTTCAATACTACATTCAACAATTGGTATTTTTTACACCCAGGGTAAAGCGGCTTCTTTACATCACTGCATATATTACCATATGCATGTGATTGCTCAAAAGCCTCTTCTCCTACATCACGAATAATGTCCTCTATGCGATCATCCATATCCGTGTCATTATCATCAAAGGCCACTTCCCCAGTCGCCTCTCATTCAAACATGCTACACAAGGGCAATAAAACTTCCCACTATCATCATGGGCATTTTGTTTAGCAAATTCTATAAATTCCCTCACCCCATTCTGATATTCAACACTCGTCCGTAAAGCATTTATCCAACTATGATCCATAGTAGAATTCCTATAGACGGAAAGATTTAACATACATAATTCGAAAAAATTGAAACTTGCATATAAAATAAGCCAACTCCAAATGAATATATATGCTCAACTCCAAATGCATATAAATTGAAACTTGCATATAAAATAAGCCAACCCCATTTGATTATGTCTTTTTCTTTTTCTTTTTTACAGAGAAACTTGCCCATTAAATGCATAATGAAGAATCACTTTTGGTCATAAATGTATCACAGTGAATCCAAGAAGCAAGTAAATGCATGACGAGGAAATTAAATGCATCGCATGAAGGTCTTGTGGACTCACCTGTAGCATATAAATTCAAATTTGTTTGCTGAGTCTTTCTTCTCCGGCTACGAACGTTGATGTTGCAGACATCAAGAGTAACCTAAAAACACCTGTTGGTCAGTTGGGTAGGTCTAAAGTGAAAATATAATCTTGAGTAGGAAAATTTCATTGATTTCGTTCAACCCATGAAAAACCCACAAGAACATTTCATCGATTTCGTTCAACCCATGAAAAACCCAGAACGATAAGCAGGAAAATCATAAAGTTATATAACCGAAATACCTCTTACAGCTTGGTCAATAGACGTTTAGCTAAGGAACCAGAAAGTGATTGTCGAGAGAGCAACCCGAAGTAGCGACGAAGCAACACACAAACACTGGAGACAGAACCTGAGTTATCACTTTCGGCGCGACAAGAGAAGTACAGAGAAGGAAATTTAATTTTCCGCGCGACAAAGACATTTTTTAACGTTTTGGATTTTATTAAGACCGGTTAATTATAGAGAATCCGGTCTTAAAGATAAACACTTTATTAATTTAAATTTTAAGACCGTAGGTTTAGAAGACTCTGGTCCTAAATTTTTACTATTAATTTAATTTTAACATTGGAGTTTTATAAAATATCTGGTCCTAAAAGTCAAATACTTTTTAGACCAGTTACTTATAAAGTATCCGGTCCTAAAGGTCCTCATTTATTAACCCAAAAAAAAAAAAAAAGAGGATTGACTTTGGCAGCACAGCAGTAACTGAATGAATAAAATAAAGGAAAACTGGAGAATAAGCTTATTTAATTACTGAAAAATATGAAAAAAAAAGACACAAGCTTAGTTCTTAATGCTTCATATGTTACATGGGAATATGCTCATACACAAGGAAAAAAAGAAAAACAAATTGAACATTATCAACGACAAGAATCTGACTAAACATCTTAAAGCTTATTATCCTCTAATGCCATGGCGATATCAGCTTGAGCAGCATTAACTTCCCGCTGGAGATTAGCAAGTTCATGTCTTATTCGCATCAGCCACAATGCATCATTAGAGGAAAGAGGAGAGGGGTCAGCGGTAGGCGCGCTGGGGCCAAGAGGTTGGAGAGGGGGAGTGGGAACCTCTTTATGCTCTGAAGGCTGGAGAGGGCTGACAATCTCTTCATCACGCAAATTAAGAAGATGGAGGAACTCAACGAGAAGGTCGCTGGGACCAATAGGCTGAAGGGTTTTGGAAGTCTCTTCATCATCCGAAATGACAATGGGTCCAACTACCCAAAACTCTTCCGTCACAATAGAACGTTATCTTGAACGGACTCTCGCTTGATACGCCTCGTATAACGACCTAAGGAAGGCATGAGCTTCAGGAGGACCCCTTACGAGCAGTTATCTTGTATCTAACCATGGTTTGAGCAGTTGGGGCAGAGAGCTAGGTAGTAAGGAGTTAATAAGGGTAGAGAGGTAGTGTGAGGAGTTAATAAGGGCAAAGAGATATACGCAATTCATTATGAGAATGAATTGGGATTCAATTGGTATAAATGAATTTAGTGTTTTAACTTTAAGAGCGTATTTTATAAATATCCAATCCTAAAAGTATGTTATTTATTTTTTCAATTCAATTACTTTTAAGATCCACCTTTTATAATATATCAGGTCCTAAAAGTCTATTATTTATTTTTTCAATTCAATTACTTTTAAGACCGCCCTTTTATCATATATCCGGTCCTAAATTTAATTAATTTATTTTTTCAATCAATTCAATTACTTTTAATACCGACCTTTTATCTTGTATACGGTCCTAAAAGTCAATTATTTTTTCAATTATTTATTTTTTTAAAGTAAGAATTTTTCCTTAATAAATATTACTTTTAAGAATTGATCTTTTACAATATCCAATATTAAAAGTTCAGTCTTTTCAAAGTACTCAGATAGCAGAGTTGTATCCTTACACTATGTTTATTAAATGATTCAGAGTCTCTTTGGCTTCCAGGTAAACTTCCCAACTATGCGTCTCCTCGTATCCTAAGGAACTAAGTGTCTAATCGTTAAAGTTTTCGGCGTTTCATATTCTTCAGGATGGGTTCTCTATTTAAACCCGTTGTTACTTTAGTTTCTTCACATTCTTCTCCATCACTTCTACAACTTCCATGGCCTCCTCCACCGCCTAGCCACCACTGTAATGGCTGCTCCACCAGGTCCTCCTTTTCCTCCTCCTCCTCCTCAACCTCAACGCCCTCCTCTGTTGCCTCCAAATCCTTCTTTCTACCAGATGATGGAGCACATGGTGGCCCGCATCGATCACATCGAATGACGCTTGGGCCAATTGTTTGGGATTGTTCATACCGTCAACAACAAGCTCAACATGGTACTCCACTCCAATGACGTGGAGTACCATGCTTCTAAAGATGACGCCTTCGACAGCTCCTCCCCCTTCGACAACAATGGAGAGGATTATATGTTTTATGTTTTTTATTTTTTATTTTGTCTGTAGTAGTGCTGCCTTTTACCAGGTAGCATAAAAATTATAATATATAATTTTTAGTTCCCTTCTTCGATCATTGTCCTTTTCATTATCTTCCTTTTTTTCCCGACAAAAAAGAAGCAAATAAAACATTGTCCTCATGTGTGATCAACATTAAAAATTCACAGAATACAATGTTAAGACCATACAAAAAAAAAAGAACATCGTTTACAGTATTCGAACAAATACAGAGACAATTCTTCTCAAAGTTGGACCGTCGTTGTCATTGGTTTTACCTCTCCCATATTTGATCATTTTTAGTGTCCTTTACATTATCTTCCTTTTTTTCCGACAAAAAGAAAAAAGACAGAGAAAAGGGAGACCGATAATGCTGCTCAAAATCTAGAGAGGTAAAAACGACGACAATGAGGGACCTACCTTGAGCAAAACCTCGGTTGTCTTGAACCCCAATGCATTGTCTCAAAAGCATATCACCATTATTTATATTTAAACGAAGACTTTTAAGACCAGTCATTTAACAAATATACGGTCCTAAAAGTCTCGCCCTATTTTTATAGAATAAAACGAAGACTTTTAGGACCGGACGATGTACAAACATACAGTCCTAAAAGTCTCATCCTATTTTTTAGAATTAAACAAAGACTTTTAGGACAGGACGTTAAACAAATATACGGTCCAAAAAGTCTCGCCATATTTTTTAAGAATTAAACGAAGACTTTTAGGAACAGACGTTGAACAAATATGCAGTCCTAAAAGTCTCACCCTATTTTTTAGAATTAAACGAAGACTTTTAGGACCGAACGTTTAACAAATATACGGTCCTAAAAGTCTCGCCATATTTTTTTTAAAGTTAAAAGATGACTTTTAGGACTGGATCTTAAAAAATATGTGGTCCTAAAAGTCACGAAGACTTTTCAGAGACTCATACTGCTCATTTACAACATCTTGTCCTCAAGGTACAAACACTAAATAGTCTTATCCACCATCCAATACATTCAACAACCCAAAATGGACACAAGAAAATTGTTCGAAAAAATAAACAAATTTATCATTGAATTACACAAATTGTGCAATTGTTCATTTACAAAAGATTATTATTGCTATAGCATATATTTACAAATGAATTTAGAACATTAATTATTGTTTTGACTTTAAGAGGTCATACAGATATTCACAAAACACTTTGTGTATGTGCTCGATATCATCATCAGAAAAGGGATCAGCACAGGAAAACCTCTGTAACATCAAAGACAGAAACTGAATTAACTTGCGTGCATATTTCATATGTAACATTAAGCCAGAAACTGAATTCAGCCATAATATGTAACATCAAATACATTTACCTTTACATCCTTCCTTGCATGATAATATCATATATGTGTTTCAAGATGTATGGGCCACATAAGTTGGACCCCTTTGGTTGCCGACGGGTTTAAGAAGAACAAGAAATATATATAACAGCATATATAGCTTATTGACCAAGTTCAGAAGGCAGTGTGCCAGTGTACAAATATGTACTAACCTTTGGACAGAGCCATTTAGGATCTTTGGCATCATACATATATTTTTTTGTACCTGGATTTAGAAGGTCTTCATGGCACTATCATCAAAATCACAAATTTATCAATAATGATCACTGAAAATTCACAGCAAAGATTTCAGACAAGACAATCAAAATGACATGCTTACTTGTTCATGGTCTGCTTCAACGTAGGCCTTGAACTGCTGTGAGTGGAGCATAAGAAGACCAGTGTATGCTCCTCCATGCACATGAGGACCAACTGCCAGTGGTGGCTGAAAACTCACAGCAAACAAGTACTCGGTGATATATGTAGCAGAATTAAGTGAATTGCAGACAAGAATTGTGATATAAACCTCTGGTAGTATGGGAACAAGTACACCTTTTTTAACACTTCACACACCCTATTTGAAATGTAGGGCTGTCTCACATCTAAGGGTGTTGTACTTGCAAAGTCTGGGCACAATAATCCAAAATCATTGATTCTGCTCTGTTGTTCCAATTCATCATGCATGAACCTACAATAATGACATCAGGGAATTAGTATATATGTATGTGAGTCTAAACGATGCATTTAAATTATGTACTCATAGAAGAAGATACTTACTTTCAAAACATTTGAACAATTGCATTAGTAAGCTCCTTTCCAAGAAGCAGCAGGGACGTTAAATCATCAGGGTCAACGAAAATCGGTTGCATATCAGGGAGGCCTACTACTTTGTTGGAAATTATGCCCTAGGGGCAAGTCATTGTACTTTAGATGTTTATGTTAAAGTATTCTCCTTTAGTTATCATTTCATTTGCATGTTTATAGCGATAACTGATCCTTGGATATATCTTATAGATTATCCTAAATGTCCCTGGTCGGCTATCTCTGCGGGAGCGAAGATGAAATAAGACCGTATGACTTTGATGAGTATGGAGATACGAGTCAAAGTCATAGGCACTTGTAAGGGTACAAGGTGCTGGACCGACCCACTATGAGAAAGCTGCATGGAATAAGTCATAAGCTTTTCTCATGTATAACCGCGTCACAACGCCCTTTGACCTGAGATCATCATGGATTCCTACATGATGAGTCGCTGGTCTTTGACCTAGTCAAAAGTCACCTTTGACTAGGTGATGATAAAGGCTTGGATCGGGATCGAAGGTTTTCATGTAGAGGAATGTGAATGGTCAAGATGGAATTTGTCCCTCACATTTGTAGAGAGATAATATTGGGCCCCTCGATGAGTGAGTTTAAGAAATGTATGGCCGTACTACGATGGAAAGGAGTTTCCATTTCAATTAGACTAATCAAGAATCGAGAAATGTATGGCCGTACTACGATGGAAAGGAGTTTCCATGCCTCATCGTTGACCAAATTATCGCGTGACAAAAGGGACATGACATGGTTGTACGATAGGTTGTATCGTATCATCGATTCCATATGAATTGGATAGTCGCAATGTCTTGCTAGAGGCCGCTTGCGACTTGTGGGCTGGTACAGTATTGGCCCACTGCGGGACTTTTTGTCGAGCCTATTAGAAAAGCCTAGGGGACTTTTTGTCGAGCGTATTAGAAAAGCCACGAAAAACCCTAGATAGAAAAAGAGAGACGTACAGTTCAGAGGCGCTAGCACGCTTCCATTCGTGTTTCTGAAGGCTGTTCGTGTGGATATCGGTAGAAGAAGGCGATTCTAAGAGTCAACTTATGCTGATCGAGAAGGTAGCCCACCAGTCCAATTGTTCTGCATAAGGTACGATTCAGAAACCCTAAACCTTGATTTAAACACCGTTGAGCGATCCTTGAATGAGATTCATAAAAGTTTTTAATTCCGCTGCGTGTACGAACCCCAACATACTTTATTGACAGACCACGATTTATCTTTAAAATATCCATTGGATACCATATCGAACATTTTTTCCTTTTTTTCCTTGGCAGACAACTTAAGGGATGGAGCTTGAGGAGGGGACGGAGCTTGAGGAAGGGATGAAGCTTCAAGAGGAGTAGAGACATGTACAAGCTTCACTGGCCAAGAAATGAAGGTTCCCTTGACATCACTCACAACCTTCAACTGATCAGTTGGGAGAGGTAGAGGTGCATCAATGGGTGAATATGTGAAGGGAACACTGGTCTCTGGACGAGAGTTCAAAAGAAACATCATTTTATCCATGTCCTCCTACATCTTCCTCATCTGGGATTGAAACATTGCAGTCAATGAAGCTTCTTTAGACGCTGCTTCCTCACTTAATTTGACCAGAGGCTGTTCCATCTCCTCCTGGGTAACCATACTTTTTTTATGGCGTTTGGATTTACCAAAGTATTCCTTCAGGCCTACCCGTCCTCCAATCCCCCTTACACGCCCAAGTGATCCTGTTTTCCATTCGCAACGGTCAGAACATTATTCCTCCCATCCGACACAAAAGATCTGTTTGCTTCTTTCTTTTTATGATCTTCCTGTAAGATACAGATAACGAGAAGCTTAGTAATGAAACATGTTTAGTAACTAAAAAAATAACAATAACGATACTTACAATTCTTTCAGCAACTAGACGAGTTTGTTCCTCGTGTAATCGCCGCTTGGCTTTTTGCGAATATACACCCATAACTCCTCACGACGTATTAAAGATGGCGCTGAATCACATATCGTAGAAGGATTGGATTCAACTTCATCTTCCAATCTCTTCCGCTTGGCCGCCATCAATTCTTTTTCGATCTTTTTCATATCCGCCGCAAGAAGCCCTATACGGGCAATCATTCTTTCTCCTGTGCTTGTTCCTTTCTTTTCTGTGAATCAGAATTGAAAACAACTATTAATTATGAATTCCAACCATTTCACTAACATAAATTAGAGAACTTCTGGTTGATATGAACATCAAACACTAGTCAATTCACTTCATCAAGTTTCAACATTTTATTTAAGGAAGATGTAGAATTGTAGAAGAAATTGGGAGAAACAAAGGAAAGGGAGTTGCAGAACTGCTTCCAACTCAGTCAATTCATTCATTCATCATAACTGGTTCCTACACATATTAGTCAAACCTGTTATATATAGTTAAAGGCTTGACTCTTAAGGCCCAATAACAACTTGCACCCAAACCTTTACACAGTTAACATACTAACTAACTAACAGCAATGTCTAACCATTACCTACTATAATAGAACTAAGACTATAATAATGGTTTGAATCTTATTCCATTATTATTTCCCTAATTACCTACTTAGTATTTTACCTTTTCATGGTTTACATATCAGACTTGCATAGAACTAAGACATGCTCCTCTGATGCAGGACAAAGGATGGAAATATACACTTCTATTCACACACCAAACCATCTAACTAACAAGACTAGATGAACACAATAACATTCACATATCCACACAGGTTAATAAGTAAATAAAAAAGGGCAAACAAAACTAAATATAAACTCACCAAAGCTTCAGGAGTGGTTCGCAGCTGAACAAATTGTTGTCAAGTTTGTTCATCAATAAATGTGTACTTGTCCCAACGATTAGGGCGAGGATGACCAGCTGGAACCTTAGCAAAAATATAGTTGTTAGCTAGAAAGGTCTTAAACTTCCTCTACCGATCAGCATAATAAGACAATGTCTTGTCTTTCAACTTCTGACAGTCAGGTACAGTGTATGTAAGCCAGATAGTGTCCCAAATAGGATCCTTTACTGTGCGATCGTCTATATTTTTCCACTCATCTGTCATGATGTTAACCTTGTTGCGTGCTAGATAGCCAACAAAACTATTATATTTGTTTTTATTAGGACCGAAAGGAGCCAACTTTTCATCAAACTGAATCTCAAGCTTTGACCCAGAGATCTGACTTACGGATACGTCTTTCATTCGTGTGCCACTTCTACCATGACGTGGAGGGCGGTTACGAGGCTCACTATGAGATGAAGAGGGTTCATTCTGACACACCAATCACACCAGTAACTGGCGTTGAACGAACAGGACAAGAATCGTTTTCTCCGTTCATTTTCGAGAAATGAAGAGGGGTTGAGAGAGGTGGTCCGAAAGAGGAATGCCTGAGAAAATGAGAGAGTAACAGACGATGGTGGTGTTGGACGAGGAAGAGAGGTAACAAAATAGGAAGAGGGGTTTCGCAACAAGAATAGGGGTTTAGAGTTCAGAGTTCAGAGAAAGCAACGTAAGTTGTAAGGTATGGTTTCGAGCGAAGAAGATTATATTTGGCGCTTTATTTTTAAGACCATATGTACTAAATAAACGGTTTTAAAATTTCACCTTTAAGACTGTCCCTTATAAAACTCTGGTCTTAAAAGTGATAAAATTTTCGTTTATTTTTTTTCAATATTTTGTACCGACCACAACTTATATCTGGTCTTAAAAGTATAACCTTTAAGACCGTATTTTCTATATAACCGGTCTTAAAAGTTATAGACCTTTATATTTAAATTTTTCCTTATTATTTTGGACTATAGAAAAATATAAGTCTGGCTGTATGACATTTTTACTATAAAGTAATTGATATTTCAATTTTTTTAATAACATTTTTAAGACCAGTTGTTTTGTTAACCGGTCTAAATAATATGTTTAAGACCTATGAATAAAGGATCCGGTTTAAGAAGTTCTTTATATTTACAAAACTATCACTGCTCATACCTTTAAGATTGGGTGTCTATACTCCAGTCTAAATGAGACGGTCTTAAAGCCTTTTTTTGCACTAGTGCGAGTATGCTCGAGCATGAACTAGCTCTTGCTTGAGCAACCCACAACTTAGGCATAGATTACTTAATTCAATAACTAAGAATTTGTAATCATCAAAACACTAAAAACTAACAATATATGCACACAGCGATGACTGTAAAGCACACAGCAAGTTTCGGATCCACAGCGGTGGGAAAACAATAACTGAATGCAATAAACGCGTGTCCCATACACGTATCACAATGATTGTACAATCATACATACACAGATATATAGACTGCGCAAGATTAGAGTTACTACATGATTGATTTTTATCTCGTCAATTTACTCTTGTCTCTTTAAAGCTTTCGGCGATGATGTTTCCTAAAATGTTAAATAATATTCATCACTTATGAAAATTTTCCAAAATTCCAATAATACTAGTATTAATTACCATTTGGTCCTTCTTTAACTAAAAGTCCTATATTAACTACAAAAACACCAAAATTTACAATTTTGCCCTTTTCACCTTCATTTTCAACTTTTTCCTAGAATTTATAGAATTTATCACTAATACTGAAAAATTCATAATTAATCATCTAAATATCAAAATCAAGTGCTTCCAAAGCCTAAATGACCCTTGGTATGTCTATCTTCAAATAAACATATCACCGTCACCCCCAAAAATACATGATTTTCCAGATTTACCAAAATGCCCTTACTGTCCAAATTTATTTCTAGAATTAACAGTCAACTTCAAAAATTCATAACTTTTTGTACAAAATTCCAAAGATTACAAATTACCTATCAAATTAAATTTTATGATGTCTACTTCAATTCTGGAAAATTTCATAATTATTTGACCTCATTTGATTGGTCAAAAGTACGCCACAAGCTTACCGACCCCAATAGAATTTTCACTGAACACTTTTGTAATTTCCTTAATTAAATCGCTAGGCTTCCATAAATTATGGTTTAACCTTAATCCTATGCGATTTTCAATTTTGGACACTTTGGGAAGGTCAAAATCCAACTGCTCCTTTATGCTTTAGTCTGATCGAAAATTGCCAAGGAAATATGACTTGTTTCATCTTTAGAATCCTTATGATTTTATGTATGATTTGGTCTTAGTATTCCATATTTGAGGCCTAGTTTATTCTTAAATATACTTATCAAGTCCTTGTATGGCATCCTCATCTTCAAGTCATAGTCTTCAAATCTACAAAATAATAGAGAATTAATTCCAAAATAATAACATGTACAAATGCATAAGGTTATTTATGACACTTACTTGCACTTGAAGACCTTTGCTCCTCTCTTATCCCTTTCAACCTTTCGTCCTTCCATGAGAATATGCCATGACCATTAGCTTTTCCATATAAAATTCATGACCATTGAAGAAGAGAATTAGGAACCTGGGTCATAATTTCTTACCTTGATTTTCCCTTGTAATTCTCTTCCTTTGCTTTCTCTAAGTTTTGGCCTTCTCTTATTTCCTTTGGTGTTGATTCAAAATTCACATAGAAAAAGAAATGTAATTGTGTTTTATAGTTGATGGCAAATGGCCAAAAGATCCTTCTTGGGATTTGTCCAATTTACCCTTGCTTATAAGTCTCTTTTGGTTTGTCCTATATCTTGATTTCCATTTCCTTCCTTCTATTTCATGTTGGTCGAACTTGGCCTATCTTGGGTTTTCAATTTTAACTTGAATATATGGTAAATTTTGAGTCTACATGTCCCTTTTTAGGTGAACCGAAATGCATGGTTGAGGGAAAGGTGACGTCACCAATTTTTACTTCCTTTTACCTTGCTTTGTTGGCCCTTTTTCCTTCCACAAATTTTACCTACTTTATCTTCCAATTTTTTACCTCTTCTTTTACTTTGCATTGTTGGCACCTTTGTCTTGATATATTCTACCCACCACGTGATGTGGCTTCCTATCGTGCATTGATTTCTCTTTTACCTTATCACATAAGATAAATTTTCATTTCCTTGGAATTTTCCCTTGCTTTTCGAAATACCTAATTTCTTTATGAGGTCTTATATCAACTTCTTTTATCTCAATCAATTATATTTATAGTCTCATGTCATCTTGTTATACAATTTTCCCTAGCATGACAAGTGTCTTCTTAGAATCCAAGATGAAATTGCATGGTTATTTTCTTGTTGATGTCACCAATTTTGACAATTACATGTGTCTTTCTCCTTTGACTACTTGGAGCAACCTTAACCATACACATGTGTCTTCAACTTGTCATCTTCCT
Organism: Acacia pycnantha; assembly: GCA_025563575.1. Taxonomy (NCBI): domain Eukaryota; kingdom Viridiplantae; phylum Streptophyta; class Magnoliopsida; order Fabales; family Fabaceae; genus Acacia; species Acacia pycnantha. The sequence goes on along the minus strand of JAMWYP010000017.1, from coordinate 559,112 downwards.
TGTCTCTTGCCATGTGAAATTTGTCATAGGAAAAAGGGTTCCAATGTTGTCTCTTGTCCATTATCCAATTACTTTAATTATTCATTGATTTAATATTTAATAAAATTATAATTTCCCTTTTCTATTATCCAATTACATGTCATTGATTTAACTACTATTATCTCGAAAATAAATAATATTACTAGAGTATCCAAGCTTTATTTTTAAATAATCCCAAAGTAGTCACAAAATCTTTAAAATTCACTTGTTGGCCAAAATCAACAAGTAATCTCCTAAATAGGCAAATAATAACCTTAAATTGCCATTTATATTCCTTTAATTATGTTTATATAAAAAATTCCAATAGCATTCTCTTGCCCAAAATTATGACCTCAATTGGTCATTGGAATATTTATTCCATGATAAATATCTTTATTTTACATTATATCCAAAAATCAAAAATTTTGGAAAATAAATATTTGTCAAATCTCTCCTTTCATTCCACTACATATTCACATTATACATATAATTTTTAATAAGACAAAAATTTGGGACATTACATAATTTATAATCAAAGGAGATAAGAAAAGGATTATCAATACCCTTAGCCAAATTTAACATAAATTAGCAATTAATAATTAGCCAGTTCGATCGGTCACGTGCACTGCTGCTGTCGTCCGTCTAGCCGGCCCAACTTAGTTCAGTTCGATCAGGGTGTGTGTAAATATAATTTTTTATTCAATAATTTTTTGGTTTTTGTGCAAATAGTCCCTATATTCTTACTAATTCCCAATCAGCCCCTTTGTGTTTCTCCCAACTAACACTACAAAAAAAATTGATTTTTGCTACGGAAAAAATCCGTAGCAAATTCCGTAGCAAATCGATTTTGCTACGGAAAAATGCCAAAATTCCGTAGCAAAATCGATTTACTACGGAATTTGCTACGGATTTTTCCGTAGCAAAAACCCCGTAGCAATTTGCTACGGATTTTGAAAATCCGTAGCAAATTGCTACGATTGAAAATTCCGTAGCAATTTGCTACGGAATTACAATCCGTAGCAATTTGCTACGGATTGTTTTCTCAGAGCAAATTGCTACGGAAATAAATCGTAGCAATTTGCTACGGATTGTTTTCAGTAGCAAATTGCTACGGAAATAAATCCGTAGCAATTTGCTACGGATTGATAATCCGTAGCAATTTGCTACGGATTGATAATCCGTAGCAAATTGCTACGGAATTTTAAATCCGTAGCAAAATTATTAAATTTTTTTTTAATTTTTTGAATCTTTTAAATTTAAATTTTTTTAATTTTTTAAATTTTTTTTCTTGAAAATTGAATGCAAAAGTATCATGAATATAATAAAAAGAGTTTAAACAGAGAAAACAAAATATATATAATAATGTTGTAAGGAACAAATACTAAAAAGTAGTCTAACCATCAGCATTGTGATCATCATCATCATCACCCGCATGGTCATCATCACCAGAGCCGACCCCGAACCCTTTTGTGTCATTAGAGACAGGAGTTGATTCTCGCATCTCGTCTCATCATCTCCGCTTGCATCTCGATCCATCTCGCTGCCGCATACTCTCCCGTTCGTTGCATCGCAAGCTCCATCCTCTCCCGTTCTCGATTCATTGCCTCGCTCCATCCTCTCCCGTTCTCGAAGCATCTCCCGCCTCATGATGTCCCGTTGCCGACTCATCCGTGTTGCTTGCCGCTCCACCAACGCTTTCATCTTCTTCACTCATCTCGCAAATACATTATGAAGTACATTTATTATTTGTACTTCATTTGAATAGACAAGAGAATGAAAATTATCAATATGAAATGTATTACGTGTACCTGGAGAAACACCTTCAGTGCTGGATGAGGAGCGCTTTGATTGCTTCAGTCGGCCAGCAGAGGCACCGTATCCAAAGACTCTCCCTTTCTTGTTAAATCCGCCAAACAAGTAATAAAGGCAATAAATGTCTAACCGCTACTTGCGCGCCTTTTGGTTAATCCATTGTCTCTCACTCCCTTCGATCGCTAGGAATGGGTCCGCTCAAAGGTAGCCCACTCAATTGATCCTTCAGAACTTCCCCGACTCTACCCGCAAACGCGGATGAGAACCTTAATTAATTACTTCAAAGTATAAAATATCAAATACCTAAATAGAAAATAGAGTGTACTTACAATTTTCCGTCGATGCTCACTAATAGGAATGCACCGCCAAGATATGACTAGCCCTTCCATTTTGGCCTGTTTTGCTTATTTTTCGTGCTCATGTTTTGAAACTTTTCATTTGTGGCCCAATTCGCAATAATTCGCCTACGTGTCCTGGGAATCCAGTCTTTCTTGCCTCTTTTATTTCTCAAGCCGTAAAGCTTTTGACGCAAAATCGGCCTCCATTATGATTATAATTTGCTTTCGCCCGCACGATGTTCAGTAACGCCATATGCCGCGCCGAAAATCAATAACGAACCATTAGTGCTCCAAATTTTTAAAGTACTTAATTAAATAACCATAAAACAAAAACTTACCAAGAACTCATCGAACCAAGCATCTCGAGTAGTGCTAGGAATTTCTCGTCCACTTGGCCCAAGGATGGTTGTAATTGCGGAATAATTGGGCCGAGATGAAGTCCCTTACCTCATTATGAGGCTCAAATCGATGAGAGATGACATCATGCAAATATTACCATACAAACCATTTACATAGAGAAAATTGTAACATTACCGGTAACTTGGCATGACTTACCCGACGCCGTCGGGACGGATCCAAAGCTTCCGTGTCGAAGGATCTCTCGAGCCCCATTGGTGGATCGGAGGAACTACCTTCTTCCCCAACGTGGCTATGAGGCGACGCATTGTGCTAAGGAAGGAATGTGAAGTATTGAAGATAAACATATGTAAATCATATGTAACTAAACTTATGTAAATCAATCAAATTATATTGTAAACTCCGTGATCCCCTTGCCGTGGATCGGTGGGGTAGACGGTGATGACGACATATACAAAATAGACGGTGATGACGACATATACAAATGACGGTGATGACGACATATATGTAGACGGTGAAGATGACATATCAAAGGATGGCATATCTCGGGAAGCGCTGACCTCTACCTCCATAAGGAGCAGATGACGCCGCCCTACCCCTCTCGATAGGACGGGGTTGGGCTCGACCACTACCCCGTCCACTACCCGAACGTCCTCCTAGATGCTCCATCTCTAAACACTCATAGACATAATGTCAAAAAATATATAACAATAAGTAGCGCATTAACAAAGTATGTAGTATAACAAATCATCACAAACAAAGAACTAACGTAAATCAATCGGACGATTCTTGTTCATCAACATCAACATTTGCTTGCACGTCTTCCTCTGAGGAGGTCTCATAGTCGTCGAACTCCGATTCACTATCAGAGTAAATCACTTCTTCCTCATCGTCTGATTCCTCATCGTCAATTTGTATAGGAATTAATTCTAACCCCGCAGTTAATCAAATAGATTGCTTGGTACTTCGTCATCGAAGATGTTTATGGGGAGTACATGTTCCACATCGCTTGAACGGTTCAGCCATACCGTCATTTGATTCCGGCTCTTTCGACTTTGGTATAATATTTCGTGCTTTGGTTTTAATAACTCCCTCCAACCTTGGCGGGATGTGGGTATGATGTATAGTAAACTTGTTCCGCCTGTTGAGCAAGGATGAATGGGTCATAACCAACCGTATATCTCCTTGTCCAGTGGATCTCAATATTTCCATGTTTGTCCATTTTTGTCCCACGCGGACCGTTATCAAGCCACTCACATTTGAAAAGGGTCACTACCTTGTCCCACGGGTAACTCGGCTTGAATTATGTCAACTAACTTCCCGTAGTAGTCGGCCTCCACCCCATCAACTTTGTCACCTCGACAACATACACCATAATTACAACATAGTGTACCCGCATTCGCCTCGACAGCTTGAAAACCGATACCCATTGATTATGTATTTCTTGCACCGGTAACACTAATTGCAGCTCCATAGGACAAACTCCACGCAACTTCATTGGGATCCGATGGATTTTCCACGAAGTAGGATCGAAGCCATTTTGGAAACTCGCACATCGTGAATTGGTCAACTTCGATTCCGCCATTGAAGGATTTCCGATCGGACCGAATTAGAGAAGTAACTGTAAGAAGAAAAATGCTCTTAATACCGGAATTCTTAGCGTAACAACAAAAAGAAAAGGAATCTTACTTTAAATATCAAGGCGGTCTCTTCACAGCTTGTTTAGAATGTACCACTCCGCTACTCGCTTATCTCTTCCGTCAAGAGTTGACCTAGAACGTTTCCCACGACTCGCCCGGAAAATTAAATATTGATTTTTGATCCCTCGTATCACCGGCATCATCGTTGCAGGTACCCTCTCCATCTTGACATCATTTCGGGGGATAATAGTATGAAGCAAATTTTGCGCCTCTTCGACAAGGTATGCCTCAATGATAGATCCTTCAACGTACCTTGGATTTTTGATCTTGTTCTTAAGTGTGCGCAAAACCTACAATGGAATATCGAGGATATTTATAAACTAAAGTACCGTGTCGGTCAATTAATAACAATGCGATAGAAATATATATATTACCTCTCAAAAGGATACATCCATCTATATTGTTGCGGGCCTCCTACCTTTGCTTCGTAGGCCAAGTGAACGGCAAATGTTCCATTGAGTCAAACAAGGTAGGAGGAAATATCATCTCTAACTTGCATAGAGTTATGGGCATGCTCGCCTGTGTGCCGTAACTTTTCAACATTAAGCTCGAAGCACAAATTTCTCTAAAGAACATGGAAAATTCCGTCAATAGACAATATATGCTTCTAAGTGCTTTGAAGGCCCAAGGCAACAATCTGGAAGAAAACATGACAATCATGACTCTTCATGCCGAATAACTTCGCCTCGTGCATGTCGACACATCTTTTCATGTTTGACGCATAACCGTCCGCGCTTTCGGCTTCTTTAACCCATTGCAACAGCTTCCAAATTCTCGTTGTTTGTTGAATGTGTACGGCGCTCTAGGTTTGGATGTCCGTCCCGTGCCACTCCCCACCAAATGTAAAGCGTGCCTTCGCATATCGCTTCTATGTCCCGTCTTGCGTTGATCGTGTCCTTCGCCTTGCCCTTGGTGTCCATCACGGTGTACGAATGTTGCAAAACACATTCCTCTCAATATGCATGACATCGAGGTTGTGTCTTAACAATTGATCTTTCCAATATGGTAGTTCCCGTAAGATGCTGCGTTTGTTCCAATGATGATCAACGCCGTATCCTCAGTTCCCCGAAGCAGCCTCTTCGACGGGCATGCAAGCTTCCCCGACGTTTGCCAGCCACTCAACATCCCATATGCAGGGAAATCATTTATGGTCCACATTAAGGCAGCCCGCATGGTGAAATTCTAACTTAATGATATATCATACGTAAGAACCCCTTCACTCCACAACATATTCAACTCGTCTATCAAAGGTCTGAGGTACACATCTATCTTCTTTTTGGGTTGGATGGCCTGTGGATTAACGCGTTAAGAAAGAAAACTCTCTTCTCATGCACATAGAAGGTGGGAGGTTGTACGGAGTCACAATGACAGCCAACAGAATAAGTCCCGCCCGTATTGTTGAAAGGAGCGAACCCATCCGAGCATAGACCAAGACGGACATTACGGGGATCCATAGCAAAGAAAGGATTTGCCTCATCAAATTTACGCCAAGCTTCCGCATCGGATGGATGCGTCACAAAGTTTTCATCTGCGATGCTCCCGGTGCCATCTCATGTGAGCACTGCTTGTTCTCGATGCATACAATCTCGTAAGTCTTGGAACCAGAGGAAAGTACCACATCTTACTTAACGCATGACGGGTCATTTTCCTTCCTTTCCCACAACTTTATATCTCGTCATCTCCACAGAATTTACAATTGGTCAGTTCAAAGATCTTCCTTGTAATACAACATACATCCTCTCGGGGCAAAGAATGGATTTTTCACATCCAAGGCCAAGCTCCTTAACCTTTTTTTTTGCTTGATAAAAATCCTTCGGCAAATTATTGTCTTTAGGAACAACCTTACTCATGATCTGCATCATTTCGTTGTAATTCCTCTCACTCATATGGTGATCGGCCTTCAAGCTTAGTGTTGCTAGGGTAGCCGATAGCGATGAATATTCACTACTATCAAAGTGTTCGCAACCTTCCCATAACGGACGTTGGGCTTCTTGAAGCATTTTGTAGAACCTAGCGGCTTCCGGATGAGGATCCTCACCCATGTATGATGGTTGGGTATGTGTACCTGGCCTCCTCTCCCATGTATGACGACTCGGATGAGTAACGGATCAAAATATTGGCCGATCGACGGTCCCGCGGCATCCATAACCAATTGCTCATATTGATTAAGGTTTTCTCGATGACTACTGTCCCCGTAATAACCACTCGGTGTCTGTCGGACTTCGCCATGACATTCCCAACATTCAAAATCTTTCATGAATCCCTTTTGACACAAATGAATTTTGACATTGTCCGTACCCCTAAATCTTAAACACCTACATTTAGCACACGGACACCTAATCTCACTACTTGAATTATTTGAATTCGCCAAAGCAAATTGGATGAAGTTTTCCAAACCCGCCAAGAATACTTGTGTTAGTTCTCTTCTATTAGTTAGACGATTGTACATCCAACTTCTATCGTGGTTGCCTTCCATACTTCCTAAGTAATTTAGTTACTAAGTTAATTAAAATCTCAACATGCCACAAAAATATAAAAATTATTAATAGTCATTTTTATGAAGATTTATATATTATTAACAATTAATACAAAATTATAAATTTATCACACCAAAATCGAATTGAAATTTCCAAATTCCTAAAAAGTGCTAGATAAATTAATATCCTATACTTTTGGGAATATTTTACCCTTAAAATCATGTAACTTATAATTTTCTACTAACATACATATTTCATACAAATTATATTAATTAATTAATTCTCTTATCTATCAATTTCACTTTTTACAAATTATTTTTCTCATTTAAATGTTATGAATACTATCTACATTTTAATGTACATACACTAATCTATATCCATATTAACTACAATTTAATTTATATATAATTCAAAATCTTACTCTTTATAGACTTATGTATCATTACCCACTAATAAAAAAACATAATTTTAACACAAAAATTTCCAACCATACAAAACACAATATAAATAAATAATACAACATTAATATTCTCACTATAAACAATGAAGAATTAATCATATATAATTTAATCAACAAGAAAGAATTAACACAGATTATTAACATACATTATTCACTACAAAAACCTATATCAAACATTTTAATCTACATACACAAATCAATGTTCATATTCCTAACATTTTAATCTACATACACAAATCAATTTTCACATTCCCAACAATTTAATCTACATACACAAATCAATTTTCATATTCCCAACAATTTAATCTACGTACAAAAATCAATGTTCATATTCCCAACATTTTAATCTATATACACAAATCAATCTTGATAACAACTACATTATCAATTACAATTTAATATATATATAATAATCTCAACATTAAACATTTAAACATACCTATACCGTGAGCAAAGGGAAGTGAAGAAGAACTGGCACCGACGAACAAGGGAAGAATTTTGGAAGAACCACCACCTGCACCAACAAGCAAGGAGAGAATGAGTAAGGGTAGACCGTTGGAAGAACCACCACCTCTTCAAAGAAACACCCACCGGACCAAAGTACGAGAAGAGGATGAAAAGAGAGAGGCCAAATGACTAGGGGAGGGTGGGCCGGAGTTTCGCAGGAGGGCAAATGAAATGAGTGGGGCCGGAAATATGCGAGAGGGGAGGGGGTCGCTGGAGTTTGCAGTGAGGAGAGTGAGAGCGAGAAATGAAATCGCGGGGGGCCGATATACGGTTTTGCGATGGACCAGGGTCCGCCGAAATTTATTTTGCGACAGGACCTTGGCCCGTCGCAAAACTTCCGACGGACCGGACCGTCCGTCGCAATCAAGCTTCGGTGGAAGCGACATTTGCGGCCTGACAGCCATGGTAAAGTCGCAAATTGCGACTCGGACGCCGCCTGAGTCAGAAATTATGACGAGACGCCAGTCTTCGCAAATTATGGACGGACAGGGATCATTGCTGCCGCAAACTGCCGCTTCACGATAGCTTTGCGACTGAGCCGCCCGTCCTTGCAGAAACACCTGCGACGGACCGCTGGTCGTAGCTTCAGAAGGTTAATGACGGATCACGGATCCGCCGCACACATGCTGTGATTTCCGTGATCCGCCGCACACATTTGCGACGGATCCGTGATCCGTCGCAAAATGTTTGCGACGGATCACGATCCGTCGCAGAATTTTGCGACGGATCTGTTTTCCGTCGCAATTTGCGAAGGAAAACGGATCCGTCGCAAATTCCATTGAATTTGCGACGGATACATTTCCGTCGCAATTTTCCGTCGCAAAATGGAATTTTTCTAGTAGTGTAAGACTAGTAACTGAAAGTGGAGCTTAATCACCAAGAGGGGGTGAATTGGGGATTATGGAAATTCTTTTCGAATTGCTCTGTTTTTTAACACTAAAAATAGAGCTGAACAAAATATAGGGAAGAATAGCAGGACACAAGGAATTTATACTAGTTCGGTACAACCTCTTGACCTACGTCCAGTCCCCAGACACTCTGGGATTTTCCACTAGCTCAATTGATTACACACTTTGTAACTCAAGTAGTCTCTTCACTAGAACTTACTCCCCCCCACAGAGTTGTAGTGCAAAAAAGGGATTTAAGACCGCCTCATTTAGAGCGGATCATCGACGCCCCGCTCTTAAAGGTGTGACCGGTGGCAGTTTTGTAAATAAAAAGAACTTCTTATACGCTAAAGTGCTTTAAGACCGCCTCATTTAGACCGGACTAACGAAGGCCCGCTCCTAAAACTATGACCGGTGGCAGATTTGTAAATATAAAGAACTTCTTATCTTGGATCATTTTTCATAGGTCTTATCCGGACTGTTAAAATAACAACCGGTCTTAAAAATGTTATTAAAAAATTGAAATATCAATTACTTTTGGAGAAATCTCATACAGCCAGACTTATATTTTCTACACTCCAAAATTAATACGGAAAAATTAAAATATAAAGGTATTAAAGTTTTAAGACCGAACATATATAATAGACGGTCTTAAAAGTTAGACCTTTAAGACCAGACATAAATCACGGCCGGTACTAAAGTTTAAATAAAAAATTAATTAATGTTAAGACCAGAGTTACAGAATGACCGGTCTTAAAAGTTAGACTTTTAAGACCGGACTTAAAATCAGGCCGGTACTAAAGTTTAAATAAAAAATTAATTAATTTTAAGACCGGAGTTATATAAAGACCGGTCTTAAAGGTTAACTTTTAAGACCGTATATACATATTTGTCCGGTCTTAAAAATGAAGCGCCAAATATACGTTTCTTCGCGCGAAGCTTTTGTCACACTCATTGAAGAACCCCTGTTCACGTTGCGAAACCCTTCCTGTTGCATTACCTCTCTTCCTCGCCCCACGTACCGTTAGCCTCTGTTACTCCCTCTTTTGCTCAGGCATTCCTCTCACTTTCTTGAAAATGAACGGTGAAAACGATTCCACTCGTGTTCCTGGAACTCCAGATACTGCTTTGACTGGTGTGAGTCAGACGAACGAACCCTCTTCATCTCACAATGAGCCTCCTCAGCGCCGTGCACGCTGTGGTAGAAGCGGCACACGAATGATGAGGTTTCCCTTAGTCGGAATTCGGGAAGCTCGAGATTCAGTTTGATGAAAATTTGCAACCTTTCGGTCCTAATAAAACCACATATACTAGTTTTGTCGGCGCTCTAGTACGCGGCAAGGTTAGCATCTTGATTGATGAGTGGAAAAATGTGGACCAAAGCACAATAAAGGATCCTATTTGGGACACTATCAGACTTACATACACCGTCACGACTCGAGAAGTTGAAAGACTCAACATTGTCTTATTGTCTTTGAGCGGTTCGGGAAGTTTAAGACCTTTCTTGCTAACACGTATATTTTTGCGAGGTGAAGCGACCATAAACCACAGCACAAGTACAAATTTATTGATGAACAAATTTGGCAACAATTTGTTCAGCTGCGGACCGCTCCTGAAGCTCTGGTGAGTTTATATTTAGTTTTGTTTGCACTTTTGTTTGCTTATTAACTTTGTGCGGATATGTGAATGTTATTGTGTACATCTAATCCTGTTAGTTAAATGGTTTGGTGTGTGAATAGAAGTATACATTTCTGCCTTTGTCTGCATCGAGAGGAGCATGTCCTAATTCCATGCAAGTCGATATGTAAAGCTGTGTAATATGGTTAGACGTTCTTTGTTAGTTAGTTAGTATGTTAAGCGTGTAATGGTTTCGGTGCAAGTAGTTAGTTAGTTATTCTAATATGTGTGTAGGAACCAATTATGATGAATGAATGAATTGGTGAGTTGGCGGCAATTACGCAACTCCCTTTCCTTTGGTTCTCCCAATTTCTTCTACAATGCTACATCTTCCTTAAGTAAAATGTTGAATCTTGATGAAGTGAATTTGACTAATGTTTGACGTTCATATCAAGCAGAAGTTCTATAAATTCTGTTAGAGACATGTAATTCATAATTGATAGTTGTTTTCAATCCTAATTCACAGAAAAGAAGGGAAAAATACCAAGAGATCGGGAGAAAGAATGATTGCCCCCATAGGGCTTCTCGCGGCGGATATGAAAAGGCCGAAAAAGAATTGATGGCAGCCAAGCGGAAGAGATTGGAAGATGAAGCTGAATCCAATCCTTCCGCGGTAGTTGACCAGCCGCCATCTCTAATACGTCGCGAGGAGTTGTGGTTGTATATTCGGCAAAAGCCAAGCGGCGCCTACACGAGTGAACAAACTCGTGTAGTTCTTTGAAGCAATTGTAAGTATCGATATTGTTATTTTTACTTACTAAACATGTTTCATTACTAAGCTTCTCGTTATCGTATCTTACGGGAAGATCTTAAAAATAAAGAGCGAGAGGGATCTTTTGCGTCGGACGGGAGGAATGATGTTCGGCCGTTGCGGCCAGGAAAAGCAGATCACTCGGGCGTGTAAGGGGATTGGAGGACGGGTAGGCCTAAAGCAATACTTTGGTAAATCCAAACGCCACGAGACAAAGTATGGTTACCGGGAGGAGATGGATCAGACGCTTGCGGCCAGAGAAGCTACATTGAGGGCAATGTTTCAAGCTGAGATGAGCAAGATGAAGGAGGAAATGGATCGAGAAAATGAAGTGTCTCTGAGCTCTCGGCCGAGAGACCAGTGTTCCCTTGACACCTTGGTGCACATATGCGGCGAGCACTAGAGGAGCTGCATTGTTGGACGATCGAGCAACCTTGTCATCTGTATGTGGAGGATAGTGATAGTCATAGACAATTGGTTGCTAAAGGGACTGTCCACAACTTGGGATCAAGCTGTACACCACCAACAAATGGATGATGATGAAGTCGAGTGTCGGTTGAAGAGGTGATCTTTGATGCACTGTCCCTCTCCCAACTGATGAGTGAAGATTGTGAGTGATGTCAAGGAACCTTCATCTCTTGGCCGGTGAAGCTTGTAGATGTCTCTACTCCTCGTCAAGCTCCATCCCTCGTCAAGCTCCATCCCCTCCTCAAGCTTCCCCCCATCAAGCTCCTCCCCTCCTCAAGTTCCATCCCCTACTTCACCCCTCTAACTTGACGGCCAAGGAAAAAAAATATCGATTTGGTAGCCAACAGATGGTTTAAAGATAAATTGTGGCATGTCAATGAAGTAGTAGGCCTCGATCATCCTCAACCGCTTTTAGTTGATAATGAAGATGTAGAGTCCATCTTGCTTCTGGACGAGGAGTTACTAGTGCATGTGTTCAAGTATTTATGAAGTAAGTATCTTCTTCCTTGATTACATAATTTAAATGCACCGTTTAGACACACATACATATATACTAATTCCCTGATCGATATCATTCTTGTAGGTGCATGCATGAGAAACTTCTTGAACAGGGCGGAATCGAGGATTTTGGATTCTTGTGCCCAGTGTATGCAAGTACAACATCCAAGGAACAGAGACAGGAGTACATATCAAAGAGGGTGTGTGAAGTGCCAAGAAAGGTGTACTTGTTTCCACATTGGCTCGGGTACATATATATCACAATTCTTATGCAATTCACTTAATTCTACTACATATATATATATATATATATATATATATAGTACTTTATATATATGTATTGAAATTTCAGCAACCACTATCGGTTGGTCGTCATGAACATGGAGTCGCATTTTGTTATCTTCTTATGCTCCACTCACGGCGATCCATCGCCTACGTTGAAGCGGATCATCAACAAGTAAGAATGTCATTTTGATTGTCTTGTCTGAAATCTCTGTTGTGAATTTTCGGTGAACATTGCGATAAATTTGTGATTTTGATGATAGTGGCATGACGACCTTCCAAAGAACGGTAAAAAAAGGCGTGGTGGGTTTGATCTCAAAGACCCTAAATGGTACCAACCAAAGGTTAGTACATATTTGGACATGGCATAAGCTGTCTTGTGAACTTGGTCGATAAGCTATATATGCTCTTATATATTTCTTGTTCTTTTTAGACCGTCGGCAACCACGAGAATCGAACTTATGTGGCCCTTACGTCATGAAACACATATATGATATTGTGACGGAGGAAAGACTAAATTCGCTGCAAAGGTAAAATGTTATGGCTGAATTCGATCACGATGGCTTAATGTTACATATGAAATATGCACGTAATATGTTATTTATGTTTCTTTCTTTGATGTTACGAGAGGTTTGCTGTGAAAAGCCATTTGATGATGATGAAGTGGAGCACATACGCCATGTGTTTTGTGAATATCTGTATAAACTGGTCTTAGAAAAGCTAAGTGAGGACAATAATTAATGTCCTAAATTAATTCATTTGTAAATAATATGTGTTGTAGCAACAATAGCCTTCTGTACATACTTTGTTTATTTTTAGCTAATTCATTCATTTGTAAATGTAACGCAATGTAGTTCAATAATAAAATTGTTTATTTTTTCGAACAATTTGTGTGTGTCCATTTTGGGTTTCTGAATGAATGGGATGGTGGATAAAGCTATTTAATTAGTGCTTGAAATTTGAGATACAGGCAGATGTTGTAAATGAGCCATAAGAGACTCTGAAAAGTATTCGCGACGTTTAGGACCGTATATTTGTTAAAAGTCCGGTCCTAAAGGTCCTCGTCCATTTAAGACCGTATATTTAACAAATATCCGGTCCTAAAAGTCTTCGTCTAATTCTAAAAAATATGGGTAGACTTTTAGGACCGTATATATGTCAAATATCCGGTCCTAAAACTCTATAAAATATACGGCTAGAATTGTAGGACCGTATATTTAATTAATATCAGGTCCTAAAAGTCTTCGAAAAATTCCAAAGAATATGGCTAGACTTTTAGGACCGTGTATTTCTTAGGAGTCAGGTCTTAAAAGTCTTTGTTTATTTTAATAGTTTGCTGAAACTTTTAGGACCGTATATTGTTTAATTGTCCGCTCTAACTTCAAATTTTTAAAATAAGGCTTAACTTTTAGGACCTTGGATTTGTTATATGTCGGTCCTAATATTCTTCCTTTAAATAGAGTTCGTGACTCGGTTTTCGGACAAATCGTTAGGGTTCAAGACAACCAAGTTTACGGCGTTCTTCTCAAGTTTTGTGCTTCGTTGTCCTCGTTTTTACTTAACTTGATGTGGAGATCATCATCGGTGTCCCTTTTCTTTGTCCTTTTCTTTTTGTCGGAAAAAGAAAGAAGATAACGAAAAGGACACGAAAATGTTCACACGGGGTAAGTAAAGAGGACGACAACGATGGTCCAAACTTGAGAAGAATCGTCACTCTGTTTGTTTTTGTTCGAATAAGGTAAACAATGTTTTTGTTTTGTTTTGTATGGTCGTAACTGTTAACTTTATTCTGCAAATTTTTAATGTTGATCACCACGAAGAGGACAATGTTTTGTTTGTTTCCTTTTTGTCGGAAAAAAGAAAAGAACATCACGATAAAGGAAGTACAAGGAAAGCGATTGGGATCTAAAAATTTTATTTTATTTATTAATTTTTTTTTTGCTGCCTTGAGAGGCAGCGTACTACAAAAAAAAAACATAAATATTTCTAATCCTCCCCATCGTTGTCAAAGGGGAGGGAAGGGTCGGAGACGTCGTCATCGAGGTATGGTACTCAACGTCATTGGCGTCGAGTACCGCGTTCGGCTTGTTGTTGACGGCGTGATAGACTGAAACAGATTGGCCCAAGCGTCGGTCTATATGATCGACGCGGGCTATCAGTGCTGCGGCGGCTGCCGAAAGTTCGGGTTCGGAGGCAACGTAGGAGGATATGGAGGTGCCCCAGGATTTGGCCCGGCAGGAGGACCCCGTCGTGGTGGAGGAGCCATTACGGTGGAGGTTGTAGGAGGAGATGGAGATGAATGTGAAGAAAGTAAAGTAACAACGGGTTTAAATAGAGAACCCATCTGAACAATGTGATACGCGGAAACATTAATGAGGAGATGCATAGTTCCTCAGAATACGAGGAGACGCCTAGTTGGGAAGTTTATGTGGAAGCCGAAGAGACTCTCTGAATCATTCATTTGAAAAGAAATTGAATTAAAAAAGAAATGAGTTTTAGGACCGGATAAAAGATAAAAACTCGGTCTTAAAAGTAATTGAATTGAAAGAAATGAGTTTTAGGACCGGATAAAATATAAAAACTCGGTCTTAAAAGTAATTGAATTGGAAAAATGTGTTTTAGGACCGGATACAAGATAAAAGGTCGGTCTTAAAAGTAATTGTTAAAAATAATTGACTATTAGGACCGGATATTTAAACAAATACGCTCTTAAAGTAGAAACATTAAATTCATTTATACCAATTGACTTAATCATCATCGATGTTTATCTCTCCTGCTCTCTGTCCTTATTAACTCCACACACTACCTCTTTGTCCTTGTTAACTCCTCACTACCTATCTCTCTGCCCCAACCTCTCAAAGCCTCAAACCATGGTTAGATACAAGCAAACTGCTCGTAGGGGTGCATACACACCTCAAGCTCGTGCCATGGTTAGAACGTTATACGGTGCGCCTCCTCCTGGCGTCGTATTGTTTCCGAAGACTCTCGGGTCCTTGGACCCATTGTTATTTCTTCGGATGATGAAGAGATTGCGCATGCCGCACCCCACGATGTTCGTGCTCCCCACCGGCCTTCACAACATGCGAATGTTCGTGCTCCCCTACCCAACTGTTGGCCCCGGCGCGCCTACCTCGACCCCTCTCCGCTTTCTTTGTAATGATCCATTAATATTGCGGGTGGAGCAAATAAGACAAGAACTTGCTGATCTCCGCGGGAAATTAATGCTCTTCACGCCGAAATCGCCGAGGTTGTTCGATCGATTCTTGTGGATGATAATATTCAGCTTCTTTTTCTTTTGTTTTTTTCTTGTGTATGCATATTCTCAAAGTAATGTAAGACATTAAGAACTCTGTATGAATTTTTGGCTGTTCTCCGGTAATTAATTAAAGCTTATTCTCCAATTTTCCTTTATTTTTGTCCAAAAAATATCCTTTATTTTATTGATTCATCTAATGCAATCACCAAGGCCATTAAGACCGGACATTTTATAAGTAACGGATCTAAAGAATATTTTGAATCTTAGGACCGGACGTTTGATAAACCTCCGGTCTTAAAACTTAAATGACTAATAAAAAGTTAGGACCTGATACTTTTAAAACTCCGGTCTTAAAATGTTAGTTGTATCTTTAGGACCGGACATTTAATAAATAACAAGTATTAATAAAATCCAAAAGCTAAATAAGGTATCTATGTCGCGCGAAAAATTAAATTTCCCTCTCTGAATATCTCTTGTCGCGCCGAAAGTGAATACTCAGGTTCCGACTCCAGTGTTTGTGTGTTGCTTCGTCGCTGCTTCGCGTTCCTCTCTCGACAATCACTATCTGGTTCCTTAGCTAAACGTCTATAGACGAAGTTGTAAGAGGTGTTTCGGTTATATAACTTTATTATTTTCCGACTTATCGTTCTTGGTTTTCATGGGTTTAACGAAATCGATGTAATGTTCTTATGGGTATTCTCTGTTGTTAATGAATATTGTTTTTGAAGATTATATTTGCACTTTAGACCTACCCAACTGACCAACAAGTATTTTTAGGTTACTCTTGTTGTCTTGTGCGCAACATCACCGTTCGTTCTTGGGAGAAGTAAGACTCAACAAACGCATTTGAATTTATATGCTACGGGTGAGTCCACAAGACCTTCATCCCATGCATTTAATTTCCTCGTCTTGCATTTATTTTGGTTCTTAGATTCACTGTGATGCATTTATGACCAAAAGTGATTCTTTGTTATGCTTTTAATGGGCAAGTTCCTCTGTAAAAGTGATTCTTTGAGCACATATATTTGCATTTGGATGTTGGCTTATTTTATATGCAAATTTCAATTTTTTCGGATTATGTATGATCAATGATTTTCGTCTATATATAGGAATTCAACTATGGATCACGAGTTGGATAAATGCTTTACGAACGAGTGTTGAATATCGAGAATGGGGTGAGGAATTTATAGAATTTGCTAAACAAAATGCACATGATGATAGGGGAAATTTTATTGCCCTTGTGTAGAATGTTTGAATGAGAGTCGACTAAGTCACGAAGTTATACACACACATTTAATTTGTCACGGATTTTGTAAGACCTATACATTATGGGTATGGCATGGTGAAAAAGTGCCAAGCGGGTCTCAACATCGGGAAGTGGCTTTTGATGATAATGACACGGATATGGATGATCGCATAGAGGACATTATCCGTGATGTAGGAGAAGAGGCTTTTGAGCGATCACGCACATATGGTAATATGTGCGGTGATGCGAGACACCGCTATACCACAGGTGTAAAAATACCAATTGTTGAGCGTTGTATTGAAATTGGTAAGCTTGAAGGCACGTCATGGATGGAGCGACAAGAGTTTTTCGAATTGCTTGAGGCTTTGAAGGACATGCTTCCGGATAGTAATGTGTTGCCGCATCGCTACTATGATGCTAAGAAAATACTTTGTCCACTGGGGATGGAGTACAAAAAGATCCATGCATGCCCGAATGATTGCGTATTGTATAGAAAAGAGTTTGAAGAGAAGCGAGTTGTCCGATATGTGAAACCCCACGGTACAAGTCGGATAAGGGGCTGCAAAAGTGTTGTGGTATCTTCCAATCATACCAAGGTTCAAGCGGTTGTTTGCGAATGAAAATGATGCAAAAAATGCGAGGTGGCATGCGAGATGAGAGGATTTCGGATGGACGGCTTCGACATCCGGCGATTCTTCTCAATGGAAGAAGATCGATCAATTATTTCCGAACTTCGGCGAAGAACCTAGGAACCTCGGGCTTGCCCTTAGCACGGATGGCATGAATCCCTATGGAAGCCTTAGCGGCATACATAGCTCATGGCACTGTACTCTGATTGTTTACAACTTATCTCCTATGTTATGCATGAAACGAAAGTACATCATGTTTGTCTATGTTGATTTCGGGACCAAAACAACCCGGAAATGACATAGATGTTTACCTTGAGCCCTTGATCGAAGACTTGAAGGAGTTGTGGGAAGAAGGTGTCGATGTTTTTGACTCTTTCAAGAAGGAGGTCTTTAAAATGAGAGCCATGATATTTTGTACTATAAACGACTTCCCGACATATGGGAACTTGTCGGGTATAGTGTAAAAGGCCATAAAGCATGTCGGTTTGTGAAGAAGGCACACGCTACCATCAACTTCAACATGGAAGAAAGACGGTGTATCTTGGACATAGGAGATTTCTTAGACGGGGCCACCCATATCGTCGATTAAAGAAGGCATTTTTTGGTGGCCAAGAGTATGAAGAAGCTCCGGTGGCATTGGTGGGGAGCAAGTGTATGAAAAGGTTAAAAATATCGGTGTCATCTTCGGTAAGGCTGGAAAGAGTAGAAAAGAAACAAATATATGGAAGAAGAGATATGTATTCTTCGATCTTCCATATTGGCGCAATCTTGATGTGAGACACTTGTATTGATGTCATGCATGTGGAGAAGAACGTATGTGATAGTATTGTTGGCACGCTTCTCAACATACAAGGTAGTTCGAAGGATGGTGTGAAGGCAAGATTGGATTTGCAAGCAATGGGAATACGCGAAGACTTGCATCCAAGGCCATATGGGAAGAGAACTTATTGTCCCAGGCTTCTCATACTTTGTCTAAGGATGAGAAACGAAGCTTTTGTGAGTGTTTACATGGCACAAAAGTTCCCTCGAGGTATTCTTCAAATTTTAAGAGGCTTGTCTCGATGAAGGATTTGAAATTAGTAGGCCAAAAGTCTCATGATTGTCATGTCTTGATGCAACAGCTACTCCCAGTAGCTATTCAAGGCATCGCCGAATATGATCTTCGGGTCGTTTTGACTAGACTTTGTTTCTTCTTCAATGCGGTTTGTAGTAAAGTCTTCGAGATTGAAAAGTTGGATGAATTGGAGAATGAAGGATATCTTATCTCGTGCCAGCTTGAGAAGCTATTTGTTCCTACATTTTTGACATCATGGTTCATCGATTGTTCATCTAGTGAGGAGATAAGGTTGTGCGGCCCTATCCATTTACGGTGGATGTACCCTATTGAAAGATCTATGAAATTCCTAAAAGGGTACGTGAAGAACGCGTGCGGCCGAAGCATCAATTGTTCGAAATATGTTTGAAGAGGCCATGGAATTTTGTCAAAATTATTTGGCCAAAGTAAGACATATTGGGCTTTCAAAACGTCAGCTGGCTGAAGGGGGTAGACGACGGGCTTCGGTAAAGAGTGTGGATCGTGATGAATTGTCACAAGTCCACTTATACATCTTGAATAATGTTGATGAAGTTCAAGCCAGCATATCGCACATAAAGAAGCTGTAAGGAAAGAGAACCATCGAATGACCGAACAAAGGTTGATTAGGGAATATAACAAAACTTTTGCAAACTGGTTCAAACAAAGGTCGAGGATCTGAATGTGTTTCTGATACAATGAAATGGTTAGCACGTGGTCCTGAGGTTGATGTCATAAGTTGGAATTCGTATGTGATCAATGGTTATACATTTTACACGAAGTCCCTAGATGATATGAGCACAGTCCAGAACAGTGGTGTTATGTTAGAGGTTGAGAGTACTCCTTTTCAAGGGTCTAGGACATGAACGAAGAAGATGAAGCGGATAATGAACCGGCATAAGAAATGATCATCAAGAAGGGATATGGGAGGATATCACTTTATAAAAGAGTCAATTCATAAGGTAATATTCATATGCGAAATTCTTAGAAAACTTTAAGGTTTTAACTATATTATATTCCTTCTATGTTCTTAATTAAACAATGTCATCATTGACTATGAATTTGTTCTTGTTTTGTTTTTGTGGCGGGATCCGATTCAAAGGGGCATGTTATAAAAGAGGATGCATGTTACGTTGTTGGGTGGGAATCAGATGAAGGCATGGTGAATAATATATTGGACTACATGTATGTTGATTTACGTGTTGCATGTATTGTAACTCATTGTGATTGTAATTAGTTATATCTTAGCTTATTGTATAAATTACTTTAGTTGTTGTAGACTTAAGAGGCCACATAACTCATGGTGGATAATATTTGTATTCTTTTTCCCAATTCAATTTATTCATGTTCATAGCTTGTAGCTTAAAGTATATCGACTTTTATGTCTTTTTTGGATGGTGGATTTGTGTATATATATGATCAGGAAGAACAGAACAGGGAAAAAATTCAGGAAAATTTAGACCGCAAATAAAAAAGACGGTCTTAAATGTTCAAATGTTAAGACCGGATGTACTTCTATGACCGCTCTTAAAGATATTAAGCCGGTCTTAAAAGTTGTTCTTTTAAGACCGGTCCATTTATAACATCCGGTCTTGAAAGTCAGTCTTTTAAGACCGGGTAATTAGTCCTATGGTCTTAGAGTCCGCTATCTTTTGGACCGGATTGATATTTGTCCGGTCTTAATATTTGGATCTTTTAAGAGCGGTCGAGTTTATGTCAGGTCTTAAAGTTTGAGTTTTAGGACCGAACCAAAAATATTTCAGATTTATTTAGTATGACTTTTAAGACCGAAGGTTTAAAATGTCCGGTCTAAAAGAAACTCTTTAAGAACGTTTACAAGTTCGGTCTTAAAGGGAGACTTTTAACACCGCCTGGAACAAGACTGGTCGCGGGTCCGGTCCTAATATACTGTTTTGTCGGTCTTAAAAGCCTTTTTCCACCGTGACAAATTCGAGCGATTTGATTTTCAAATCCTGCGACACAATCTCGAGTTTGTTCATCCAAACTGGAGTTTTCATTTTTCATTAAAAGTCTAAACTCGAGTTTCCAAAACTAAACTCGAGTTTTCTTCATCCAGAGAAGAATGTCGCGATTTGGTCTTGGAAACAAGTTTTGAGACAAGTACAAAACTTGAGTCATTAAGTGACAAACTCGAGTTTTGGACTTTTATGATGAAAAACAAGTTTAAGTCCAAAAGCTCAAAACCGGAGTTTCCAAAACCAAACTAGAGTTTTCAAAAAGTTCAAATAGAGCAGTGTTCTCTGCTTGGCCTAAACTCGAGTTTACAAAGTGAAACTAGAGTTTCCATAAGTCTTAGTAAAATGGAAAACTATCTGCATGGTCTAAACTCGATTTTGCAATTGAAAAATGGAGTTTTCAAATCTTTAGAAATCTTGAATTGTTCTCTGTAAGTCCTAAACTCGAGTTAGTAAAAGTCAAACTCGAGTTTCCTCATAAGAGAGAAAACTTTGAAAAACTTGATCATATGCAAACTGGAGTTTTCACAAGTTCATAATGGAGCATAGTTCTCTGTATGCTATAAACTCGAGTTTCCAACAAACTTGAAAACTTATAGAACTCTCTGTCTAGCACAAACTCAAGTTTCCAAATGGAAACTGAAGTTTTTCTAAGTTTAAAATATTGATAGCTCTCTGTCTTGTCAAAACTCGAGTTCATTAAAACTAAACTCGAGTTTGCTTTGTCTTTGAAAAACTTAGGAGCTCTTTGTATAGTCAAAAATCGAGTTTCAAAATCTAAACTCGAGTTTGTCTAAGTTTGCAAAAACTTGAGCTACTCTCTGTCAAGTCCAAACTCGAGTTTTCAAACCAAAACTCGAGTTTGTCTTTGACAATAAGTTTTTCAACTTACCAAAGACAAACTTCAAATTGATTTTACAATTTTCAGTTATCATCAAAACACTTAGAGAACTAACAGTAACAGGCTTTGTCGTTTCTGAATTGTTAGCCATTAATTTTTGAAACTAAAACGCTGCAATCGATTCTGGTTCATCACTGCTGAAACACTACAACTGGTACTGGTTCGCCATTGCTAGTCCATCGCGTCTGGAAAGAGTCCATTGGACCGTTTCGTTGTCTATAAATATATATACATGTGAAAGAAAAATCCACTTGATTTTTCATTACTTTGCTCTCATACATACAGTATACTGCATTCTTCCATAATCTTCAGTATGCAATTTCTTTGGCATTTGGTTGTGTTCGTTGGGCTTATGATTGATAGTGTCATCATTCTGGAGACATAATATGTTCTATCTTGGGAGTCAATTGTTCGCGATCCTTGGGCTTCAGTATAGAGGGAATAAATTGTCTTAAGGACACAACATCTATTGGGCTCCGATTTCATTATTCTCTTGTGTAGAATTATTCCATCCTAACTACACAGATTTTAAAGTATTTTCATTAACAGTACTTATAGGATTCGACATTTTCTGGGTCGACCAACGGATTGGTGCCTATTCGTAAATTGGTAAAGCGTTTAGGTAGTAAATCTTCTCTCACATACTATATGTAACCTTATATGTATGTGTGAACCTTCATGTGATATGTGTTATGAACTTGTGATGGCCAGTGAGGCCTAGTGGACCAGTGGTTCCTTGGGTCGTAAAACCAATTTAGCATTCAGATGAGATAGGTTGATGCCAAGTTGAATGCCCAGTGTTATGGTAAAAGAATATGTGATCATTGTTGCAGTCGGTGCTTCATGTGATATGTGATGTATGATCTCTGAATGCTTTCAGTATTGTTTGTTGGTTAACTATCATATATTATGCTTGCATTTTATATGAGATTAATTATTACTCTAGGATTCGTTTGAATCCCAGCCAAGGGCTGAGGGAGGGGGGGCTAGGGTGGGCCCCCCTAAAGTTTAATATATATATATATATATATATATAGACCCTTAAGGTATTGACATATGGAAATTGGACTTAACACACACAAGAGCTACCATCATGCATCACGAAGGAATAGGATAGCCTTCACGTGGGCCCCACTTTTGTTTAATCCAAAGGCATCATGCGTCACGAATTCTTGTAATTATATTTTTGATACGCAAAGGCCAGTACACTACCTTTTTTTTTTTCTCAAACAGTACACTACCATCACAAATAATACTTTTACAATTGATGTTTTGCTGCTGCAAAATATCAATTGTAAAAGTATTATATTATTATTATTATTATAATATTTAATAATATAACAACTTTATTTTTTTCTTTTGAAAACTCCAATTCTTATTTATTCATTATTCTTTTATTTCCTAAAATTAATCAAAAAACTTATATTTTAAGTTGAAATCCTACACATTATGCACCTATATTGATATATTTTAAAATCTTAAGAAAATTTATTTAATTTAGTATTGATGACTTCCTAAATATATCTCAAATCTATTAAAATTAGGAAGTCATCATACGCCCTATTTATCTCTCGCGTCAATGCAAATCCCCGATCACTTATTTCAGCTAAGGTTTTGACTCTTTGAAGCTGGTGTTCATCCATCAACACAAGTAAGCAACCTAATTGTCTCTCGCGTTTTAATATGTATCGTTGTGGAGAGTCTCGTCTTCTCTCTGATTTGTTTTATGTACTGATCGGAGGAAAATAAAGTTAGAGTTTAATTAGAAAAATTGTAATTTATGATATGGAGTTTAAGGAAAATAAAGTTAGGGTTTAATTCCCCCCCCCCCCATTATTAAAATTCCCGGCTCCGCCACTGATCCCAGCCATTGTAATATGTGTGATATGAATAGTGTAGTAGACGTGGCTTCCAGGGCAAGGTGATGGATGTAACACCCCGGTTTTCACAACTGTTTTTATAGTGTTTTGATCAGAGTTTTGAGCGACAATTTTTTTCATAATAAAGTGGCCGAATAACATTGCTAACGGTGTATCAGAGGTACATTCATAAGGCCGTCCATTCCTCAGAGTGTTTACATTTAATGTAAGTACAACAAAACTAAAGCGTCTCCATCGATCTTCATGCTAGCTCCCTTCCTTGTCCTCGATCTACGTGGCCTGCTTGCTTATCTCCTCGGCCCTCGGTCCTCCGGACCCTGAAGCTATAGCTGAGATCCAATTTAGCGCATTGGATCTCAGGTAACGGTTAACCTCATGCTTATAAACAGTATATGTCTAACAAGTATTGCAAATTTTACAACATTGATCAAGCCGGTACATGATCATTAAATAACAACATAAAAGCGTAATAGTGATCTAAGTACGATACCTTAATCACAGTGTGTCTAAGTACGGTTCCATAGACATGGTGCATCTAAGTTCGGTTCCATAGACACGATGCATCTAAGTACGGTTCCATAGATACGGTGTATCTAAGTACGATTCCTTAGACACGGGGTATCTAAGTACGGTTCCATAGACACGGGGTATCTAAGTACGGTTCCATAGACACGGGGTATCTAAGTACGATTCCTTAGACACGGGGTATCTAAGTACGGTTCCATAGATACGGTGCATCTAGCACCGAACAGAATGGCCAGGTAAGTGTCTATCATGGGAGCCTCACCGACTTTACGGCGACTAAATGGCACGCCCACATAGACTAGCCTTGCCTTCGGCACCAAACTATTCACATAACATATCATCACATATAATCATTCAATAATCATCGATTAGTGTTACGATCTGTGAACGTACCTTCGTTGACGGTATACGGTACTTCCTTCGAAAACGTTCTTTTCTACGGAAAAACGTGCAAGAATCTACTGGCACGTTGGGCGCGTATGCACTACAAACTAGGATTTCGACGTCCTATAAGAGTAATATCACTTTCATTAGTGATTTGGCATTATAAGCGGCATTTTAGGTAAAATTACCATTTTGCCCCTATGCCTAATGGCGGAATTTCGCCACGCTTCGTTACTCTTACAAATTTTCTTCCCGAAATTTCGCCAGAACTTCGACGCCATCATGATTTTCGAAAATAAAGACTAAAATAGCCCTATCATATGATACCCAATCATACTTGAAAGATTTAAATACTAATCTAACATTACTACTCTAACTATCGAAAGAACTACGGAAGCTTAAAGCTCGGTACCGAAAAACTTACCCAGAGCTTCGCTGCGAATTCCCCAGACTCCTCCCCCAGAGCTTCTCTCTCTAACCTCTCTCTAGGATCTCAACTTTTGGTGTGAAAATGAAGAGGAAGGGGGGGGGTATTTATAGAAACGGGGGAAGGATTTCGGCCGTCGGATCAACTTTGTGAGAAGCGATCTGGGCCGTCCAAAGCAACTTTTCAAAAAAACCCTTTCTTCCCCCTTTTGTGTTCACACTTGACCGAAATTCAAGGGGTTTGGCCAATGGGAGGTGGCCATGTGTCACCTTCCGGAAGCTTTGAGGCCGATTTCCCGATCGGTACCCGATTCGCGTGATTTCGGAGAAATCTCAAAATTCTGGATTTACAACTTTGGAAACATATTCTCACTTATTAGAAATGTCCAAGTTAACCTATATTTTGATTCCATATAGGGCTCCAACGGTCAGTTGAGTCTTTCTCGAAAACGTGTCCAAACGCGTCGGTGTCGAAACTTGTTTTCGAAACACCCATCTCTTGAAAAAATTCACTGAATCCAAATATGTTCATGAAAATTCCCAATTCTTTTCCAAATGTCACAACATAACCTTTTCGTCCTTTTGGCTATCTGGTTTTTTTCTCAGAATTTCCCTATTTCATCTTATTAGGAAAAAGCACAAACGGCTTCAGAATTAACTTCCGCAAGAGTTTAACGGAAGATAAAATCCCACTGATTAATATTTTACCTTGACTTTGGGAATCTCATACCTAGATCTCCAGATAGGATCCGTTTCCTAATTTCCATTTTACTATTCACCCTTTATCACTTTAATTAATTATATTATTATTATAATAAAACTTATATATTAAGTTTTCTTTTATTTATCATTAATATTATTTTTTCTTTTTCTTTTTTTTTCTGCCTTTTTTTTTCGTTTTTTTATTTTTTGATTAATTATTTAATTAATTATTTAATTAATTAAATAATTATTTTTACATAATTTTTAAGAAATTTTCCCATTGGTCCATTCTTGCATTTAGGCTTAAAAATACCTAAACTCACCTATTTTTCTTCAAAATTTCCAATTAATTAATAAATATACTTTTACTAATTTTCAACCATTCTCCACTAATTTTTGAGCTTTACATAATTATCTCCGAATTTTCCTTTGCTTATGCTTAAGTAATTAGCCCAATATTGCTTAATTACTTTCTTATCAATAGTTGATAATTTTCTTAATTATAACACCTCATTACCTTATAACTTTTACACTGACACATTTGTTTCCATGTGTTCTGTATTATCTTAGCATCTACGGGGGTATTACGGTCATTACAATACTTTTTGAATATCTTTATTCAATTTCTCCAAGTTTGTAATTTATTAAATTACCCTAATTAGAGATAACATACTCTCATTATTCAAATAATTATTTCACTTACTTTTAGGATTTTTCACATTTTTCCTAAATATTTATGTCCCTTAGGGGCATTTTGGTCATTTGACACTTTGGCCCTTAATTTCTCTAATTTCCAAGAGATTTTTCCTTAGAAAATAAGATAATTATATCTTATTATTTGATATCCCATATTCACCTACTTTTTATAGGTATAATCTTACCAAATTATGATACGGTATTTTTTGGGGTATTACAATGGATGTCGACAAAGGGAGATGTCAGACCTGTTCCAGTTTTACCGTTGTTATCGGTAGTGGAATTTTGAAATTTTGAAATTTTGAAATTTGTAAGTATAGTGTATGTATCATGTGGGGAATCCTATTATGTAATCAATATATATATATATATATATATATATATATATATATATATATATTTATATATATATATATATATATATATATATATATTATTTATTTTTATTTTTATTGTACGTGTCTGTGGGGATTCCTATTATGTAATCCTATTATGAGTTCTTTTTTTTTTGAAAAAAAGTTCGTTGTATGTCTTTTTTTTTTCTTAAATATAAACATACTTATATATATATATATTTATTTATTTTTTTTATTTTTTTATTTTTTTATTTTTTTATTTTTATTGTACGTGTCTGTGGGGATTCCTATTATGTAATCCTATTATGAGTTTTTTTTTTTTTGAAAAAAAGTCGTTGTATGTTTTTGTTTTTTTTTCTTAAATATAAACATACTTTTTGAAACCTCTATGCTATATAGGATAGCGTAAAGATCTCTCTTTTTCTTTTTAAAAAAACGAACCCTCGATGAACGTGTGTGCGATGGTGACATGACATGTACTAAATGAAACCTATGACTTTTACATCACCCAAAACAGCTTTACCCTCTGAAACCTTCAAGTCGTCTGAGCTTTCATTTTCAGTTTTCATATCCGAAGAAATTAAAAGTCTAAATACTCATGTAATATCCTAAATTTTGGGCTCTAAGAATTGAAAATAAACCTAAATTAGGTAAACAACTAAACCCAATTTAGGAAGAGTCCCAAGGTTATCCAGAGATAGAAAGCCTCTCGGGTACTAGGTAACTTGCCTATACGGGTCGATGGACCTAGTATATATAAGCCCTGGAATAAAAGTGCCACTGAAAAAGAGGCATAGAGCACTTATATGGTGTAAATCCGGTGAGAAAAGATGTCACCCAACTATGTCCTGAGATATAGGACAATTAGTTAAGCGAAAATATGCCGGTATAAGTAAGTATATGTTATTTTCAGGGTAGTCGGGTATGTCCTACGTTTTTGGAGAAAACATCAGTATGTGACATCATTTGTCGGGTTTCGGTATTCATGTCGCAATCCCGAGTAAAACTCGAGCAAGAAGCTATTTTGGGACACTTGTCACAGAAGGAAGTGCCAAGATGACACTTGCCGTAAATCAAAGACTTACACGTGCCTCCGTAATGTGTAAGAATGTGACACATGTCATTTCATCCATGCATGGATTCCTTATGACATTTGTCTTCTTTTCTCTAATCATGTGACACATGGCGTCAAAAGAGGGTGACACCTCACCTACACATGCAAAAGGTTGACACTTGGCGCAAATCAAGACATCCACACTGAAACCCAAACACGTAAACTAAAAAAACAACACCGGGAACCAAACACACAAACTGAGACAACAACCCCAGAACCCAAAACACGCAAACCGAAACAAAACACCGGAAATCAAACACACAAACCGAGACAACAACCCCAAAACCCAAACACGCAAATAAAAGCTACACACAACACGTGCAAATTAAATACAAGCCACTTTTCAAGCGTGCATACACACAACACACACATGTCTTTCCCTCTTTGTAACACTTGGCATACATGCCAAATGATAACACGCACACACATTAACCACGCAAATCATATTTTTATTTATTTCTTGTTTTTTACCTTCTCTTTCCCTCTTAATGGCGACGACAATAACACACAAAAACTGGTTCAAATTTCCTCCATTTTCTCTCATTTCACCACGGCGCACTCACAACACACAAACATATTCCCCTCTTTACTCTCTAATATACGGACACATCATAACACACACAACACCTCATTTTTCACTCCCTCCTATCCTTAGTCCACGGCATCCTCCCCTCATCCACTGATTATCAACATCACACATAAAAAGAAGGGTCACAGGTTTGAAGAAAGATGAAGCAAGAATTTGAACTCAAGCTTGGAATCTTGGATTTTCTTACATACATGTCAACCTAGATGGTCAAAATCACATGCATATTATCTACTTAAGCTTAGATTGGATATTGAACAAGGTTTGGTGTGGTAAAAGAGACCACAAGCTCAAGAACAAGCCAAGTGGTAATAACACTCATCTTCTCTTCAAGTTCTTGAGATTTGCTTTAAAACCCAGATCTGGAAATTCGTGGTAAACACCAAAAAATAAGTGGAATTTTAGAAATATGAAACCACCATCGTGTTCGTTATGAAAAATTTTGTGGGAATAAGATTTTAATGAATTTTTAAAGGTGTTTTTACTTATTAAATAATGAGCTCAAAGAAATAGGCAAATTTACCAGTTTTGAACCACTGAACCTAGAAAGCTTGTGAGCGTGGTTTCATTGGGTAAATATACTTGCTTTCTATGTTTAACATACTTAAATGATTGAATCTTTGTTTATGATTATGCTATGGTCATGAGTATATGATGCATGAAGCATTGAGCATGCATATATGTCATTATATTAACATGAGCTTGTGCAAGGCAAATATATCATACTAATTACATGCATTGTATTGGTATTGTATGCTACTGGGATTCCTTAGAATCTCACCCTCCACTACCAACCAATAGACAGGTGAGCATAGGAAGAGAAGTGATGTACAAGGTTCAAAGAGGGAGCGTTGCTTGAAGGCGGCCTAGTGGAGAGATAGCTTGAAGAACCGAGGGCAATAGTGATGATTTAGTTTGTTTTAATTTTCACTATCTGTAAATGAATGTAAAGGGATATAAACCCTAGGAATACCCTGTTCTGTAATCAAAAATTTATTTTCCGCTATATCAGTATAACGAACTATTTCTGATTTTGCCACACTACTGCGTAAGATTAAGGTAAAGAATGTCGACACTCAGCGGGTGTGATAACTCATACCAAAGGAAAGTCTAAACACTCCTAGTGTTGAGTAAGAGGACTAAGTGCGCGATGCATGGTTGTGGCTCCAGGAGAACCACCGGAACTCTGCTTTCAGCTTATGTGAGAATTGCTTGGCCTTGGCCACCGCCTCTGCTTTTAGCTCCTGCGAGAACTGCCGAAACCAGTGTTTGTGCTTAGGATTACTTTTCAGCCACAGTCTTTGCTCTTTACTGTTCATAATTCTCTCGCTGCCATCATTGTTATTTGCACCACGAAAGACACACAGATGGCGAAGGACAAGGACTTATAGGGCAAAGCCACCTTGCTCTCAAAACATGCCACCCTCTCCCTACTATGTGCCATCACTCATGACTCCTTCACTCCTCCCACTCCTAAACACATTACTACAAAAAATGTTTTTAAAGTCCTAAATTTGATCCAATTTACGTCCCTTTTTTTAGGGACGTCTTTTAAGGGGACGCCAAAAATGCATACTTTTGGGGTCCCAAATTATTTTTGGGACGCTATAAGTTTTGTTTAAGGTGTCCCAAATAAAGTTTTAGGACGCTTTATATCCCGTTTAAAGAGTCCCAAATACTATTTTGGGACGCCATATGCTGGTTAACGCCATAAGTCCTTAAAAAAACAGACCCCCAATTCATTGAATAGAGGAAGAAACACCTTCCATTCTTGACATTTCATAGATGAATAGAGGAAGAACTTTTATTGACATTAGAGTCTCTCCATCTCAGCCACATACTCTTTCTTCCTCGCTCCAAATCTCTTCTTAGAAAGTCTGTTTGAATGGTTTTACAACAAATAAGTAAAAAAATTCAGAGACTTAAAAGATGGGGTTCTAACAAAATCATCAAAGAAAAGCAAGAAACTTTACACCTTGAAACGCAAAGTCTGTTAAGAAATTGCTTGGTTTACTCTTGAACTAAATCGTAATTGGAAAAGGAAATAAATCCCAACTCAAATTCAACTAGCAAAAGAAAGAAAAAAATTGAAAGAAAGGGATAAGGTTTAAAAAAAAAAAAATCAATACCAGAAAAGTATAAGGCATGAGTACGTGAGCCACATCTGAAATCCAAAGCCATTTCTTCATAAGAAGATGAAGAGTAAGGTTATGGAAGCAGGGAACAACAAAGCAGACAAATGAAAAATGGAGGAAGAGATCTGCAACCTGGATCAGTCGATTTGCAACCCCGCTATGTTTCAC
Source organism: Acacia pycnantha (assembly GCA_025563575.1). Classification (NCBI taxonomy): domain Eukaryota; kingdom Viridiplantae; phylum Streptophyta; class Magnoliopsida; order Fabales; family Fabaceae; genus Acacia; species Acacia pycnantha. Next base: position 528,828 of record JAMWYP010000017.1, on the reverse strand, counting down.
CGTTAGAGGAGAGTAAGGCCGCAGTGGAGCTGAGGCTGAGGCTGGAGCTAAGGAAGAGATCGTACGCTGGAGAGAAAGTCAAGGCTATATGGGATATTTCAAAATATGAAAAAAAGAGTCAAAGTCACGGGGGCAATGGGTTTTAATTTTTGGCGTCCTAAAATAAATCTTAGGATGCCAAAACCTTTTGCCATCCTAAACTCATTTTAGGAAACCAAAAATGTTGATTTTGACATCCCAAAAATAATTGAGGACGCTAAAAAATTTCTTGGCGCTAAAAAATTCCCAAAATGCACTAAATAAAATTTTAGGCGTCCTGAAAGCTTTTTGGGATGCCTAAATTAATTTTAGGCGTCCCAAAAACTATTTTTGGACATCTAAGTGTCAAAATTAAAGCAGATAATTATGAGAATGTCATCCTTCAGTTTTTACTTCCATTTTTATAATAATATCTCTTTTTTGTAGTAGTTACAACTCTTTACACTCCTCTCCTTCAACGATGGCTCATGCATCGCCGCCACCATAGAAATCCTGATCGATTGCCTACAGAAAACCCAAAGCTTTATCGTCGCCTTCTAGTGCCTCATCGTCGTCCACCACATCATCAAGCATAGCGCCTTCATCCTCTAGGACTTACTCTCCATCTACCCTGCCTTCGGCAGCTGAAACTACCTCGAACTCTCCAATTTCGGAGACAACACTAGTCCCATGTCATGGGAGCCATCTTCTTAGGTCTAATGGTACGCCCAATACATAGAGCAGTTGCTATACAGCTTCAGAGCCCTAGGTTTCTTCTTGGGATCAAAATCTTCATTCAACGAGAGTCGCAAGAAGAAAGAGTATCAGACCTCATGAACGTAGATTTATTGAGAGATACAAACGCTTTGGTGACACAGATTGACAAAATCGGAAGAAAACTAGATTGTGGATAGACGAAGGGGAACATATTAGTAGTAGAGATAGAGAATTTGTGGGGGAGGATTTGGATTTGATCATGAAAGAGGTGTGTGTGAGACTGAAGGAGTTCAGTGAGAGATTGGGATGCTTGAGCTTCGGGGAAGCGGTGGAATTGGTTTATGAGTTGAAGAGAATGGAGGAGACTACAAAAATGAAGAAGTGAGAGAAAAGAAGGTCATTGGATGATGGAGATTATGTGAAGTGAAGAAAATGGGATAGTAATCCGCGTGAGATAAGGACCAATAAAATTTTGGGAAAAAAATTGAGTTACAAAGACTGGTTTTTAAAACCAGTTGTTATAACTTCAAAAAAAAAAATGCCATGAGAGTTGTTCGAACACTTGACCTCCGGATAATTAAACAAACACTTTAGCAAACAGCGCCACTAGACTTTTGTTAAATGATTCAACGATGGTTTTGTATAAAACAGTCGTTTTAAGGCTACAGATACAACGATTGTTTTTATAAAAGCAGTCGTTATATTTCAAATCAATAAAACAATGAATTGGGTGATGAAGGTTCGAACTCTCAACCTATGAATAATGCACAAACGCTCTAGTCAACTGTGCCACAAGGAAACTTGTTAGAAGATTCAATGACTATTTTTAATAAAATAGTCATTGTTTCTCAAAATAAATAAAAAATGGTGTGAGGACGAGGTTAGAGATACAATGAATATTTTTATTAAAATAGTCATCGTATCTCAAATAAAAAAAAAAACATTTAATGTCCATTTTATTAAAACGGACGTTAAAAGTAAGGAGAAAATTACAACAGTGCAACTGTCTACATTTTAATGTCTATTTTTTGAAAACGAACATTAATTGGGGACATTGTTGTCAAACTCGCGAGTTGAGTCTCTGAATTTACTATTTTTATGTTTTCATCTTACTAAATCAAGTCGAGTTACTAGTAAACTCATGAGAGCTAAAACTCGGTTAAACTCATGAGTTTACAAACCGTATTTATCGTTTTTATGTTTCTAGCTTATAAAACCGTGTTAACTCACTTCTAAACTCGTATGAACTTTTTTGATTTTGTCATCATCAATGCCTTAATGTATGAATTTTATAGAAGTTTCGTTACTAAATATAACAAATTATGCATGTTGATATATTTAATTTCAATTATTTAGATTTAAAATATATTTAAATCAAATTGTTGACATTTTAACATTTAAATTATTTGATTATACACTATTAATACTTATTTAATGATAAAAGTAAACTCTTACTAGTTTACTATACAAGTTTACGTCATTGTCATTAGTTTGTTTATACTTGTGAGTTTGACAACATTCGTTTCGTTGGGGACTTTAAATCCCTACTTTGTAGTAGTTTACTATCTTTCTTTCTCTTGAAGCTTGAAAACGGTGAGAGGAGGAATCACAGTTGGACCTGATTATTGAAGACATCATTCAACACTATTCGTGGTTTCTCACAGAACGTCTACTTCTTAGCCTCCATTATGGGTTCTTCTCGTTGGATGAAATTTTACTGAAGAAAGACTGCAATAAGGAGAAGACAGATCAGATCACACACTGTTTGGTTTTCTTCTTCCTTCAATTATGATTTTTGCCTCTGAATTCGCTATTGCTTAGATGAATTTGATTAAAGCCATGTGTGACTAGACTTCTTGAACTTAGAGTAGCTATGAAATGATTATTGGATTAGAGCATGTTTGAACTATTTAATTGTGCCTGATATTATTTTTGTTTACTTAATCTTGTTCATTATTATCTATTTAGAGCTTGATCACCACTAAGTGTGAATTGGGAAATGGATCTTGATTGGACCATAGGATTAAGTAATGTGGGATTAGAATTTCTCCTAATTTGCCGATATGATAGGAATATACTTAATGGATTCATATAATCATATTAGAGTGAACTTGAGTATTTATTGCCTCTTGAATAGTTTGGATAGGAACAACAATTTTAGTTTGAGATGGAGAAGTCATGGAAGTGATCCGGAGATACTTATAGCTACAAATAATTTAGATTAGCAAAATAATATTAAGTGCATTTATTTGAGTAATGACATGCTCTAAAACATAAAGGAGAGATTAGTCGCTCTAGGTTGTTTTCCTCAATTGAAATATTTGAAACACTATTTTTTTTTCCCTTATCTTTGGATTGTTCGTTAATCACTCTTACCTTTGATTTTCTCAAATTAAGTGAACTTAGGAAATTTAATTCTGGGTCATCAATTATCTTGAGCCTCTTTTTATTTATAAAATATGAAATTAATTTTTCACCGCTAAACATGAAAAATGACACTATTAACAGTCGGTCCACAACAATCTTGTATTCTTGTTCACCATTAGAATAGAATAAAGCAACAATTTAAAAGTAATTAAGTATCCACTGTACACAATAATGCGCTCCCTTTATTCCCGGGAATTTCCCTATGAACTTTAAAGTGCCTATAAAGTTGACAGACATCCACGCACAGATATAGAGAACGGTTGCTTGAAGGAGAAAAATGAATTTGGTTCGTACTAGCAACATTAAAAAAATAAATAAAATAAATCTGGGTTGCCTCAAGCAGAAAATTGAATTTATAGGTTGCTGAGAGCTGTGAAAAATGGTTTGAGAGTTCCAAAAATATGTAGTCAGCCTGGATTTTTATTTGTTAAGAATGAATAATTTGGTATGGTATATTGTCTGCTGTTAATTTTGTTAATAAGATCATGTAAGCTAAATTACGTAAATCATAAAAAAAAAATAAAAAATAAAAACAAGAAGGCCCTTTTTTCAAATAAGTTGTTGAACTGGTCATTTCCCCCAATTTTCTCTATAAAAAATGAGGAATAAAAGGGAGTCTGTCAAAAGCAAAGAAAAGAAACACATTGAAGCATTATGAAAGAAGACAGGATGTGGTGTGCAAAAAAGTGACACATGATGATGACCAATTTACTCTCTTTCTACCTACTTTTTGAATTTTGAAGTGCCTATGAAGTTTTTTGACTGACATCCACAGTAAGATTACACATTGTATTTCACCCAACTTTTGTGTTGCGTATTGATGAAATTGTTTACTGGGGCTCTGAAATTAATTTTTCTTGGACAGATCAAGAAGAGGGTTGCCTGAAGAGCATAAATGCATAATGAATTGGGTTGCTGAGAGTGGGAAAAACTGGGTTGAGATGGCTAAAAATAGGCTAATTTCCCAATGTGCCCATTATTAGAAACCTATTTACCAAAATGCCCCTGTCAGAAACCTATTTTCCAATTTGCCCCTGTCAGAAATCTATTTCCCAATCTGCCCCTGTTTAGTCGACTAAAACGCGGGCAAATTTTTTTTTTCAAAACCCCCGCGATTTAGTTGACTAAATCATTAAAAAAAAGGTTAAAATTTCGGAAGGTCATAACTTCTGGCTCGGGAGTCCAAATCAAGTGATTTTTTTTTTATTCCACATAAACTTTTGAGATCTATGCACTGATATAAAAATTAACTTCCAAATTTAAATTATTTCTAATTTTTTTTAAATTATTTTTTTTGAAGTTGTTATTTTAATTATTTCTATTTCAAAGTTTAAAGTTTGAATTATTTTTATTTCCATTCTTTTAGGAATTTCAAATAAGTAGCAAGTTGTTAGGGTTGTTTCCTACTTCCTAGCTAATAGTTGTTGATTTAGGATTATATACTGCTTTATTGCTAGTTGTTATTAATTTTTCATCTGTATAAGTATACCTCATTTAAGAGGAGTAAATCACGGATGAATAAAGGAATTCTTTATTGGAGTTCAATTTCTAACAATATATATATATATATATATATATATATATATATATATATATATATATATATATATATATATATTAATTAAAGAATCACTTGATTATATTTAATGAATTGTTAATATCTCCTGCACAATAAAGAATCACTTGTTTTTCCTCCTTTCTCTTCATTAAATTTGGAAGTTAATTTTTATATCAGTGCATAGATCTCAAAAATTTATGTGGAATAAAAAAAAATCACTTGATTTGGACTCCCGAGCCAGAAGTTATGATTTTTTAATGATTTAGTCGACTAAATGGGTTTTTTAGTCGACTAAATCGCAGGGATTTTGAAAAAAAAAATTTCCCGCGTTTTAGTCGACTAAACCATAAGTTTTAGTCGACTAAACAGGGGAAAATTGAGAAATAGGTTTCTGACAGGGGCAGATTGAGAAATAGGTCTCTGACAGGGGCATTTTGATAAATAGGTTTCTAATAAGGGGCAAATTAGGAAATTAGCCGCTAAAAATGGGTTTGGGAAGAGTCAGAGTTGGGCTAAAGAAAAGATAAGAGAGAAAGGAATAAGTGATGAGCATAGGGATTTAGTTGTGAAAGGTGGTGGGTTTTTTTCCCAATGTGCCCCTAATTAAATAACTATTTATCAAAATGCCCCTGTTTGGAAACTATTTCCCAATATACCCCTGTCAGAAAACTATTTCCCAATGTGCCCCTAATTAAATAACTATTTATCAAAATGCCCCTGTTTGGAAACTATTTCCCAATATACCCCTGTCAGAAAACTATTTCCCAATGTGCCCCTGTGTTAGTCGACTAAATCCATGGTTTAGTCGACTAAATATCGGGGTCAAATTTTTTTTTGAAAACCCCCGAAATTTAGTCGACTAAACAATTAAGTGTTAGTCAACTAAATAAGTCGGGGCCTTTTTTAAACAGCCCAAACCCGACATTTAGTCGACTAAACCGTAAGGCTTAGTTGACTAAATGTCGGCAGAGGGGTTTTTTAAAACCCCAAATTGCGCCTATTCGAACCCCACGAACCCTAATCGACTAAATCCCCTCTCCAAACCTCTCCCCCACAGTTTTTTGCCCCAAATCCTTGTTGAATCCGTTGGTGGGTAGCGAAGGAAACTTCATTCTAGTGTCATTTGCGTCAATTTTGGTATGTTCTCATCTACATTTCGAATTTCGACGGTTGTTCTTGCGTAATTGTTGTGTAATCTTTGTAGTTGAACTTTTTAAGCTTTTGTTCTTGTTTGTAAGCTAAAACTCTCCCTTCTGCAGCTTGATATTGTGGTGTGAAGGATGAGTTCAAGTTCAAACACACTCGTTACTATAATCTACTATAGTGAGGCATTTTCAAGGTCCCGATGGTGTTCAATTTGAAGGAAAAACGAAAATGACTAAACCATTTTTGGCAAATTTTTTCTTTAAGCTCTTGTACGTAGTGCCGCGTTTGATTTTCATCATTTTCATTTTTGGCAAATCATTAATTCTGCCCTGTTGTTCCAATTCATCATGCACGAACCTACAATAATGACATCAGGGAATTAGTATATATGTATGTGTGTCTAAACGATGCATTTAAATTATGTACTCATAGAAGAAGATACTTACTTTATAAACATTTGAACAATTGCATTAGTAAGCTCCTTTCCAGGAAGCAGCGGGGACGTTAAATCATCAGGGTCAACGAAAACCAGTTGCATATTAGGGAGGCCTACTACTTTATTGACAGGCCACGATTTATCTTTAAAATATTCATTGGATACCATATCGAATATTATTTCCTTTTTTTCCTTGGCAGTCAACTTAGGGGATGGAGCTTGAAGAGGGGATGGAGCGGAAGGGATGGAGCTTCAAGAGGAGTAGAGACATGTACAAGCTTCACTGGCCAAGAGATGAAGGTTCCCTTGATATCACTCACAACCTTTAGCTGATCAGTTGGGAGAGGGAGAGGTGCATCAATGATCACCTTTTCAACTGACACTCTGACTTCATCATAAGTCATTTGTTGGTGGTGTACAGTTGATCTCAAGTTGTGGACAGTCCCTTTTGCAACTAATCGTCTATGAGGTTCTGTCACATACAGGTCACAAGGTTGCTCTAACTGTCCAACAATACAGCTCCCTCTAGTGCTCTACTGCATAGGTGCAGGTGAATATGTGAAGGGAACACTGGTCTCTAGACGAGAGTTCAAAAGCAGCATCATTTTATCCATGTCCTCCTACATCTTCCTCATCTGGGATTGAAACATTACAATCAATGAAACTTCTTTAGCCGCTGCTTCCTCACTTAATTTGGCCAGAGTCTATTCCATGTCCTCCCAGGTAACCATACTTTGTTTATGGCGTTTGGATTTACCAAAGTATTCCTTCAGGCCTACCCGTCCTCCAATCCCCCTTACACGTCCGGAGTGATCCGATTTTCCAGTCGCAACGGTCAAAACATCTTTCCTCCCGTCCGACACAAAAGACCCCTTTGCTTCTTTCTTTTTATGATCTTCCTGTAAGATACAGATAACGAGAAGCTTAGTAATGAAACATGTTTAGTTACTAAAAAATAACAATAACGAAAGTTACAATTCTTTCAGCAACTAGATGAGTTTGTTCACTCGTGTAATCACCGCTTGGCTTTTTGCGAATATACAACCATAACTCCTTGCGACGTATTAGAGATGGCGCCAAATCACATATCGTAGAAGGATTAGATTCAGCTTCATCTTCCAATCTGTTCCGCTTGGCCGCCATCAATTCTTTTTTGGCCTTTTCATATCCGCCGCAAGAAGCCCTATGCGGGCCATCATTCTTTCTCTTGATCTCCTGTGCTTGTTCCCTTCTTTTCTGTGAATCAGAATTGAAAACAACTATTAATTATGAATTCCAACCATCTCACTAACAGAAATTAGAGAACTTCTGCTTGATATGAACCTCAAACACTAGTCAAATTCACTTCATCAAGTTTCAACATTTTATTTAAGGAAGATGTAAAATTGTAGAAGAAATTGGGAGAAACAAAGGAAATGGAGTTGCAAAACTGCTGCCAACTCAGTCAATTCATTCATTCATCATAATTGGTTCCTACACATATTAGTCTAACCAGTTATATATAGTTAGAGGCTTGACTCTTAAGGCCCAATAACTGCTTGCACTGAAACCTTTACACAATTAACATACTAACAAACTAACAACAATGTCTAATCACTACCTACTATAAGAGAACTAAGACTATAATAAGGGTTTGAATCTTATGTCATTAGTATTTCCCTAATTACCTTCTTAGTATTTTACCTTTTCACGGTTTACATATCAGACTTGCATAGAACTAAGACATGCTCCTCTGATGCAAGACAAAGGATGAAAATATATATTTCTATTCACACATCAAACCATCTAACCAACAGGATTAGATGAACACAATAACATTCATATATCTGCAAGGTTAATAAGCAAACAAAAAAGGGTAAACAAAACTAAATATAAACTCACCAAAACTTCAGGAAATTTAATTCTTGGTCATCAATTATCTTGAGCCTCTTTTTATTTATAAAATATGAAATTAATTTTTCACCGCTAAACATGAAAAATGACACTATTAACAGTCGGTCCACAACAATCCTGTATTCTTGTTCACCATTAGAATAGAATAAAGCAACAATTTAAACGTAATTAAGTATCCACTGTACACAATAATGCGCTCCCTTTATTCCCGGGAATTTCCCTATGAACTTTAAAGTGCCTATAAAGTTGACAGACATCCACGTACAGATATAGAGAACGGTTGCTTGAAGGAGAAAAATGAATTTGGTTCGTAGCAACATTAAAAAAATAAATAAAATAAATCTGGGTTTCTTCAAGCAGAAAATTGAATTTATAGGTTGCTGAGAGCTGTAAAAAATGGTTTGAGAGTTCCAAAAATATGTAGTCAGCCTGGATTTTTATTTGTTAAGGATGAATAGTTTGGATGGTATATTGTCTGCTGTTAATTTTGTTAATAAGATCATGTAAGCTAAATTACGTAAATCATTTAAAAAAAAAAAACAGAAGGCCCTTTTTTCAAATAAGTTGTTGAACTGGTCATTTCCCCCAATTTTCTCTATAAAAAATGAGGAATAAAAGGGAGTCTGTCACACGCAAAGAAAAGAAACACATTGACGCATTATGAAAGAAACAGGATGTGGCGTGCAAAAAAGTGGCACATGATGATGACCAATTTACTCTCTTTCTACCTACTTTTTGAATTTTGAAGTGCCTATGAAGTTTTTTGACTGACATCCACAGTAAGATTACATTGTATATCACCTAACTTTTGTGTTGCGTATTGATGAAATTGTTTACTGGGGCTCTGAAATTAATTTTCCTTGGACAGATCAAGAAGAGGGTTGCCTGAAGAGCAAAATGAATTGGGTTGCTGAGAGCGGTAAAAACTGGGTTGAGATGGCTAAAAATGGGTTTGGGAAGAGTCAGAGTTGGGCTGAAGAAAAGATAAGAGAGAAAGGAATAAGTGATGAGCATAGGGATTTAGTTGTGAAAGGTGGTGGGGCTCTTCTTCTTTCTCCTGCTATTGCCTACTATGGTGGATTTGGAAGCGCCTTCTGGTTCATCCAAAAGTATGCTGCTTCTGATTATTATTGTTGCGAGATGGCTAACAATGGTTTCGAGAAGAGTAAGAGTTGGGCTGAAGAAAAGATAAGAGAGAAAGGAATAAGTGATGAGCATAGGGATTTAGTTGTGAAAGGTGGTGGGGCTCTTCTTCTTGCTCCTGCTATTGGCTACTATGGTGGACTTGGAAGCGCCTTCAGGTTCATCCAAAAATATGCTGCTTCTGATAATAATGGGTTTGATGAGAAGAGTAGGAGTTGGGTCGAGATGGCTAAAAATGGGTTTGAGAAGAGTCGGAGTTGGGCTGAAGAGAAGATAAGAGAGAAAGGAATAAGTGATGAGCATAGGGATTTAGTTGTGAAAGGTGGTGGGGCTCTTCTTCTTGCTGCTGCTATGGGCTATTATGGTGGACTTGGTGGTGCTTGTGGATTCATATTCAGAGGTGGTGGTGGTTCTGGTGATGGCGAAAAACTTATGAAAGCACCTGGTCGACCCGGTGAGTTCATAGCAAGAGCTGCTTTTGAAGCAAACCCTAGAGCTTACTTCCGTGGCTTGCACGGCAAACTTCCATGACAGAATTAATGAAGGATCAGGTCAATCTGTCGTGGCACTTTTCTTTTCCCGTTCTTGTTCTGGTCTTTTCTGTGTTCTGTTCCGAGAGGTTTTCGTTGTGGTTGATCTATCTGTCCTTTAATTTACTTTTGTTTTTGTTTGGAGTTGATATTATGTACAGGATTGGCTTGTTATGTCCTTTTCTTTAACGTCAATTTATGGTTGTGTGCGTGCATGTTGCTGCTCAATCTCTCCAGATTTTCCTGTATCAAGCAAAGAGATCAGAAATTCCCATATACTTGTGCATACACACAAAAAGTAATATTAATTCTCCATATATAAGAGGAAAAGTTTATGGAAAATCTTGCAATATCTATTACCCAAATGTGACTAAGGATCGGACCTAGATTATTGGCAATATATTTTTACAAGGTACAACTCTTCTTTAGGTGTGTATGTCATATTTTCAATTATACACAAATGTCTTCTATTTTACACATTATTAAAAAAGATATGTTACACTTAATTTAAGTTATATTATCTTAGTTTTTGAACAAACATTGTGTATATTTGGGGCAAAAACTTTTGCGATAGGAAATTTTTCCCAAGTCATCAATAGCAATGTTTTAAAAAATGGACCAGGGTCAAGTTGAAAGGTTAGCGAATCATGGTTCAAATGATCGAAACAGTCGGGCTGTCTTGTCTAGTCGGTGATGTAATAATTATATTAAAAATAATGTTATACTACTTCTCGTCCTAAATATAAGACTTAGTTGATTTCTTTTTTGTAGAGATTAATAAAGTTAGATAAGTTACTTAATCATATTATATGTTGTGTGTTGATTAAAATATGTATCAGATTATAAGTCAGATAAACTAATTTGAAGAAAAAATGATAGATATAAATACTTTAAATTAATTTAATTAGTTTTTTTTAATATCTCATAAAAAAAATCAACTGAATTTTATATTTATGACCAAAAATAATATAAAGATATAAATATAAAATGCATGAGGTGTAGTAAGAAAGGAGCCTAAAAATAAAATAATGTTAAAATAAAAAGAATAAAAACATAACTAAAAATGATAAATATTAAATTAAATATATATTTATGAACTGAGAATAACACCAAATTTTAAAATTGCACGAATTTAAGACCGAAATGGAAGCTATCATCCAAGATTTGGCTTTCATCCTTTTTCTCTTACTCACATTTTCCTTCATTTTCCTTATTCTACCGTTGGATTAAGATCTCAACGATCTAGATTTAACATATTATATCTTTAAGGTAAAATTATAATAATATTTTATAGAGTAAATACCCTTTTAGGTCACTGGAAAAACACGCTCTACCCATTTTGGTCCCCGAGTAAAAAAATGTCATTTCGGTCCTTTTTAGGGACTAAAAATGATTTTTGGGATTTTGTGAGGGATTAAAATGCCCACAAAAATGACTAAAAGGACTAAAATGGACCTTTTTTTTACTGTTTAAGGACTAAAAATGACATTTTTTTTACTCAGTGACCAAAATGGGTAGCGCGTGTTATTTCAGGGACCAAAAAGGGTATTTACTCTATTTTATAATATATTAAATCTGGACCGTTGACATCTTAATTCAACGGTGAAAAAAAGAAAACGAGGAAAAAAGAGAGTAAGGGGAAATGAGGAAAACCAAATCTCATCATGTGTGTCTCACCTACTTTTGACCCTCCCTCTAGCCCCACTCACCATGGGATCATCATTTACATATCTCAAGAAATTAATATCAGTTTTTTACTTTTTACACTCTATTGCACCCTCACCCATCTGGTCATCATTTACATATCTCAAGAAATCAAATTCTCTCTCCTTGAAATAAGTTGCACCATCACTCTCGTCTCATTACCCACCTTCTCCACTCTTCACATATCAAGAAACCTAACCTTTCATTTTTTTCCGGAAAATATGTTAGGCATGCTATAGCATCCGTTTGTAAGAACGAATATCGTAAGTCAATTATTTAATTGAATATGATCTTTAATTTTATTATAATTACCCAAATAAAAAAAGAATATTTACAAAAATAGATAAAATGAAAACTAAAGAAAAAAAAACATTTACTTACAAAAAGAAAATAAGGGAAACATATTTATTTAAAAAATCGGACTTGACCTAGGAAGAGGACCTAGGGTCTATATACGTTTTAGAGGATCAAATCCCACGTAATTCAAGTAGAAGTGGGTGTCACTGAGTTTGTATTTTTTTAGGTAAAAAGTTTCTTTTATTTATTTGAGAAAATGATTTTTGGGTGGTTTGTATTTTTATTTATGAAAACAATTTCTTTATTTTTATTTAGAAAATATTTTTGAAAGGCTTTTAGATTAAACTTCCTAAGGAGATTCCATGATCTCACATGAAAGAATCGCTTTGGCTTTTCGGCTTATCAATGGATTCCAGCTCAAAATCGGCTCATGCCTACTCAACCAATAAAATGAATTTTTTACTTAATCCAAGCCACCGCCATGTCTAGTGTAAAACCCTAATTTTCATAATTCACGTAAACATTATATTTTAGCAAATAATTAGTAAAATATAAAGGTGAATATGTGTCTCACAAAATTATAATCTATTGATTATATTCTTATCCAAATTTCACTTTGGAATTAATTAACCAATGGTTAATTATGAGACATTATTTAGGGGCTATAAAATGTTATATAAATAACACATAAAATAGTAGCTAATTTGTTACACCCCCCTCCGTATAATAAATTACACAACGTGATAAGCGTGAATTTATCGTTTGGGCGAGAAATAACATAAATTTACCTAAATCTCCGGGATCTCCTACTTGTCATATAAGTTGATACATTCATTCAAAATATAAGGTATTTGAATTATAAAAAACCACATAACTAATGTTTTAATCAAAATAACACCAACAAAAGATTGAAATACTACCTCCAGTCACCATCTTCAACACTACTCCACTCCTTTGTCTTTCACCTCAGAATCATCACCCCGTCGTTTTCCTGAATTCTTAGCAGTCTCTGAGATTCATAATTGAATCTCAGAGTAACAATTAATCTCATGCACAATATGTGTAGACAATGTGTGACAGATAACCACAATTATGAAAATAAACAAACAACATTCAGTATAAATACCACATGCAGCCCTACAATGCACACAACTTAGACTACAGGATAAATGCACAAAGCATATCTTGGAACATATAGTCATATATGAAGATGGAATATCACCTAGAGGGGGTGAATAGGTGATTAAAAAAATCTTTTGCTAAGACTCAAGAACTTAAAATGGAGACAGAGAGAAAGAGCAATGGACACAAGAGATTATACTAGTTCGGTCCAATTCTTTGACCTACGTCTAGTCCCCAGAAACTCTCTGGGTTTTCCACTATCTTTCAAACACAGATACAATTACACACTCTGTACAAAGTAATCCTCTCACTCTAGAATTCACTCCCCCTTACAAGTTGTAATCGTACACCCACACTTAAGATTCCACAACCTTAAGATTTAACAAAACAATAATCAAATAAGTGTTTAGAAACTCCTCACGAGTAGATAAAAGATAAACACTGAAGTACACAAAAATATCCGAAGATATTAGCGAAGTTAATGAAACAGTATAGTTTGCAATAAATTTGAATTGAATGCGCAGCGTTTCGGGGTCTGTGATGAATTCAATGCTTCTGATATTTATGGGTGGAGCATTGATGACCGTTGTGGAAGGTATTGATGAAGTCCTTGCCCATTAATCCATTTAGACATGAATTATTTCCGTTAGACACGAACTGAGGCGAAACTCATTTTTGAATGTGGCTTAGTCAGCAAAAGTTTTTTGGCATTCCTTATTCTTTTTGCCCATTGAGAAAGAGCATTGAATGAGGAATGGGAGTTGCTGACATCCTTTACTTGGGCACAGATGGAAGATGCCATTTTCACACTTTGTTTCGGCTCAACATTTAATGCTTCTATCAGAATCTTGCTTTTCACCTAAACAATGGTTAACAATAATGCTTCTATCTGTCCTTTAATTTACTTTTGTTTTGGTTTGGAGTTGATATTATGTACAGGATTGGCTTGTTATGTCCTTTTCTTTAACGTCAATTTATGGTTGTGTGCGTGCATGTTGCTGCTCAATCTCTCCAGATTTTCCTGTATCAAGCAAAGAGATCAGAAATTCCCATATACTTGTGCATACACACAAAAAGTAATATTAATTCTCCATATATAAGAGGAAAAGTTTATGGAAAATCTTGCAATATCTATTACCCAAATGTGACTAAGGATCGGACCTAGATTATTGGCAATATATTTTTACAAGGTACAACTCTTCTTTAGGTGTGTATGTCATATTTTCAATTATACACAAATGTCTTCTATTTTACACATTATTAAAAAAGATATGTTACACTTAATTTAAGTTATATTATCTTAGTTTTTGAACAAACATTGTGTATATTTGGGGCAAAGACTTTTGCGATAGGAAATTTTTCCCAAGTCATCAATAGCAATGTTTTAAAAAATGGACCAGGGTCAAGTTGAAAGGTTAGCGAATCATGGTTCAAATGATCGAAACAGGATTATAAGTCAGATAAACTAATTTGAAGAAAAAATGATAGATATAAATACTTTAAATTAATTTAATTAGTTTTTTTAATATCTCATAAAAAAAATCAACTAAATTTTATATTTATGACCAAAAATAGTATAAAGATATAAATATAAAATGCATGAGGTGTAGTAAGAAAGGAGCCTAAAAATAAAATAATGTTAAAATTAAAAGAATAAAAACATAACTAAAAATGATAAATATTAAATTAAATATATATTTATGAACTGAGAATAACACCAAATTTTAAAATTGCACGAATTTAAGACCGAAATGGAAGCTATCATCCAAGATTTGGCTTTCATCCTTTTTCTCTTACTCACATTTTCCTTCATTTTCCTTATTCTACCGTTGGATTAAGATCTCAACGATCTAGATTTAACATATTATATCTTTAAGGTAAAATTATAATAATATTTTATAGAGTAAATACCCTTTTAGGTCACTGGAAAAACACGCTCTACCCATTTTGGTCCCTGAGTAAAAAAAATGTCATTTCGGTCCTTTTTAGGGACTAAAAATGATTTTTTGGGAATTTGTGAGGGATTAAAATGCCCACAAAAAATAACTAAAAGGACTAAAATGGACTTTTTTTTACTGTTTAAGGACTAAAAATGACATTTTTTTTACTCAGTGACCAAAATGGGTAGCGCGTGTTATTTCAGGGACCAAAAAGGGTATTTACTCTATTTTATAATATATTAAATCTGGACCGTTGACATCTTAAATCAACGGTGAAAAAAAGAAAACGAGGAAAAAAGAGAGTAAGGGGAAATGAGGAAAACCAAATCTCATCATGTGTGTCTCACCTACTTTTGACCCTCCCTCTAGCCCCACTCACCATGGGATCATCATTTACATATCTCAAGAAATTAATATCAGTTTTTTACTTTTTACACTCTATTGCACCCTCACCATCTGGTCATCATTTACATATCTCAAGAAATCAAATTCTCTCTCCTTGAAATAAGTTGCACCATCACTCTCGTCTCATTACCCACCTTCTCCACTCTTCACATATCAAGAAACCTAACCTTTCATTTTTTTCCTTCTCTTTCACTATTACGGATCTCTTCTTTCTATCACCTTTCCACAATGAAGGAGTAGACTCAACTTTCCAAAGAGACTTCGACCGCCACCAGCTAGACAACTGACTATAGCGCCTCAAAATTTGGAAAGACATGGTGCCTCTACCAAAATCTTAAAATAGGATAATTCTGAAAACCTTTCTGAAAAATAAAAATCATACATGGTTAGAGAGTCGATTGTGCGTGGAAAATATGTTAGGCATGCTATAGCATCCGTTTGTAAGAACGAATATCGTAAGTCAATTATTTAATTGAATATGATCTTTAATTTTATTATAATTACCCAAATAAAAAAAGAATATTTACAAAAATAGATAAAATGAAAACTAAAGAAAAAAAAACATTTACTTACAAAAAGAAAATAAGGGAAACATATTTATTTAAAAAATCGGACTTGACCTAGGAAGAGGACCTAGGGTCTATATACGTTTTAGAGGGATCAAATCCCACGTAATTCAAGTAGAAGTGGGTGTCACTGAGTTTGTATTTTTTTAGGTAAAAAGTTTCTTTTATTTATTTGAGAAAATGATTTTTGGGTGGTTTGTATTTTTATTTATGAAAACAATTTCTTTATTTTTATTTAGAAAATATTTTTGAAAGGCTTTTAGATTAAACTTCCTAAGGAGATTCCATGATCTCACATGGAAGAATCGCTTTGGCTTTTCGGCTTATCAATGGATTCCAGCTCAAAATCGGCTCATTCCGGCTCAACCAATAAAATGAATTTTTTACTTAATCCAAGCCACCGCCATGTCTAGTGTAAAACCCTAATTTTCATAATTCACGTAAACATTATATTTTAGCAAATAATTAGTAAAATATAAAGGTGAATATGTGTCTCACAAAATTATAATCTATTGATTATATTCTTATCCAAATTTCACTTTGGAATTAATTAACCAATGGTTAATTATGAGACATTATTTAGGGGCTATAAAATGTTATATAAATAACACATAAAATAGTAGCTAATTTGTTACACCCCCCTCCGTATAATAAATTACACAACGTGATAAGCGTGAATTTATCGTTTGGGCGAGAAATAACATAAATTTACCTAAATCTCCAGGATCTCCTACTTGTCATATAAGTTGATACATTCATTCAAAATATAAGGTATTTGAATTATAAAAAACCACATAACTAATGTTTTAATCAAAATAACACCAACAAAAGATTGAAATACTACCTCCAGTCACCATCTTCAACACTACTCCACTCCTTTGTCTTTCACCTCAGAATCATCACCCCGTCGTTTTCCTGAATTCTTAGCAGTCTCTGAGATTCATAATTGAATCTCAGAGTAACAATTAATCTCATGCACAATATGTGTAGACAATGTGTGACAGATAACCACAATTATGAAAATAAACAAACAACATTCAGTACAATGCACACAACTTAGACTACAGGATAAATGCACAAAGCATATCTTGGAACATATAGTCATATATGAAGATGGAATATCACCTAGAGGGGGTGAATAGGTGATTAAAAAATCTTTTGCTAAGACTCAAGAACTTAAAATGGAGACAGAGAGAAAGAGCAATGGACACAAGAGATTATACTAGTTCGGTCCAATTCTTTGACCTACGTCTAGTCCCCAGAAACACTCTGGGTTTTCCACTATCTTTCAAACACAGATACAATTACACACTCGTACAAAGTAATCCTCTCACTCTAGAATTCACTCCCCCTTACAAGTTGTAATCGTACACCCACACTTAAGATTCCACAACCTTAAGATTTAACAAAACAATAATCAAATAAGTGTTTAGAAACTCCTCACGAGTAGATAAAAGATAAACACTGAAGTACACAAAAATATCCGAAGATATTAGCGAAGTTAATGAAACAAGATAGTTTGCAATAAATTTGAATTGAATGCGCAGCGTTTCGGGGTCTGTGATGAATTCAATGCTTCTGATATTTATGGGTGGAGCATTGATGACCGTTGTGGAAGGTATTGATGAAGTCCTTGCCCATTAATCCATTTAGACATGAATTATTTCCGTTAGACACGAACTGAGGCGAAACTCATTTTTGAATATGGCTTAGTCAGCAAAAGTTTTTTGCATTCCTTATTCTTTTTGCCCATTGAGAAAGAGCATTGAATGAGGAATGGGAGTTGCTGACATCCTTTACTTGGGCACAGATGGAAGATGCCATTTTCACACTTTGTTTCGGCTCAACATTTAATGCTTCTATCAGAATCTTGCTTTTCACCTAAACAATGGTTAACAATAATGCTTCTATCTGTCCTTTAATTTACTTTTGTTTTGGTTTGGAGTTGATATTATGTACAGGATTGGCTTGTTATGTCCTTTTCTTTAACGTCAATTTATGGTTGTGTGCGTGCATGTTGCTGCTCAATCTCTCCAGATTTTCCTGTATCAAGCAAAGAGATCAGAAATTCCCATATACTTGTCCATACTAGAGCTGGGAATCAGGGCCGGCCCTACAGGGCTTGGAGTAAAGAAAACATCTGTTTTTCAAAGCCCGGCCCGATAGTACCAGGGCCAGGGCCGGCCCTAGCTACAGGGCCTGAAAATTACTATTCCAAATTTTAACTATTTTTCCTTCGATTTTTTTCAAAGAAATATAATTAGTAAATTGGAACCGTTAAAGTTCTAATCTATCAAATAAATGTTATCAACATTAATATCTAAACAATATAAATCATTCAACAAATAAACACATTTATTAATTCGTAATAAAAAACAAATAAACACAAAGAATATGTTTTTTCCTTTTTTTTCCATAAAATATTAAACAAAGGAATTGCTTTATGTATGGCCACGACAAAATGCCTTTCCCTCTCGTAATTTTGTGTGTGTCTGCAGATTCCTTCGGTTCAGGCATGATTTTACTGACAGGAACAAATAATTATACTAATTTTACACATAATATATTTATAATTTATTACTCATATAATATTGTAATACCAAAGTATGTGTTTATTTAATATGAAAACATCCCTTCTTTAAAATTTATAATAACTAATTATGTGTTTTAATACAGAATAATAATAAACATAAAAAAAACGGTTATAGTTTAAACTAAAAAAAATCTAAGTAATTACAAATAAACACATTCATTAAGTTGAAGTCTAGGTAATTAAAAAAAATTTAAAAAAAAAATTGCTACAGTTAAATGGGCCTAACGGGCCAGCCCGATTAAGCCCGAAGCCCTATAGGGCCAATTTCAAATTTCTCACCTATTTTTCAAGCCCGAGCCCTACAGGGCCAGTGCTTAAACGGGCCGACCCGATGGACTCGGCCCGATTTCCCGGCTCTAGTCCATACACACAAAAACTAATATTAATTCTCCATATATAAGAGGAAAAGTTTATGGAAAATCTTGCAATATCTATTACCCAAATGTGACTAAGGATCGGACCTAGATTATTGGCAATATATTTTTAGAAGGTACAACTCTTCTTGGTGTGTATGTCATATTTTCAATTATACACAAATGTCTTATATTTTACACATTATTAAAAAGGATATGCTACACTTAATTTAAGTTATATTACCTTAGTTTTTGAACAAACTTTGTGTATATTTGGGGCAAAAACTTTTGCGATAGGAAATTTTTCCTAAGTAAATAGCAATGTTTTAAAAAATGGACTAGGGGTCAAGTTGAATGGTGAGCGGGTCATGGTTCAAATGGTCGAAAATCTTGTCAAGTCGATGATGTAATGATTAAATTAAAAATAATGTTATACTACTTCCGTTCCTAAATATAAGACTTGATTGACTTCTTTTTCTTGAGAGATTAAGAAAGCTAGATAAGTTAATTAATCATATTACATGTTGTATTTGATTAAAATATATATCATATTATAAGTTAGATAAACTAGTTTGGAGAAAAAACGATAGATATAAAATTTTAAATTAATTTAATTAGTGTTTTTTAATATCTCATAAAAAAAATCAACTGAGTTTTATATTTATGACCAAAAATAGTATAAAGATATAAATATAAAATGCATGAGGTGTAGTAAGAAGGGAGCCTAAAAATAAAATAATCTTAAAATAAAAAGAATAAAAGCATAACTAAAAATATTAAATATATATTTATGAACTGAGAATAACACCAAATTTTAAAATTGCACAGATTTAAGACTGAAATGGAAGCTATCATTCGGGATTTGGCTTTCATCCTTTTTCTCTGATAACCTTTTCCCTCATTTTCCTTTCTACCATTAGATTAAGATCTTAACGATCCAGATTTAACATATTATATCTTTAAGGTAAAATTATAATAATATTTTATAATATATTAAATCTGGACCATTGATATTTTTATCTAAAAGTGAAAAAAAAGAAAATGAGGGAAAAAGAGAGTAAGGGGAAATGAGGAAAGCCAAATCCGATCATATGGGCCTCACATGTCCTTTGATATCAACTTTTTACTTTTGACCATCTGTCTAGCCCCACTCACCATGGGATCATCAATTACATATCTCAAGAAATTAACATCAGTTTTTACTTTTTACACTCTCTCTTGCAGGAATCAGTTTCCCTGCTCGGCCTTTCAGGGGTCGCTCATCCTTCTTGGGACGAGCGTCGAGGAGAATAATTCTGTTTTTTTATATAGTTTTTTTTTAAAAAAAAATTTGAAGTAATTTTTTGAGAACCAGTTAGTATCCTGAAATATGTTTTTTTAGTATCAGTCAGTACCTCGAAACATTTTTTTAAGATCCTTAAAAAATATTTTAGGTTACCGATTGGTATTAAAAAGATACTTCAGCATATTGACTTCTTTTTTTCAGTACCCGTCAGTATCCTAAAGTATCTTTTTAGTACCATTCAGTACTCTGAAATATTTTTTCAACACCCTCAAATATTTTTTTAAGATCATGAAGTATTTTTCAGTAGCAGTCAGCACCCTGAAGTATCTTTTTAGTACAAGAAAGATACTTCAGGGTGCTCACTACAACTGAAAAATACTTCATGATCTTACAAAAATATTTGAGGGTATTGAAAAAATATTTCAAAGTACTGAATGGTACTAAAAAGATACTTGAGAATAGTAACTGGTTCTTAAAAAAATAACTTCAAAATTTTTTTTAAAAAAAACTATAAAAAAAAACATAAATATGGAAGGTCTGGAGATCTGGACTGCCCATATCTCCTCAGCGCTCGTCCCAAGAGGGATGAGCGCCCCTTGCTCGGCCAAAGGCCTAGCAAGGAAACTGGTTCCCTCTCTTGCACCCTCATCATATGGTCATCGTTTACATATCTCAAGAAATCAAATTCTCTCTCCTTGAAACAAGTTGCACCATCACTCTCGTCTCATTACCCACCTTCTCCACTCTTCACATATCAAGAAACCTAACCTTTCATTTTTTTTTCTTCTCTTTCACTATTATGGATCTCTTCTTTCTATCACCTTTAATTTCCATAATGCAGGACTAGACTCAACTTTCCAAAGAGGCTTCGACCGCCACCAGCTAGACAACTGACTATAGCGCCTGAAGTTTGGAAAGACATGGTGCCTCTACCAAAATCTTAAAATAGGATAATTCTGAAAACCTTTCTGAAAAATGGAAATCATATAGGTTAGAGAGTCGATTGTGCGTGGAAAATATGTTAGGCATGCTATAGCATCCGTTTGTAAGAACGAATATCGTAAGTCAATTATTTAATTGAATATGATCTTTAATTTTATTATAATTACCCAAATAAAAAAAGAATATTTACAAAAATAGATAAAATGAAAACTAAAGAAGAAAAAAGAACATTTACTTACAAAAAGAAAATAAGGGAAAATATATTTATTTACAAAATCAGACTTGACCTAGGAAGAGGACCTAGGGTCTACATACGTTTTAGAAGGATCAAATCCCACGTAATTCGGGTACAAGTGGGTGTCACTGAGTTTGTATTTTTTTAGGTAAAAAGTTTCTTTTATTTATTTGAGAAAATGATTTTTGGGTGGTTTGTATTTTTATTTATGAAAACAATTTCTTTATTTTAATTTAGAAACGATTTTTGAAAGGCTTTTAGATTAAACTTCCTAAGGAGATTCCATTATCTCACATGAAAGAATCGCTTTGGCTTTCGGCTTAACAATGGATTCCAGCTCAAAATTGGCTCATCCCGGCTCGACCAATAAAACAGATTTTTTACTTAATCCAAGCCACCGCCATGTCTAGTGTAAAACCCTAATTTTCATAATTCATGTAAACATTATATTTTAGAAAATAATTAGCAAAATACAAAGGTGAATATGTGTCTCATAAAATTATAATCTATTGATTATACTCTTATCCAAATTTCACTTTGTAACTAATTAACCAATGGTTAATTATGAGACATTATTTAAGGGCTATAAAGTGTTATATAAATAACACATAAAATAGTAGCTAATTGTTACACCGCCCCCCCCCCTTCCGTATAATAAATTACACAACGCGATAAGTGTGAATTTACTGTTTGGGCGAGAAATAACATAAATTTACCTAAATCTCCAGGATCTCCTACTTGTCATATAAGTTGATACATTCATCCAAAATATAAGGTATTTAAATTATAAAAAACCACACAACTAATGTTTTAATCAAAATAACACCAACAAAAGATTGAAATACTACCTCCAGTCACCATCTTCAACACTACTCCACTCCTTTGTCTTTCACCTCAGAATCACCACCCCGTCGTTTTCCGAGAGAAAGAGCAATGGACACAAGAGATTATACTAGTTCGGTCCAATTCTTTGACCTACGTCCAGTCCCCAGAAGAACTCTGGGTTTTCCACTATCTTTCAAACACAGATACAATTACACACTCTGTACGAAGTAATCCTCTCACTCTAGAATTTACTCCCCCTTACAAGTTGTAATCATACACCCACACTTAAGGTTCCACAACCTTAAGATTTAACAAAACAATAATCAAATAAGTGTTTAGAAACTCCTCACGAGTAGATAAAAGATAAACACTGAAGTACACAAAAATATCCGAAGATATTAGCGAAGTTAATGAAACAGTAGTTTGCAATAAATTTGAATTGAATGCGCAACGTTTCAGGGTCTGTGATGAATTCAATGCTTCTGATATTTATAGTTGGAGCATTGATGGCCGTTGTGGAAGGCATTGATGAAGTCCTTGCCCACTAATCCATTTAGACATGAATTATTTGCGTTAGACACGAACTGAGGCGAAACTCATTTTTGAATGTGGCTTAGTCAGCAAAAGTTGTTTGGCATTCCTTATTCTTTTTTCCTTTTGAGAAAGAGCATTGAATGAGGAATGGGAGTTGCTGACATGCTTTACTTGGGCATAGATGGAAGATGCCATTTTCGTACTTTGTTTTGGCTCAGCATTTAATGCTTCTATCAGAATCTTGCTTTTCACCTAAACAATGGTTAACAACCTGAAATACACTCAAAATGATGATTAGTATTTATTCTAAAAGGCTTTCAGTGAGATAAGAGAAGGATTGAAGATAACTCAAGGGATTTGAATTTAAAACTTCTTGTTTTACTTAAACAGAGGATGATCTTGTTCGAGCATGACTGTTAGTATACTCGGGCAACCAAAGAAGAAACATATTGCAAGATTAGAATATCATCCTTTTCTCGAGCAACATCGAGCTACTGCTCGAGCACTCAACTACACTTGCTCGGGCATGCCTAAAATGAAGCTTTTAAAAACATCAACCATCGCTGATGCTCGAGCAACTAAGACTCAATGATCGAACATCATTCTGAGCTAGTGTCGCCAATGCTCAAGCATCCTAGAGACAGTGCTCGGGCATCGTTGAGACTGAGAGCAAGTAATAGCTTAGGAGCATACTTGCTCGGGTAGCATAACGTTCTTGCTCGGGCATGATAATTTCTTGCTCGGGCACAAGGCATACAGAGGCGACAACTAAAAGACTCAACGATACTGCTCGAGCAATGCTTTTACTTTGCTCGAGCATACTGCTCGGGCATGTCATAATCATGCTCAGGCACTAGTCATTCAGAGACAAAGAGCGAAGAACATGTTGTTACTACTCGAACATTACTTACACTTTACTCACACATGACTTTTATTTTGTATCTATCTTCGATGATGCTCAAGCATTGCTACGCACTTGCTTGAGAATGCGCATGTTTCCTTTGAACTTTGCTATCAACCTGATGATGCTCGGGCACGTAGTCACTCTGCTCGAGCATTCCTAGTCCAACTATTTAAATTATGCTTGGGCATTAAGTTCCTTGCTCGAGTAACCTTTCTGAAACACTTAAACAATTCATTAGATTGACACTAGTACAAAAAAGGATTTTAAGACTGGACAAAAGAGGCCTCGTAAGACCAGACCTGAGACCGGTCTTGTTCCAGGCGGTATTAAAAGTCTGTAACTTTTAAGATCAAACTCAAATCGGTCTTAACAAAACTTTTTTAGAACGAACATTTAAAACATCAGGTCTTAAAAGTCGTACTATAGAGTCCTGATATATATTTTGTTCGGCCATAAAACTCAACTTTTAAGATCGGACAAAAAAATAGACTGGTCTAAAAAGATGGACATTTTAAGACTGAACAAAGAAAATCTGGTCTAACAAATACAGACTTCTAAACCAGACGACTAATTAGACCGGTCTTAAAAGATCGACTTTTAAGACCGGATAAAAACAAATCCGATCTTAAAAAGTGAACTTTTTAGACCGGACGTATTAATACACCGGTCTTAAAAGACCAACTTTTAAGACCGGCCTAATATGTACACCTGACTTTTAAGACTGGACATATAAATACATCCAGTCTTAAATTTGACCTTTTAAGACTGGATATTTATTTCCCGGTCTAAATTTTCCTGAATTTTTTCCTTGTTCTGTTCTTCCTGATCATATATAGACACACATCCACCACCCAATCTAGCACGTAAAAGTCGATACTTTAAGCTATAAGCTATGAACAATCCATTATGAATAAATTGAATTGGGAAAAGAATACAAATATTATTTACCATGAGTTATATATGTGGCCTCTTAATGATTATACTATGATGACAATACAACACCTAAATGAATATATACAATAAGATAACTTAAAAATATAATGAGTTACAAATACATCACGTAAATCAATATACATGCCCAATATAATATTCACCATGCCTTCATCTGATTCCCACCCAAGAACATAACATCATTTTTTATAACATGCCCCTTTCGATCGGATCCTGCCACAAAAATAAAACAAGAACACAAGCTTCACAACATACATGCCCAATATAATATTCACCATGTCTTCATTTGGTTCCCACCCAAGAACATAACATCCTATTTTATAACATGCCCCTTTTGATCGAATCCTGCCACAAAAATAAAACAAGAACAAAAGCTTCACAGTCAGTGACATTGTTTAAGAACATAGAAGGAATGTAGTTAAAATATTAAAGTTTTCAAAGAATTCTGCATATGAATATTACCTTATGAATTGACTCTTTTATAAAGGGATATTCTCCCATATCCCTTCTTCATGATCATTTCTTATGCTGGGTTCATTATACACTTCATCTTCTTCGTTCGTATCCGGTAGACCCCTTCGAAAAGGAGTACTCTCAGGAAGATCATAACTTGAATGAATTTCATCATCAATATCAATGACCCTTTTTCCTTGGAGAGTTAGAGACCACATTTTATTTTCCTGATCAGTGATATAGAACACTTGTTTCGCTTGGTCTGCCATAATAAAAGGTTCATCTCAAAACTTCAACTATTGATATCGACTAATGTAAATCCTAGCCGATCGATCTCAACATCATTATTGACATTAACCCACTTGCATTTGAAAATGGGATATCTAATTTTAACATAGTCAATCTCCCAAATCTCTCCAATAACCCCATAATAAGGCATGACTGCCAATTTAGGCCTCTTGTCTTTCGAACTAGAGAAGTGCATAGATTCAGCCTCTAACATAACACCACTATTCTGGACGGTGCTCCTATCATCTAGGGACTTCATGTAAAATGTATAACCATTGATCACATACGAATTCAAACTTATGACATCAACCTTAGGACCACATGCTAACCATTTGATTGTATCAGAAACACATTCCTCTCCCTCGACCTTTTGTTTGAACCTGTTTGCAAAAGTTCTGTTATACTCTCTAACCAACCTTTGTTTAGTCATTCGATGATTTTGTTTCCTTACAGCTTCTTTATGTGCTTCTATGCTGGCTTGAACTTCATCAACATTATTCAATATGTATAACTGGACTTGTGACAATTCATCAGGATCCACACTCTTTACTGAAGCCCCTCGTCTACCCTCTTCAGCATGCTGATGTTTAGGAAGCCCAATATGTCTTACTTTGGCCAAATAATTTTGACAAAATTCCATGGTTTCTTTAGAAACATATTTTTGAATAATTGATGCTTCTGGCCGGTATGCGTTCTATACATACCCTTTTAGGAATTTCATAGATGATGCACCCAAATTGAAATCTCTTAAAATGATGCACCCAAATTGATATCTCTTAAAATTTCAAAAAAATCTCTTTAATTTAGCATTGATGACTTCCCAAATATATTAGAATAGATCTCAAATTTATTAAGAATAGGAAGTCATCAATTAACAACAAGGCTATCCAAAGAAAAGTCATGGATACTCTCTCTGTAATAATTAGCCAAACTTAAGAAGTCTTTGTATTCTAACCTCATCATAGGTCATAGTATTCCTAGAGTGCTGTTATACTTTGTGGCTCAATAACTTGAGGTCTATTGTCACTACTAGAAAATGTCATATTTGCGACGGAATTTGCGAGGGAATTAATTTCCCTCGCAAATTTTGATAAATTTGCGAGGGAAAAATTTTCCCTCGCAAAAATGGCCTTTTGCGAGGGAAAACATAGTTCCCTCGCAAAAAGGTGATTTTTTGCGAGGGGACCTTATTTCCCTCGCAAAATGGCTTCTTTTTGCGAGGGAAACTTAGTTCCCTCGCAAAATGATGCCCATTTAGCTGCCAAACAACCTCTTTTTCGCGAGGGAACTATGTTTCCCTCGCAAAATGACTTCTTTTTTGCGAGGGAACTATATTTCCCTCGCAAAATGGCTTCTTTTTTGCGAGGGAAACTTAGTTCCCTCGCAAAATGATGCCCATTTAGTTGCCAAACAACCTCTTTTTTGCGAGGGAACTATGTTTCCCTCGCAAAATGACTTCTTTTTTGCGAGGGAACTATATTTCCCTCGCAAAATGGCTTCTTTTTTGCGAGGGAAACTTAGTTCCCTCGCAAAATGACGATCATTTAATTGCCCAACAACCTCTTTTTTGCGAGGGAGCCTCAGTTCCCTCGCAAAATTACTTATTTTTGTGAGGGATAAGAGTGTTCCCTCGCAAAAAGCTGAAGCTTAACCCTTAGGTTCGATACTTCTTCATTTTGCCTCAGATCTGCCGTTGTGGTGCTTTTCCTCTTCATCGGTCCGCCTTTGATCTGCCGTCGCTCGTGCTCCTCTTCGCCCTTGTTTCTGCCGCGAGTCCGGTGCGTCGCAAACCATCGGCCCCCTTCTCCCTTGGTTCCGCCGTGAGTCCGGTGCTTCGATCTGCCGCTCTTCCTTCGGCTCCGCCCCCTTCTCCGGCGTTTCACAAACCACCAGCCTTTCCTCCTCCTTTCGGCACACGTCTATAATTTGGTTCTCGACCTTGTTTCTATCTTATCATTTGGTTCAATTTAGTGCCCTAAATCGGATACTATGAGGAAGAAGCTGGATACTCGTTTCCCTACTGTGAGTCATTTCTGCTTCGATTTATAATTCTTGTTTATATTTTGTCGATGTTATGTTGTTTAGTAGGTTTGAAAGCCTTGGAAAGAGGAATTCGCCGGCGTCTGTAGAAGATTCCGTTGCAGGTACCACTTCTTCTCCCTGGTCTCTCTATTTCTCTCAACCGGTTTTTCTTTTGGAGCTTCAATTCGAGGATGCAAATTGCTGGAGCCAATTCCTCGAATGTCAAGATTTCTCGGACATTTTACCAAATGCGGGAGTCGGTTTTCCCAAATTTCTTAATCTCCTCGTTCTTCTATCATTCTTAGCTCTAATTTCTAGCGGAAGTAGAACAATAAAGGGAAGTGTTGATTAAATTGTATGACCGAGTGTAGCATCTGTCTGAGTTAACCGGAAGATCGGCTTCTTTCACTACGTTGGTTTGTTTGTTTTTCCCAAAAAAAAAGGTTGTCTAAATACTTTTAATTTCAACATGTTTCTTGTCTTAGAACCAGATAAGGATATAATTCTCAGCTCAAGGTTGCACATTTTTTTGTGATTACTTGTCGAGTGGTAGGTTTTGTTTATTTTGCTGACTCTTCTACTAAGTTGTTTGATTAAATGAGTTTGAGCCGCAATCAATGGAACCTTGCAGATCTAGATTCACAAAAATCCGTGAATCACAAGATTGACTGCCATCTTGGTTCTACGTATTTATTTTATATTTTAAGAATTCACAAGATCAAGTTGGCTTGACAATTACGTGTATCGACTTTAATATTCTTTTCTTTTTGGAACTTTCATGTGTTCATGTTTATTTCTCAGATGATTCTAATGCCAAATAACTTTTCCTTCTTTTTTAATCTCTCAGTTAAGCTCCTTGACTGGGGAGAAGAGGGCCATCGTTCGGATCTTTGAAATAGCATCATCTGCGAGCAGCTTTTATACAAGAAGTTCTTTGTATTGTAAGAGGAAAAGAGGAAAAGTTGGTTTGTATTGTAAGATGTTAACTACATTTTGAGTTGAAACCTTACTATAAACGCCTCCTTGAAGGTGCTAAAATGTAGTTCAAACTTTGCAGAATACCTCTACTTGTCTTATAGTTTTATAAGGAGTGAGCTGTTTTTGCAAGACCTTTGTGATCGTACATATGAAGTAACTCTTCAGAGAGGAGCAAAGACGATGAGGGCATTGCATCTGTAAGTCTGGGACCATTATGATCTGTGTTATTTGTTTATTTTTTTAATTTACCATTCTAGTGAATGTGAACTAACCAAATAAGATAGCAGAATCTGATTATTCTGATCTAATTGAGTGCTTTGTGCTGTGATTCCGTGTAATGAGTACTACATAAATATAGTGTGTGTGACTTTGAGAAGGGGCACTTTGCTTTGCTTATTTGTGTATCTATTAGGATGCTTCAAGTCTTACATGTTACATTACTGTCTACTTCAGGTTCAATGTTGCTTGTAAAATGTGCAACAATAACTCCAGGTCAGTTTTTTTTTTGGCTTTATTGAAAAAAATGTTCTGTTCCATGATTTATTAGCAAACAATCGTACTTAGAATTTGGCTCAATTGAGTGGTCCCCGTTCATGCATATTATATAGTATTTTACATTGTGCATGCCATGTTGGTGGCACTGCTAAATTTTGATTTTATCGTAATTTTTTCATGGATCAAACTTTTTTTCCCTCTATGTCAACTTTTCAGATGAGACCAGAGTCAAAGAATTTGGACTGAAGTCAATGTGGGGGAGCCCCAATGGCACAATTAGAAACATTTTAAATGGTTTGTGATATATTTACTAGCTTTAAAACATTAGAATGCACGTGTAGCCTTGTGGAGTTTTTTTGTCATGTTTCTTCATGTTATAAAGTGGACTATGTTTGTTGCGGAGGGATGTAATAAGCTCAAGCAGATATTCTTTTCTTGGGAAATACAGAAGCGGATCCTAAATGTATCTTGCTCGTAATTGTAGTTATTCTCTTCATTGGATGAATTGTGCCAACTGAAGCTAAAATACAATGAAGTTGCTAATATAGACATTTATAACTATTTCATGGGAACATTATATGTCGAGAAATTATTGTTTATGCAACTTTTTGGTGCCTCCCTTGATCATTTTTGTTTATGTGGTGCCTGCCATTGTTCAAGGAGACTTATCTTGAGGGGGAAATTTATATTTTATTCCTAGGGCTTATTTCAGAATGGGACTTAGTGATTCATATATGGTTCTGACACCTTGATTGAAACCTCTATCATTTTGTAGGTGTATCAAGAAAATATTTATGATATACAAGTATTTTTTTTCTTCTAATTTTTTTTTATATTTTTTATCTAATTTTTTATATTTTTTCTGATTTTTTTTTTTAAAATAAATTGAATTTTGCGAGGGAAAAGTGTTTCCCTCGCAAATTCTGATTTTTTTTTAAAAAAATAAATTGAATTTTGCGAGGGAAAAATGTTTCCCTCGCAAATTCCAAGATTTGCGAGGGAAAATGT
Organism: Acacia pycnantha; assembly: GCA_025563575.1. NCBI lineage: Eukaryota > Viridiplantae > Streptophyta > Magnoliopsida > Fabales > Fabaceae > Acacia > Acacia pycnantha. Next base: position 499,060 of record JAMWYP010000017.1, on the reverse strand, counting down.
TTCCCTCGCAAATTTCAGAATTTGCGATGGAAAAATGTTTCCCTCGCAAATATCAGAATTTGCGAGGGAAAAATGTTTCCCTCGCAAATCTCAGAATTTGCGAGGGAAACTTGAATTTTTCCGTCGCAAAGTGATTTGCGAGGGCCATTTTTGCGACGGAACGTTTTCCGCCGCAAATTCCGCCGCAAACCAATTTTGCGACGGAAAATAGCCTTTTTGCGAGGGAATTTTTCCGCCGCAAAAAACAGTTTTTTTTGTAGTGTGTAACTATGAGATCTGACTGCATTCTCTAGATCTACTAAGATCTCCCTAAGCCCACTTCTTGGATCTAACTGCGATTCTTCTCTGAGAACTTGAAGACAAAGGAATAAAGTTATCGAATAACTTGACCTCTGCTCAATTTGACAATTGTACTGATCATTCTCCAAGACTGATCACAGATATCGGTATTGACATCTCTATCTACTTCTTTATGTTTTCATCCCCAATGAATTCGCTAGGATTGCTTAATTCTTATTCTTTTTGACTTTTCATAACTCTGACCATTTATCATTCAAACGGTCATACATTTGTCATCATGAACTGACCATACTCCTCAGCATATTTAGGTCATCCAAACATTCACTACTACAAAATATGGATATTACTACCCTAAAAGACGTCCTTTTTTTTTAAAGGAAGTAAAAAGTGAGGGTGGTGGCATTGTCGTAATTATGTACTTGACTTTGAGACTTTAGACAACCTAAACATTAATTTAGGACGCCTAAAATTTTTTGTGACGTCCTAAATATATTTTAGGACGCCTAAAATGTAATATTTGGCGCCATTTAGGATTTTTTTGAAACTTTAGACAACCCAAATATTAATTTAGGACGTCTAAAATTTTTTTTGATGTCCTAAATATATTTTAGGACGCCTAAAATGTAATATTTGGCGCCATTTACGATTTTTTTGAGACTTTAGACAACCTAAATAATAATTTAGGATGTCTAAAAGTTTTTTTGATGTCCTAAATATAATTTAGGACGTCTAAAATGTAATATTTAGCGCCATTTAAGATTTTTTTTGAGACTTTAGACAACCCAAATATTAATTTAGGATGCCAAAAATTAATTATTTGGCTCGATTTAAGAATTTTTTTGGCGCCCAAGAGAAATTTCATAAATTAAGGCGTCCTGAATGAGATTTTAGGACGCCAAAATTAATTATTTGGCGCAATTTAGGAATTTGTTTGGCGCCCAAGAGAATTTTCAGGAATTAAGGCGTCCTGAATGGGATTTTAGGACGCCAAAATTAATTATTTGGCGCAATTTAGGAATTGTTTTGGCGCCCAAGAGAAATTTCAGGAATTAAGGCGTCCTCAATGGGATTTTAGGACGCCAAAATTAATTATTTGGCGCAATTTAGGAAATTTTTTAGCGTCAATTTCAAAGATTAAGGCGTCCTAAATATGTATTCAAGACGCCATAAAATTTGGATCTGCGATAATTAAGGCGCCATTTTCGGACCTGATAATTAAAATAATTAATTTTCGGATTTGTTATATCCATGACCAACGTCATTTTCGGATCTACAATTATCGTCTTCTCCCTCTCGTTCTCACGAATCACTCATCGTCCTCTCCCTCTCGCACTCATCGTCCTCTCCCTCCTTCTTCAACACTCTTCGATCTGGCTGGGCAAGGGACGACGACGTGGGCAAGGAGACGACGGCGAGGGCGGGAGACTGAGCAACGAGTCGCTGGAATCTGCACTTGGGAACGAGACGCTGCCGTTGATTTCATCCAAAACGATGTCAGTAAGTGAGTTTCCAGATCTGGCTCTTGTTGATTTTTTCAGATATGAGTGTTGAACACCAATTTTTTGCTAGTTACTTGTTAGGCTTTTTTTCTTTTTTTATTGAATCTTCCTTTTTGTCTCTGTTTCGATGTTTTTATGTTTTTTCTTGTCCTTGCTGGTTCTTCTGGAAGTATTTCTGGAATTTGGATGTTGATTTGCTCTTCTTCCACAGCCACCTCGAACCGGGGGTTTTTTTTTTTTTAAAAAAAATACATATGTAAGGCGTCCTGAACTAAATTCAGGACGCCAAAAGTCTCAATTTTTAACTTCCCCCGTCGAGACGTCCCTCTGAAAAAGGACGTTAATTGGGTATTATTTAGGACGTTTTTTGGGTTTTTTGTAGTAGTGACACAGGTGGAAAAAAGGCTTTTAAGACCGGACAAAACAAGTATATTAGGACCGGACCCATGACAGGTCTTGTTCCAGGCGGTATTAAAAGTCTCCCTATTAAGACCGGACTTGTAACCGGTCTTAAAGAATTTCTTTAAGACCGGACATTTTAAACATCCGGTCTTAAAAGTGTTTCAAAATAAATAAATAAAACTCAAATGAAACAATCGGTCCCAAATCACCAGATCTGGCAACATTTTGAATGTCCCTCCGTCATCAACGACGGAGAACCAAGAGAAGATTGGAAGCAATAACAACAACAAGAAAAACAAAAAAGATGATTACAAAGTCCAGAAATAAACAAAAATAACAAGAAACAGAAATCATTCACCATGAAAATCGAATTTGAAGTCCGGATCTACAAAAAAATCACAAGCTTAAAGCAACCAAATCTGAGCAGGATCCTCTTGTCAGTGCTAGCAAAGCTTCAAGCAACCAAAATCGAAGTCCGGATCTGAGCAGGAGCAGTCAATGTAGGAAATAAACAGACTTAAGCAAGAAGATATATATGGGTTTGATTTCAAACCGGATCTATGCGAAGGCGGCGTGGAAGGACCCATAGATCGAAGAGGAAGGAGACGCCGTCGTCCAGAATCCTCAAAGTAGTACGCTTTATTTGTTCTTTGAGGATTGGAGTCGACGCCATCGTAAAACCCTCGAAGCATCTCACTGCCAACGTTGTCAAGGATTTGATTGTGCGACTCTTATGATGACTTACGAAGATTGCGAGTAGGTTAGAGGAAGAGGATGACATTCTTGCTGAGGATTTGCCCGTGAGGCTCTTGGGACACTCGTTGAATCTATAACTATACAAATGTTATATCACCAAGAAGACAAAGCAAACTCACGGACTTGACAGGTTTAGCGAATTTAGTTTTTTTAACACTTTTAAGACCGGTTTTTTGAAACAACCGGTCTTAAAAGTATATTTTAGGACCGATTGTTTTAAACAACCGGTCTTAAAAGTGTAAAAAAAAAAATTGACCGGTGGCAATTTCGTAAATATATAGAACACTTTTAAGACCGTCTGTTTGAAACAACCGGTCTTAAAAGTGTTCTATATAATTTTTTTTTTACACTTTTAAGACCATCTGTTTCAAACAGACGGTCTTAAAAGTACTTTTAAGTCAGTCTGATTGAAACAGCCGGTCTTAAAAGTGTTCTATATTTTTTTTTACACTTTTAAGACCGTCTGTTTCAAACAGACGGTCTTAAAATTGCTTTTAAGACCGTCTGTTTCAAACAGCGGGTCTTAAAAGTACTTTTAAGACCGTCTGTTTGAAATACCCGGTCTTAAAAGTGTTCTATTTATTTAATTAGTTAGCGTATACAATTATATTGTGCAATTATCTTAATTAAATTGTTAGAGAGATTTTAGGAATTAAGTTAGCAAATCAAGGTTTTATGAATTTCGTAATTAAATTCCTGATTGTAATCATCTTAATTAAGTTGTCAGAGAGATTTTAGGAATTAAGTTAGAAGATCATGATTTTTTGAATTTCGTAATTAAATTCTTGATTGTAATCATCTTAATTAAAATGTTAGAGAGATTTTAGGAATTAAGTTAGCAGATCATGGTTTTATGAATTTCGTAATTATATTCTTGATTGTAATCCCTAAATTATAGGAACGCCTAGGTTTATTTACTTATTAGCATCTGTATATATTTCCCAATTAAGCGAAGGAATAAATCATCGCATTCTCGGACTTGATCAGCGTCTTCTCACAATATTTACGAAATTGCCATCGGTCATACTTTTAAGGCCGGATATTTTATAGCCCGGTCTTAAAAGTGTTCTATATATTTACAAAATTGCCACCGGTCATACTTTTAAGACCGGATCTTTTATAATCCGGTCCAAAAAGTTCTTTATATTTACGAAACTGCCACCGGTCATACTTTTAAGACCTGATTCTCTATAATCCGGTCTAAATGAGACGGTCTTAAAGCCCTTTTTTGCACTAGTGTGATTTATACCTAGTAGGCATTATAGTCTAGCATCTAGTTCATCATCAACTTTTCTCATTCTAACTTTGCAGTGACAAATTTCCTCAAGTTAACCATGCGATATCACAAACTATGGATGCACAATAAGCCATAGAGAGCAACATCTTGCAAATTTTCAAGCCAAATAGCAAGGAGGTGCACATGTATCCGAGCTCAATAGCAAGCTGGGGCACATGTATCCGAGCTCAATAGTAAGCTGGGGCACATGTATCCGAGCTCAATATAGCAAGTTGGTGCACAAATATCCGAGCTAAATAGCAAGCTAGCGCACAACTATCCAGGCTAAATAGCAAGCTGGTGCACATATATCCGAGCTAGATAGAATAAATAAATATAATATAAAAATAAAAGTAGAGGAAGTGATCGAGTCAAACATGCTATCTCCCTATCTTAGGGATTAAAATTAGTGCTAAAAAAAAGGGAATAAGGGTTTTTTGGGTTAATTTTTTTTAGTAAAATTCGAAAGAAAAAAAAAGGATTTTTAAAGTAGGCCAGTCCACTAGTCTGTGTGCTGAACGGGGCGGGCCGCTTGGCAGGCTAAAATTGGTTAGCTCAAACCTGCTAGGCTGCTACTTTGGCTTTTTTCCTAATTTTTCCCTTATTAAATAACTATTTACCAAAATGCCCCTTCTGAAAATTATTTCTCAATGTGCCACTGTCAGAAAACTATTTCCCAATGTGTCCCTGTTTAATCGACTAAAACTTATGGTTTAATCGACTAAAACGCGGGGCCAATTTTTTTTTGAAAACTCCCGCGATTTAGTCGACTACAAAACCCATTTAGTCGACTAAACCATAAAAAAAAAAAAAAACTTAAAACTTCGAAAGACCATAACTTCTGGCTCGGGAGTCCGAATCAAACGATTCTTTTTTTAATTCCAAATGTTAATTGTTGGTATCTCCTGCACAATAATGAATCACTTGTTTTTCCTCATTTCTCTTCATTAAATTCAGAAGTTAATTTTTATGTCAGTGCATAGATCTCAAAACTTGATTATATTTAATGAATTGTTAGTATCTTCTGCACAATAATGAATCACTTGTTTTTCCTCCTTTCTCTTCATTAATTTCAGAAATTAATTTTTATGTCAGTGCATAGATTTGTGGAATTAAAAAAAGAATCGCTTGATTCGGACTCCCGAGACAGAAGTTCTAGCCTTCCGAAGTTTTAACTTTTTTTTTTTTTTTTTTATGATTTAGTCGACTAAATGAGTTTTCTAGTCGACTAAATCGTGGGGGTATTCAAAAAAAAAAAAATTGGCCCCGCGTTTTAGTCGACTAAACCATAAGCTTTAGTCGACTAAACAGTGGCACATTGGGAAATAGTTTTCTGACAGGGGCACATTGGGAAATAGTTTCCAGACAGGTGCATTTTGGTAAATAGTTATTTAATAATGGGCAAATTGGGAAAAAAGCCCTGCTACTTTTGGCTGGTTGGGCCAGTGGGCCATAGCCTATTTTACGACCTCTACTTGAGTTTAGTATATGGACTTAGCGTTAGACAATACTTTTCCTTTAAATATTTTTTATTAAATATCCAAAAAATATAAAATAAAGTTTATATTCGCCGTCATGCAAAGGGGTGCTTAAGAGGGGTTTGTTTATCCATTACAAGTACTGCTACATAAAAGAAAGAAAGCTTCGTTTCACATTTTTTTTGTAAAAATATTTGATTTTCCTTTATAAGTACTGTTAAAAATTTATATAAAATGGAAAACAACCTTGAGAAAGAGGGGAAGGTGATGAAATGAGAGTCAAATCCAAGTATAAATCAAATTCCTCTCAAATTTCATCGTGGATAAGTGTTAATTGCAGGTACAAGGTTATTCAATTATAAAAATGAGCATTCCTCTTCTTGAAATTTATCATAGAAGTGTGCATTAGTTAAGAAAATAATATTAAGGGTTATGATGAAATGTGTGTAAAGGAAAATAAGTCTATCGTCTACATGTGCATCCTCTTCTTTCTTTCCTGGTTTACTAACACTGATGTCCCGCACAAAAGCTCCCCCAGTGAGTATATATGTATATATGTAAATGTGCCAAGGTAATTATATATCTATCTTGCGAACTAATGATACAATATACAATAAAAACTGGACGTACATTTTACAACTAGCTTGCTTGCTTTCTTGCCATCTCTTGTTGTGACTATGACATTCTCTGGATGATTCTCTGAACAATGAAGATATGATGAGACACATTAAGAAACTCCAAGTCTTTTAAATCATTCAATCGTCACTTGTTGTGGATTGAAGGCTCAGTATCTTAAAGTTTGAGCACTTGTTATTGTGGGTATACTCTGACGAATGTTTATATTCTCTGAATGATTCCCTTGAAAAATGAAGATGTGAGACACAAGAAAACCCCCCCAAATCTAGCTTGTAAACTCTGGATGGAGTCTTCGAAGAAAAAGTCGTTTCAAATTACGACTCCTGCAACAAAAAGAGAGCATTATAACTTTCAGAATATTTATTTACAAATTGAAGAATATATATATATATATATTGAAGGAAGGGAAGGGGCTGGGACCTTCTAAATGATTATTCAAAAAGACTGTTCATCGTGAAACTAAAGATATCACCTACTTTTTTTTCTCTATCTAAACTAAATCAAATGTTTCACCTGAATTTTTGAAAAAAAAAAAAAAAAAAGAATATGCATGAATGTTAGTTATAGCTTTTTAGTAAGCATACCCAAAGACCAATTTTGCAAGTTCCAAGGCACTTGAGGTATGGAAGAGCTGTGGAGTATGGAGTGTATGCCCTGTCCGGTCTGTCTTGGTTGTGTACAAACTGGTACCCTCTCGAAGTTTCTCCAGCGGCATCAACTCTAGAAGCTTTTGCCTTGCGAACGAAACTTACAAGAGCAGAAATAATACGAATCCTGCTTGCATACATATTTTTTCCAAGGCCGGTCCATTTTTGGAAGAATTTGAGGCAGAAATTGTGCCCGCATGGGTTCTGCATGAAAACGTTCCACCAAAACTCTTCTTAGTCCAGGATAATGAGATGTAATAATATATGCTAATCATGACCATTCCTATCAGACATTTTAAAAGATGACACAACAAAAAGGAGGTATAATGGCAGGAAAAAAAATGTGAGAAACAAAGGAAAAAGAACTCATTCGTTTTACAAGGGACACTTATTTTAGAGAGGAAGCTACCTGCAAAGGGTTAAGCTGATAAAGCAAAAGGAAGATAATAAAAAATATTTTAGATATTCACATTCATCAAAGAACAGAGAGAAATATAGCTACTCATGAAGCATATATCAAAAGGAATTCGAAGTTACCGTGACAGGCCTCTCTAGTAATTGGAGACAAAAGGAGTAGTTCAATGTTCCATTGAGAATGTCCAAATGTCGTTTCCTCTCCTTCTTCCTTTTTCTCCTCTTTGTCTGCCTCGTCCTCTTCCAACACGGCCTTTCCGCTCAGAAGCCATTGAGGCATCTAAGCCCTTTCCATTGCAGCTATCAAAACAAAGCATACATGAATGTTACGTTTGTTAAAGATATCATCTACTGTTTTTCCTCTATCTAAGAGAGTGTTCTTTTTCCAGCCTTCAAGTCGGATCCAAAAGGAGTCAAAGGAGTTTGTTTTCCCTTCTTGAATCTTCATACTCACATTCCTTTGTAAATATTTTTTTCCCCCTTTGTGAGGAAATGATAAAAATAAATTTTAGCCTCCCAATTTTATTTTATTCCCCTAATTTCATTCATTTGAGGTTTCAACTCCAATTATTCTTCTCTGGACCTATGAATTCCCTTACGGATGGGCAAAGAAATTAATTTATCATCATCAATCACGTAATTTCTTCAATATATAGGAGGAAAAGAGAACTTCTATATATCAAATGGATTGTGCAAGATAAGATTTGTCAAATAAAGCTAGAATAAATTATTACACTCTAGTCCTAAATCTTAAACCTAAAACCCTTTCTAAAGTTCTTAACTAATAATGTCAATGAAACTCAACCATTTTTTATTTCATTATTTAAAAAAAAATAATCCAGTAATCCACAAAATAATAATATTTTAGCATACGACGGCGCCGATGATAATAATCATATATACAAAATCTAGATTACAAAAGAGAAACTCAATTCCACAGATACCTTAATTTGGTATTCCATTGATCTGATTTATAAAAGACATGCATCCATTTCTTAGAGCTTCAACACGATCATCTTCTTCCTGATCTGAAACTTCCATGGATAAGATATCTAAATTGTGAGTAGCAATAAGAGAAAAATCTTATGCTTTGAATGGAGTTTGACAGCCAAATTTTTAGCTTTTGAATCTAAAGTGGTGTATATATAGGGTGAGGAGAATAGGGTTTTTCTTTTGGCCTAGGAGGTGATCCCCTAGGGTTTAAAAGCCGGGATTTGTAATGCGGCTATGCTCATTTTTTGCAGATGGACATTTAATGCAGTCGAGAGTTTTAAGTCGCATTTAGTCTAAAAAGAAAAAGACGTACTACAACAAAATATAAAATTTGTAACACAATTTGTGATGAAAAGTGAAAAACACAAAATCCATCATAAAAGTTTTATGGCAGATAGAAAAGTATATTGACTCATCACAAAATTAATTTGCAATATATATTACACTCACAGACACAGACACACAATTTTCCGTCTCAATGTAAGGTGGCCAGGCTAGCTCTTATTTAGTAAGCATATAACCAAAATTTAGTGCAAACATGCAATTGAAATTGTTGCTTTTTATTTAATATTTTCACTAATTAGATACTGAGATTATAAAAAATATGTTTTTGTACAAGAAATTATATTTGAATAAAGTTACTTAAAAAACTAATTTTTTTTTTATCGAAATTTAAAATAACAAAACCTGGAGAAATAGCAGGAAGACTTTAAAATATGAATTAAATCCAAGCATAAATCATGTTTCTCTCGTCTTTGGATTATTGTTATTTTGGATTAAAATTATTGGATATTACAAAAATTTAATGCAAATATGCAATTAAGAACCTTAGTTGAAACTATTTCAAGGGAAAAAAGCTAATTAAACCTTTGATGTATTTTCTTCAAGTATATCACTTGGTGGTGTTAATAGTCAATTCCTAGTTGCAAGAATGTTTCACTCTTTCAAACTCGATACCAATAACCATATGACTGGTTGGTATGAAACTAATTTAATTTAGCCAAAATTGAATAATTATTTAAAATGCATTTTTGAGTTAATTTTTCCACTTATACGCAACTAAGCCTTTACGTACTCATACTTTCTTGAAATTATGCTTTTGCCCAAACCCGGAACAATAGACATACCTGGTTATCTTAGCAAGTCTACTATCTTACTTATCCTTCCTCTAACATTAATTCAATTATGTGTTCAAACTTTATTCATCAGAAAGGCCAAATGTTACATAGTCCTTTGAAACCATTCTATCTTTCAAGGCATTTTTGAGACTCTGGTCAACTAGGCTTAGTAGCCTGCTGATTTCAGACTAATTCTTGAACTTCTATAACCAAATATGACAACAATAGCCACATGACCTAGTAGTATGAAACTTATTTTTTTTGTTGGTGACAATTTTTTAGATTTGTTATTGTCACACCCTCTCCGATAATTCATCATACAACAGAGTTTTAAGCTCAATAAGCGTATTTAACCGTTTGGGTGAAGAGTACTAATTAAATTAATTTTACCTTTAATCCCTAGGATCACCAACTTAAAATATTTATACAGTCATCCCAAAATATTAAGTACCAATATTAATGCACCACCACTACTAAGACTACTCAAAACAACAACAACAAAATAAAAACTACTGCTCTCCACGTGACTAGCCAACTAACAATCATTTCTGGTACTACTCCAGAGCCTTGCCCTTTTCACCATGATCATCCTTCCACCTTTTTCCCTAAACTAGTGGTAATATTTGAGATTCAAGATTGAATCTCAAAGTAACAATTAATCTCATGTATAATGTATAAATAGTATATGATAGTCAACCATAATCATAAAGATAAACAATACAACATTCAATATAAATCACATATGATCACATAATGCACACATCAATTCTTGGAACATATACAGTCACATAATGCACACATCAATTCTTGGAACATATACAGTCACATAATGCACACAACGTCGACTGTAAAGCATACAACAAGTTCCAGATCTACAGTGCTAGGACAAACAATTGGGCCTCGAACGCAAAAACAACTGAATGCAATAAACGTGTGTCCTAGACATGAATTCACAATCATGGTACAAACAAGCATACACAGATATACAAAGTACGTGAGATTAGAGTTACTACTTGATAGATTTTTACACTGCCACTCTCTCCCAAATTCTTTTTAATGTTTCCCGACAATGGAAATTCCTATAATTAAAAATAATATTAATCACTTATACAAATTCTCCATAATTCAGAGAATACTTGAATTAATTATCTTCTGGCCCTTTTTTGGTTAAAAGTCCTTTATTAATTGCAAAACACCAAATAATTAATCTTGACCTTTAAAACCTTCGTAACTAATTGTACAAATGTTTACTTTAGGTTATTCCAAGGGCTTGCTTCTCAGGGTAAGACCATTCTCGTTTGCACAACTCTGTAAAAAACAGCGATTCTTCAAATAATTAATTACTGCTTCCAAAAACTTGGAAAAAAAAAATTTGAGAGGAGACTTACCCATGCTTTAGTTGCATCAGAATCCCTCTCCAAACAACCTGTCAAAACATATGTGTGTAGATATTTTTAATTCCTATTTCTAATGAATGATTTACAGTTGAAATGTAAATATCAACTCAACTAATTATAGTCTACACATACTTTGCTCATCCTTACAACTCTTTCCGCATTCATTGGTTTACTTAATACTGCTACAACACAAAGACTTTCCAACGAGTAAGATTGTTTATGGGAAAGCAAATAAATAAGCCATTTTTTTTATTATATGGGATTAATTTTAAACCCTTAAACACAATTGCATTTGTATAATTGTATTAATATTGGAGACTTAAAACGTTATAACGTTTTGGTAAATTTAGTTAGGGCTAAGGGGTAATTTGGCCACAGAAGTTTTCATCGATGGGCAATTTTGTTCTAGAAGTTTTTAAGGGGGCAATTTTGGACGGAAGTATAAAAAATCAAGGTTATTAAAACCGGACCGGTCACTGAACCGGTCAAGGTACTGGGTCAAAGGTCAGTGAGTCAGACTGGAGTCAAATCAAAGTTAAACCAGGTAGTTAAATATCTTGGATTTATTATACAATATTAATTAGATCCCATAAATTTTTTTTTTTTTAAAAAAAGAAGAGCACAAAAAGCACGACTTTTGAGACATGAAAGGAGGCGTGTGAGTCTATCTATCTGCTTTTCATCTGCTTTTCATTAGAGCATGTCTTCTCATTCATTAATGAATCAATAGAGGCACAGCCGCGCAGGAGCAATGGAGAAAAAAAAAGTAGGAGGAACATAAGCAACGAAAAGAAAGAAAGAGAACGCGCAGGAATGATTGGAAAAAAAGGAAGGCTCGGCTTCACTGTGGAGCCATCCTCTTCTTTCTTGATACGCATCTGAACCTGTTAGAACTAATGACTAGCTATCTGATTCATAATTGTAATTAGTGAACACTAATTGTTTATACTGTAGAATATGCTTTATAATATTCTTTAGCAGCTGTACAGGTGACATGTATGTGGTGGTCCCATATTGCCTTGTAACAAATCCCGTACATATTCTATTATTGCATTGTACCATTTGATTCCTATTTCATCTATAAATGGAATGCTGAGGTCCTCAATGATTACTCAGCCTTTTCTACAATTGTTTCTCTGCTTGCATATTTTCCATTCTATTCTAAAATCGTTCTTGGTATCAGAGCTCTGGTTCTCTGAAATGGCGTCGTCTCCCTCTCAAACTTCTGATGAGACCTCAGCTTCTTCAACTGTGCGAACATATTCTCTATTTTCCTCTTCCATCCAGACGACGTCCATCAAGTTGGATAGGACTAACTATCTGGTCTGGGAGTCTGTTGTTCTTCCTCTCATTGAAGGCAACCGGCTCCAAAATCACATTGACGCCACTGTGCTTGCTCCGTCACGAACACGCACCGCCTCTGGTTCAACTCGTCTTGTCTCCAACCCTGACTTCGAGGAATGGTATGCCATAGACCGAATGCTTGTCGGTTGGCTCCGAAACACCATGACTCAAGAAGTAGGAGCACAATTACTCCATTGTCATACGAAATCCGAGCTCTGGATAGGTGCTCGTGATCTGACAGTCGCTTTCTCTCGCTCTCTTGTTATGATGTTTCAATCTGAGCTTCATCGCACACGGAAAAATGCAATGGTATGGAAGAATACCTCGCTAAAATGAAATCTATCTCTGATCAGCTTGTTCTCACTGGATCTCCCATTTCCAACTCTGATTTAATCCTTCACACTCTCAATGGCCTTGACGCAGAGTACAACGCCATTATTGTCAAGTTAATAGACAAAGCCGACCTTACTTGGATAGAAGCACAAGCTTCATTTCTGGCATTTGAAAATCACCTAGAGCAGCTCAGTCACTTTGCTACTCTCTCCCTACAACCAATTGCTAATGTCGCTACAAGAGGATCCCATGTTTCTTCTGGCCGAGGCAGAGGACCCTGGAGAGGTTCTCGTGGGAATCCTCGTGGTCGTGGTCGACAATCTGGAGGAGGTCGCACTGGCCATCGTGGTGGTGGCCGTCCCTATTGCACCTATTGTGAACGCCATGGTCACTATTTCGAAACATGCTATCAAAGGCAGGATTCCATCCAACTGGTCTCGTGGCTCTGAATCTCAACCACAGGCTTATTATGTTGACACCTAAGTTGTTGTCGATCCAGACTGGTACATGGATAGCGGCGCCAGTCACCATGTTACTCCAAATTCCACTCAGTTAGACTCTACCACCACTGCTCCTTCAGGTAAAAACTTCCTATATACCTGCACCGGGAATAAGACCCATATCATGGGCGTTGGTAACTCCTCTATTCCATGCTCTTCTTCTAAACTTAAACTTAATGAAGTACTGTTGGTACCATCAGTAACCAAGAAACTTATTAGTGTTCATAAATTGGTTGAAGACAATCCAGTTTCTATAACCTTTACTAATGCCGGTTGTGTTGTGAAGGAAAGGGAAACAAGCAGAATACTAATACAGGGAACTCCAAACCAGGGCCTCTATCCCATGACTAAAGTTGACTCCTCACCTCATGCTCATCTTGCAGCTGTTATCAAGAAGGATGATCATTCTAAGTTTTTGCGCTGGCATCGGATATTGGGACATCCAAGCAATAAAATATTAAGACAGATCTTACAAAACTGTAATATCAATATTAAGTTTAGTGATGATTATGTTTGTGCTGCCTGTCAATGTGGGAAATCCAAACAATTACCATTTATTAATTTTGTGTCTCGTGCTTCTTCACCTCTTGAACTTATACATACTGATATATGGGGTCCCTCACCGGTTCAATCTAGTCATGGTCACAAGTCTTACATACACTTCATTGATGATTATAGTAGGTACACCTGGCTTTACCCTCTAAAACACAAAGGGGAAGCTGTGTAGGAATCCACACACGCAGCGGAAGGATTCTCAACTATTAAAATTTTGCAAATCCCATAGAGGATCTATCAACGATGTTTAAATCAAGGTTTGTTAGAGAAACCGTACCTATACGAGCTTGTATGCGTCCTTTCTCGAACACGTGGGCTAACACCTTCTTGCTCGATCAATCTCTAGGAGCCGACTCTATGAATCTACTCCCTCTACCGGTATCCACACCGAACAGCTCTCCAACACGTAGGGCAGCGTGCTAGCACCTTCTTACTTTGTGTCTCACGTTTTTCTCTCTAGGATATCTTTCGCGGCTTGTTCCTTCTCTTAATACGACTAGATCAATATCTTTAGATCAATATCTTTTATAGAGTTTCTAAAACCCTAATTGGGCCATATTAAAATATTAAAGATTAATCTCAATTAATCTTAATTCGAATTTTAGATATAAATAGCATTAATTAAATCTGTCTAATAGATCTAATCTAATCTATTTATTTAATCCAAATAAAAGCCTGCTGATTTGATTTATTTCAACAAATTAAATCTGAGATATGATACCTTTCTATTTAATTAAATATGAGATACTACATCTTTATTGGAAAATTAAATCTGAGATACAATATCTCAATTTATTATAGTTATTCAATTTATCAAATAAATTAAATAATATACAATAATATTATTATTATATTTTCAAATTTAATCATTAATATATATATATATATATATATATATATATATATATATATATATTGTTACGTAGAACAGAACCCTAGCCACGATGGGGCTAGGATGTTGATGTTGATTGGGACTTGACCTAGGAGCGATTCCTAGGGCCTACGTACCACGAAGAGGGATCAAAGTCCACGTAGTTCGAGGATACTGGATGGCTGTTAGCCAAAGGGCGTGGGGTGTGTGCTCTGTGTGCAGTATATGCAATTGAGAGAGAGTAGAGCGTAGAAGATAGAAGAAGTGTACCTTTAGGGTTTAACTCGTATTTATAGAGTGTACCTGTTGGTCTTGGGCTCATGGGCCCTCTACTTGTGATAGAGATTTCCCTTGATTATCTCCTTGATTGTAGGTTGGTTATGATCTTATCGATCATTGGCGATCATGATAGATCCCCTATTATCGGGCCGCATCGCTAATGGGCCTTATATAAAATCCGTAACAGATGCCCCGGCCCGGTAGTTCAAGGTTTTGAATTTCGCAGGGGTGTACGATGTCTTGAATGGATCGTCAGAGGTATCGCCCGTCTCAGACGTACGTGTCGGGCTAGAATTTACTGAGCCCATTTCCTTGTGTACGTGGTAACGTTGCAAGGTCTGCTGAGTCGGGGTGACATCCTGCGTCTCGTGAAGTGCCATGTTGGCGTCCTATGGCTTGAGGACTGGTGGTGAATACCAATGTCCAAAAAAGGGGACCGAGGTAATAACCTCAGGTCCTAAGAGCGCCGCGATAAGAACCGACGGGGCGCCTGTGGACGAGGCAGCCCCTTCAAGCTAGAAGTTCTTTTCTTTTATTCTTCCTTTTCCTTTTGTTTCGGCGTAGGATGCCGGTTTTGTGTGTACTTTTGAACAATTAACCTTATGAATAAAAATTCAAGTAATTGGTCCATTGTGTACTTTTAACTTTATGCATAAGAGGGCAAATTGTCACATGCTCATCCGTGGTCGTCGTCGGGTCACACTTTGACCAAGTGGACTGATCGGGTCCGATATGACTATTCGCCTTCTTACTTAGGTGTCAATTTCGATGCATCAAAATATATGCCGGGTGCATGGGCCTCGGTGTCGGTTACGGGCGTATGGACCTCGGTGTCGATACCTTATTCAGCGAATCATTTAAGCACTCTTAGAATTGAACATTCGGTTAATAAACCCTTTATTAAGTCTAGAGATGATTAGCTTTGTAAAGGCGACAATTCGGACATGAGGTGTCCGATTGCGGCATTTCGGCTACGACTAGGCCTAGCTATAATAGATCCTTAGCTTGTCGCCGTTCCTTGTCCTCTTGATTTGTTTCCTAGCCGGGTTTTCTAGAACGTAGGCTCCTCTGTTGAGTTTTCCTTAATCCGGTAGAAATTTGTCCCAATTTGCGGCCAATTTGCCATCTCGGCTTTTTTTTCTTGACGTCGGCCCTTCGTAGGACTAGGTCTCCCGGTCGAATACCACAGGCACGACCTTTCATTGTGTTTGGCCGTAATGAGTTGTTTGGCCGCCATGTCTAGGCCGTGTGCCGTGGATCATCTTTGCTTCCTTCAAGATTTTACGGCGAGCAGAGTTTTAGCTGGGATCGGTGTAACCGAATCGCGTTCTTCTATTTTTGGAGGTGTATGGCCTGGGTGTCAATACAAGGGCTGATGACAGCGGCCTCGTGTCATTTAAGGAAGTCTTGGAAGCGACCGAGTTGCAAAAGCTTACGGTGACAGCTTTGCTTAACTGAAAAGTCGGGTTCGATGGCCCTCGGCATCCTTTGTTCAATGTATCCGGGTTCCAACTAGGGAACACGGCCGGTTTATCCGAGTTCCGAACTGACCATGGAAATACGGATTTAACTGTTCTTTCAGTGTTACCGAGTTCCAAACTGGTTATGGAAACGTGGATTTAACCGTATGACTGTATCTGGCAAAACTCTACACGGAGCCCGGATTTTGACCAGATTTGGTTTAATCGGGGTCCTTCTTCAAGACCTGGCACGAGCCGGATTTTAACCAGGTTCGGTGTAACAGGGTCCGCCTTCAAGATTTTTCATGGAACCCGGATTTTCTTTTGGATTCGGTGTAATCGGGGTCCGTCTTTTCGTTTCGGCAAGACTTGGCACGAGCCGGTTTTAATTGGATTCGGCGTAGCGGGTTTCTGCGTTCGGGTGTTGTAACACGAGATTCATTAGTCCATTATGGGTGTCGTAACCGGACTTCGTTTATCCGATATGGGTGTCGTAACCACGAATTTGTTTATCCATTATGGGTGTCGTAACCTGAATTTGTTTATCCATTATGGGTGTCGTAACCCTGAATTTGTTTGTCCATTATGGGTGTCGTAACCCTGGACTCGTTTATCCGTTCTGTTGCCCCCAGACCGGTAGTTCAGGTCTTTGAGCTGCCTGGATGTGTTGATTTACCAAACCGGATCAGATTGTTCGTGATTGTCGGGATTGCTTGCGTCTTGACCGAGATTCGGGTTTAACTTAACACCAAGATTCAGGTTTACATACTCTAACAGAGATTCCGAGGTTGAGATACTCGAACACCGAGATTCGGGTTTATTATTTCTCGGATTCATACATGTAAATAGACTTGGTGGGATTCTTGGTGCAACACGGGCCCGAGTTTTAACCCGATTCGGTGTAAGCAGGGTCCGTCTTCAAAACTTTGGCAGAACCGGGGTCCTAACCAGATTCGGTGTAACCGGGGTATGCCTTCAAATTTACTCGGAGCCGGGATGTTAACCAGATTCGGTGTAACCGGGATCCGTTTTCAAAACTTTGGCAGAGCCGGGGTCCTAACCAGTTCGGTGTAACCGGGTATGCCTTCAAATTTACTCGGAGCGGGATTTTAACCAGATTCGGTGTAACCGGGATCCGTTTTCAAAACTTTGGCAGAGCCGGGGTCCTAACCAGATTTGGTGTAACCGGGGTATGCCTTCATCCCTTTCGTAGGGACAAAACTCCACAGTTTATCCGGGGTCCAATTGAGGAGCGCGGATTTGCTGTATATAATAGACTTGAACATGATTTTCGGAAACGGGCTTATGTACCTCAGTCTGAACCGGCAAGAAGTACTATGCAATTGAATTGCTCCGTGCGACTCCATGATTTGCAGAAGTTTCACTTTAGTCCCTCCGTGAAACTTTTTAAGAGTTTCACTTAGGACCCTGTGAAACACCTTTTGTGATTTTCACTTAGGTCCTTGTGTGAAACCTTTTGAGATTTCTGTTTAGGTCCCTGTTATGAAACCTTTTGAGAGTTTCACTTAGGTCCCTGTACGAAACCTTTTAAGAGTTTCACTTTAGGTCCCTGTATGAAACCTTTTAAGAGTTTCACTTAGGTTCCTGTACGAAACCTTTTGAGAGTTTCACTTAGGTCCCTGTACGAAACCTTTTAAGAGTTTCACTTTAGGTCCCTATACGAAACCTTTTGAGATTTTCATTTAGGTCCCTGTACGAAACCTTTTGAGATTTTCGTTTAGGTCCTTTTATGAAACCTTTTGAGATTTCGTTTAGGTCCCTGCGTTTTTAGGTCTGGCTTCTTCATTGCTTCTTCATGCCGCTGTCAAACCCATAATTATGGTTGGATCATTTGTTTTGATTAATGACCCCTGCCGCAGCCACAGAAGCAGCGACACCACCCGGGGTGGTTTTCATGTCCGGTTTGTTTCTAATCTCAGCGCCGATCACTCCCTCTGCATCTTCTCGTGTCACCTGCTTATCTGCAGGCAGCTTGTGCTTCGTATCAGTCAAAACATCAGATTACCACGGACACTTCAAGCGCCTCCCCTACGGTTATAGCATCAAGGTGGAGAGCTAAGCCAGGGTCTCTCATAGGCACATCGGGCTCCACAATCTAACGCGAGTGGCCTCCTCTGTTGTTTCAGAGACGCTCAGTCCTTGTTTGCGAACTACATTGGAGACGTCATGTGGAGTCACCAGGCCGTCTTTCCGGTTGAGTGAAGCGGCCGATTGCATATCGGACGCTGGTCCTCCTCTCTGGTTTGTCCTAAGGCTTGGTTCTCTGTTGCTTGCATCAGAGCCGCGTCACTTGGCGTGATGACGTTGGAAGCCACTTCGCCGTATTTGATGGGTTGCTGCTGATCTGCCGATTACATAAATTCCTGTTGCTTGCATACGACAGTCTTCCGATGATCCCTCCAATGGCTCCGTCGGTCAAACGCCGCCCCCTGAGGTGCGGACTACAACATCGTAAGTAAACCCTAATGAAGGGACATGGGAGCCACGTGGCAGGGCCAGGTGTCGGTGATTTGGTCAGAGTGTGGTCCATTGATGTATTTGCTTGTTCCGCTTTTGTCAATTCTTTCGTTTGAAGAAAATTTCTTCACACATGCAACTCATATAGAATTAACAACTAGCTGTGTTCTGGACCGCAACTCGGATTGTGTTTATTGATGATTCATCGTATTGATGATGATGGGCCGAGATCAGTAATGAGGATAATGACTGAATGCCTTGTTTAACTCGTGGTTAATCTGTCGTCGATTTTACAAATTGGCCATTGGATCGTAGATTCTAATGGCATTATTTGACGGATTCCTTCTTTACGGAATGTGTTTTTTTGGTATTGACCATCTTTGGTCATGGGAATCGAAATTTATCGTCCCCACGGTCGGCGCCACTGTTCTGGCGTAGAACCAGAACCCTAGCCCTGATGGGGCTAGGATGTTGATGTTGATTGGGACTTGACCTAGGAGCGATTCCTAGGGCCTACGTACCCAAGAGGGATCAAAGTCCACGTAGTTCGAGGATACTGGATGGCTGTTAGCCAAAGGGCGTGGGGTGTGTGCTCTGTGTGCAGTATATGCAATTGAGAGAGAGTAGAGCGTAGAAGATAGAAGAAGTGTACCTTTAGGGTTTAACTCGTATTTATAGAGTGTACCTGTTGGTCTTGGGCTCATGGGCCCTCTACTTGTGATAGAGATTTCCCTTGATTATCTCCTTGATTGTAGGTTGGTTATGATCTTATCGATCATTGGCGATCATGATAGATCCCCCTATTATCGGGCCGCATCGCTAATGGGCCTTATATTAAATCCGTAACATATATATATATATATATATATATATATATATATATATATATATATATATCCTAGATTAAATACAGTATTCATTAAATCTTAGACATATATAAGATTCAATGAATCTGAACACTTTTGCTCGTGTTGGGCTATTCTTATGTGCGACCCTGTAGGCCCACATGAGATTAGCAGTGGGTCAATACTGTATCATCCCACAAGTCACAAGCGGCATCTAGCAAGACATGCGACTACCCAATTCATATGAGGATCGATGATACGATACAACCTATTGTACAACCATGTCACGTCCCTTTTGTCACGCGATAACTTGGTCAAGGATGAGGCATGAATAATGTCAACTTCCTGTTCTTGACCATTACTTTCTCAATTCTTGAGTAGTCTAACAATTGATATGGAAACTCCTTTCCATCGTAATATGGTCATACATTTCTCAGACTCACTCATCGAGGGGCCCAGTATTATCTCTCTACAAATGTGATGGACAAATTCCATCTTGACCATTCACATTCCTCTGCATGAAAACCACTGATCTTGATCCAAGCCTTTATCATCACCCGGTCAAAGGTGACTTTTGACTAGGTCAAAGATCAGCGACTCATCATGTAGGAATCTATGATGATCTCAGGTCAAAATGCATTGTGACACGATTATACATGAGAAAAGCTTATGACTTAATCCATGCAGCTTTCTCATAGTGGGTCGGTCCAGCACCTTGTACTCTTATAAGTGCCTATGCCTTTGATTCGTATCTCCATACCTCATCAAAGTCATACTGGTCTTATTTCATCTTCGTTCCCACGTAGATGACCGACCAGGGACATTTAGGATAATCAATGAGATATATCTAAGGATATAGTTATCACTATAAACTATAAACATGCAAATGAAAATGATAACTAAATGAAGAATACTTTAAATGACATTCACGTTTATAGTACAATGACTTGCCCTTAGGGCATAATTTCCAACAGACTCCCACGTGCACTAGGTGCAATCATTAATTACTCTAATTCCCATTGTCCTAACATGACGCTCATGTTTTGCTTGTGCAAGCGGCTTAATAAGAGGATCAGCAACATTGTCTTCTCCTAGTACCTTGCATATTTTTATATCACCTTTATCATTTATTTCTTTGATAAGATGAAATCGCCTGAGTATATGCTTGGTTCTTTGATGTGACCTAGGCTCCTTGGTCTGCACAATAGCACCGCTATTGTCACAGAGCAAGTCTATTGGATTTGAGATGGTAGAAACCACCCCAAGTTTAGCGATGAACTTTCTAACCCAAATGGCTTCCTTAGCTGCATCTGATGCTGCTATATACTCAGCTTCTATTGCAGAATCAGCTACAGTGCTCTGCTTAGAGATATTCCAGCTTACCGCACCACCATTCAAAAGGAATACATATCCAGATTGCTCTTAAATCATCTTGGTCAGTTTGGAAACTCGCATCTGTGTAACCAGTCACACAAAGTTCATCATCCAATCGACCATATGCCAAGAATAAGTCTTTTGTCCTTCTTAAGTACTTCAGGATATTCTTGACAGCAGTCTAGTGCCCCTTACCGGGATCTTGTTGATATCTGATGGTCATACTTAAGGAAAATGATGCATCCGGTCGAGTACATAACATGGCATACATGATAGATCCAATGGCGGAGGTATATGGAATCTTACTCATGCGGTCTCTTTGATCTTGTGTACTAGGACACAGATCCTTACTGAGATGGATGCCATGAGACATGAGCATGTAACCCCTTTTAGAATCCTGCATACTGAATCTATGTAGTATCTTGTATATATATGTGCTCTGACTTAGGCCTATCAGCCTCTTGGATCTATCTCTATAGATCCTTCACCCTAGGATGTAACTGGCTTTGCCTAAATCTTTCATTGAGAAAGACTTTCCTAACCAAGACTTGACACTCTGCAAGGTAGGAATGTCATTCCCAATGAGTAGGATGTCATCTACATAAAGCACTAGAAATACAACCGTGCTCCCACTAACCTTTTTGTAAACACAAGGTTCATCGATGTTTTGAATGAATCCAAACTCTTTGACTACTTCATCAAAACAATGATTCCAGCTCTGAGATGCTTGGTTCAATCCATAAATGGATCTTGGAAGCTTACATAATTTACCAGATTCCTCTGGATGCACAAAGCCTTCAGGTTGTGTCATATACACATCCTCAAGGAGCGTTCTATTAAGGAAGGCTATTTTGACGTCCATCTGCCATATCTCATAGTCATAATATGTTGTAATGGCAAGAAGGATTCTGATTGATTTGACCATTGCAACTGGGGAAAAGGTTTCATCATAGTCGACACCATGAGTTTGAGTGAATCCTTTTGCAACCAGTCGTGCCATGAAGACATTTACTTTGCCATCCATGTCAGTTTTCTCTTTGAAAACCCACTTGCACCCAATAGTTTTTACACCTTCAGGTGAATCGACTAAGGTCCATACCTCATTGTCGTACATGGATTGCATTTTAGACTTCATGGCATTTAGCCACCTTTCGGAGTTTGGTCCCACTACAGCTTCCCGATAGGTAGTCGGCTCATTCTGCTCAATGAGCAAAACATCTCAACTTCCAGTAATCAGAAATCCATATCTCTAAGGTTGTTGTCGTGTTCTATCGGTCCTTCGTGGGCATTGTGCTACTTGAGTAGGCTCAACAACTTGTTGTGAGTCTTCTCCATTTTCCATCTATGGTTCTACGTCGTCTTGTGGCTCTCGAACTTCTTCGAGGTACACCTTACCCCCACTGGTTCTTTTAGAGATGAACTCTTTTTCCAAAAAGACATCATTCCGGATAACAAACAATTTGTGATCGGTAGGATTGTAGACATAGTATCATTTACTTTCCTTAGGATACCCCACGAAAAGGAATTTTTGAGGATCTGGATGATAATTTATTAGAGGCTTGTTTAACGTAAATCTCACATCCCCAAATTTTGAGAAATGACAAACTAGGTTTCTTCCCAGTCCATATCTCATATGGTGTCTTTTCAACTGTCTTTAATGGAACACGATTTATTGTGAATGCAACTGATTCTAGAGCATAGCCCCAAAAGGAAGGTAGAAGATCTGTTTGACTCATCATAGATCGAACCATATCTAATAGAGTTCGATTCCTCTGCTCAGAAACACCATTCCATTGAGGTGTTCCTGGAGGAGTAAGTTGTGAGATGATCCCACAACTCCTAAGATGGTCAATGAATTCTTGGCTCAAATATTCACCAACCGATCAGATCAAAGTGCCTTAATTGTTTTGCCAAGCTGGTTCTGCACTTCATTTTGTAACGTTTTGAACATTTCAAATGTTTCAGACTTATGTTTGATTAGGTAGATATGCCCATACCTATTAAAATCATCTATAAATGTGATAAAGTACAAATGACCTCCTTTGGCAGATGTATTCATTGGTCCATACACATCAGTATGTATAAGGCCCAACAAATCGATGGCTCTCTCACTATGCTCAGTAAAAGGCGTCTTTGTCATCTTTCCCAATAAACAAAACACGCATGTATCAAATGATTCAAAATCAAATGAGTCAAGAAATCTATATCTCTATGGAGTTTTGAAATGCATTTCTCATTTATATAGCCTAGACGACAATGCCATATGTAGGTCGGATTCAAATCATTTGACTTGATCCTTTTTGTAGTTTATGTCATAGATATGTCCATTCAATTTTCAACTGTCCTTGAGATCCTGCACATTTATATAAATGTGAGAACCACATGCGATATCTAATATCCATGTTGAGGAAGTAGAAAAGTGAATATCTATGACATAGATACCTGAAGCGATAGTCCCGCTATCATTCTTGTTCTTTTCAGATCTTCGATGTAGAGTTTGCAATTCCTCTTCCAATGACCAAGTTCATTGTAGAAGAAGCAGACCCCATCCTTCGGAAGTTTTGCCTTCTTGGCTTTCGATTTCATACCCCTTCCTTTCTGAACCAACAAAGCAGTGCTAGGCTTCTTCTTAATGCTCTGCTCAGATATTTTGAGCATCCCATGCAATTCAGAAATTGATTCCTTCATGTTGTTCATGTTGTAATCCATGATAAAGTTATCATAACTTCCTGGGAGTGAGTTCAAAATCACATCTGTAGCTAACTCCTAAGACATGGGGAATCCAAGCCTCTTAAGGTGATCAATGTAGCCTTTCATGTTGAACACGTAAGGATTAATTGATGCACCTTCAGCCATCTTACAGGAAAATAAGGCCTTTGTGGTCTCATACCTCTCTTGTCTTGCCTGTTGCTGGAACATTTCCATAGGATGAACAATCATATCAGAGGTTTCCACAAGTTCTAGATCTCTATCAAGATATGGAACCATAGTGGCAGGCATCAGGCATCCTACATCCATAGAGTCATTGTGATGCTTCAAGTAAGCATCTTTGTGAACTCTTGGAGTATTGGCTGCAGGCTCGTAAGGAATGGGTTGATTGATGAGATATTCCTTTCTTTTGTGTTTAGAATCAATGCTTAAATTCCCAAACAAGTCAAGAATGTTTGTCTCATCGAGTTCGTCCTTCTCAAGGACTAATCGCATTATGGTGTGGCAGTATTGCTAGTCTACATGATTCTACAACTAAAAGATATGCAAAGTTTAATTAATAACCTCCCACTGAATTAACAACCCTCATTATAATTAGTGGGCTAAGATCCATATTTGACTTAATTTAAGTCCGCTTTGGCAGGACGCTTAAAATCAAGTTATTTAGGTAGGCAACCTCTTTGCCAATCACATCACATGTAACTCTTATATCTTTATGGGATTCGATCATCATATGACCTAGCATGTTTAATCTCATCTAATGCCTTGAGATCCAAAACCGTTTTGATAATCTCAATTAAGTCAAGACAATAATGAATGTTGAGTATCACCATTACCCTCTCTTGTCTCACCAAGATAACTCAAATGCATCCACTTTGGTGGAATGTACAAATGGGTGATCTAGGTTTTGACAAGTATTCATTAATTGACCGTATTATGACTTAAGATTTTATTTAGAGGGTATTATTTGATATAATCTAATTAATCCTATTAATTCTACTTATATGAATGCAATCACAATTGTATATCATATAAACTCTAAATTAATCATGCAATGATCTAATCAAAACATAATTAAAATTGTGATACAACATGGCTCATCTAACCTAAAGTCTTCTCAAGCCAATGAGAAGACTTTCTCTAAATAAGAAAAGAGAAATACATCAAGAGAAACCTCGTTTAACATACGAGGGGAGTGAGATGAGAAGAGAATGTACATCAAGAATATGTAGGGAGAGGCATGGCTCGCAGGCCATATTTAAATAATACAACACTTGTAAATTCTAGAGCCATGTTGTTCACCATACCCAAACAACTTTGAATAATTAATCACAATAAATATTAATTCATATAATATGAAAGAAACTATCATGATTAAATTATCGAGTTTATATTATATTATATAGATTGATTGATTGAATTTAATATGATGAATCATATTCATTTCTTATCAACCAAGTCACATTAAATTCACATCTTGATTGATTGATTGATTGAATTTAATATGATGAATCATATTCATTTCTTATCAACCAAGTCACATTAAATTCACATCTTGATTGATTGATTGATTGAATTTAATATGATGAATCATATTCATATCTTGATTGTTGGATTGCATTTAAGATTATGGATCACATTTATTTCCTTTCCTTTCTTCAAAAAAACATTCATAAAAATTAGCACTTTATAAGAGTCCAACCCTAATTTAAGTGCTCACAAGAAAGGCCCAATCCAAACTTGAATTGGAAAATCCAAATCATAATGAATTAAATTCATAATCTATAATATAATATCATGATTTAAATTCTCGCGCTACGAATAGTTAGTCACAGCGATCCCGCTAGGTGTGAACGTTTCAGAAACGCGACCTAGGTGTGAATTGTGACCGAAGATTCAACATGATCGTCGTCGGATTTGAACAATTCAAAACTACACTAAACAGCCGTATGACCCGAACGTCCTAACTTTCGATTTAAACACATCAAAAATCGGTTTATCATATATCGATTTAAAGCATATAAGATTCGGTTTTAAACATACATATATCTCATATAATCGCATGTAGAAAACCCTAACACGAACTATCGATTTGAACGCATAACAAATTCGGTTAAACATTACATACATCACATGTATTCGCATATAGAAAACCCAATCTAAATGCACGGTTGACCTGGCTCTGATACCACTGTAGGAATTCGTACACGCAGCGGAAAGATTCTAATCCATTGAAATTTTACAAATCTCATAGAGAGGATCTATCAACGACGTTTAAATCAAGGTTCGTTAGAGAAACCGTACCTATACGAGCTTGTATGCATCCTTTCTCGAACACGTGGGCTAACACTTTCTTGCTCGATCAATCTCTAGGAGCCGACTCTACGAATCCACTCCCTCTACCGGTATCCACACCGAACAGCTCTCCAACACGTAGGGCAGCGTGCTAGCGCCTTCTTACTTTGTGTCTCACATTTTTCTCTCTAGGATTTCTTTCGCGGCTTGTTCCTTCTCTTAATACGACTAGATCAATATCTTTAGATCAATATCTTTTATAGAGTTTCTAAAACCCTAATCAGGATGTATTAAAATATTCAAGATTAATCTCAATTAATCTTAATTCGAATTTTAGATATAAATAGCATTAATTAAATCTGTCTAACAGATCTAATCTAATCTATTTATTTAATCCGAATTAAAAGCCTGCTGATTTGATTTATTTCTATAAATTTTTTTTAATACAAGGAAAGATAAACAAACAAAAATACTAGAAGAGATTAAAATCTCAGGCCTCTCCTCTCATGACGTACTCCCACCAGATCAGCAACAAGGAAGCAATGAAGACCAGTAGGGGGATCAGAGAAATGCGATTCATCCGGAGACTCCACATGCGTCAAAGCAAAATTAGCTAACCAATCTGCACATTGATTGCCTTCCCTTAGAACATGGCTATATCGCATAACCCATTGTCTGCGGGTGACTGCTCATATCTGAGCCACCAGATGTGACTCACGAGCTGCATTACCTTGTTTGGGTAGTAATGCAATGACTGATTGACAGTCACTTTCAACAACTACATGTCTCCAACCTGCCTCCCATGCCATCTCTAATCCCCTCAAAACTCCACACAACTCAGCTAACATCGTTGAGCACCTTCCAAGACGTGTAGCAAAGCCTCCAAGCCACTTACCAGAGGAGTCACGCAACAAACCCCCACAAGCCGCCACCTGATCTGCACCCTTTGAAGCCCCATCTGAATTAAGTTTCACAAATGGAGCTTCTGGAAAGGACCAGCAAACATTTGAATGTTTTTGTACTATACTCTGGAACCCCCTTCAGCACTTCTAGTTTTTTACTCTCCTAGTAGTTCAAGAATGGGCCTTAAGCAATATTGAAAGTGTGCATTTGATGTGTTATGAATAAATTCATTTCGCCATTTCCAAATAAACCAGCAAGAGACAATGAATAACTCATGCCAATAAAATCCGCCAATGGAAGTTTCATCACTCTTCCAATTCTCCGTTACCCATTCAAACCAATCGTAGCCAAAAAAGGAGAGGGCATGATCAACAGGTACCACCTCATACCAGAAAGCACGAACCACATGGCAGTCTCTAAACGCATGTAGACTGGACTCTGCTTCTTGAAGACAAAGTGGGCAACGACCATCGTTGTCAGACCAAACACTGATCCATGACCTCAGAGGGAGTCTTTGGTGGAATAATTTCCACCCAAATAACTGTACTCTATGTGGTCCCATCCACTTCCATAACTTTATCCATATGTCATCATTTATAAGAGATTGTTGAAAACCAGATTCGGCTAAATAAAGATAGCAACTTTTAACACTAACACCAGTTAAGTTTCCAGCCAACCAAAAGGAACGATCTGGGCCATCATCAGAAGAAGGAGGAAGCATACCTCTAATTAAACCAACCACATTCTGGGGAAGCAGGCTATTTAATAAAGGGAGATCTCACCGGCCATAATGATCGACAAACCTATTAACCATGCACTCACGCATCTCAGTAGGGAGGGGACACAATATGTAATCTTGTAGACAAATGGAAGAGGACACCCATTTATCTTTCCAAAAAGAAATGGAAGCCCCATCTCCAATTTCCCATACCACCTCATCCTCAATATTGATAAGAATGTTACATAACGAGCTCCAGAACGTTGAACAACCAGTTTAAGGATTGGCAATTGTCCAATTTGTACCTTGTACTTACCCCGGAGAAACCAAACCCATAGGGCATCTTGCTCATTTTGGAACCTCCAACCGCACTTCATAAGGAGAGCATCATTCATAACTACAGCCGATTTTAAAACAAGTCCACCCATAGACTTAGGGCTAGTCAACACCTTCCAACTTAAAGCATGATGAGCTTTACGAAGGTGTGAATCGCCCTAAATAAAATTCCTTTGAATTTTATCAATCTCATTGCATATATTTAGGGGGAGCCTAGCATATTGCATATGAAATACAGGAATAGTAGACAATACTGATTTGACAAGAGTTATTCTACCTGCCTGAGAAAGACACTGCTGCTGCCACCCACCTAACTTCCTCCGTAGCTTATCTACAAAATGCTGATAACACTGTTTAGTTGAACGCCCATGTATCATCCAAACCCCCAAATATCTCCCCACATTATTAACTCGCTTAAAGCCACTTTTAGCCGCCAAGGAACCAGCCAAATCCTCAGGTATGTGCCTAGAGAAATAAATGACAGTTTTCTCAATGCTTACCTTTAAACCTAACATCTGTTCAAACAAAGAAAGACACTTCATAATAGTCTCCAACTGGTCAGAATTTTCCTCTGCAAATAGCATAAGATCATCCACAAACAACAAATGGGAAACAAGGGGGCCTCCTTGACCCACCTTAATAGGTTTCCACAACCCACCATTAACAGCTGTGGAGATAATATGAGACAGTTTTTCCATAGCTAGTGTAAATAAGTAAGGGGATATAGGGTCACCCTGTCGGATGCCCCTAGTAGGCTGAAACGATGATGTTTTACCCCCGATCCATAAAATATTAAAGGACGAAGTGGAAACAGCCTGCATAATCAAGTCAACTGTAGCCCGTGGAAATCCAACTTCCTCTAGTATGTTATGTAAAAAATTCCAATTCACAAAATCATATGCCTTTACTAAATCAATCTTAATTGTCATAAATTGTCTCCCTCGCATTTTGTTCATTGAGTGAATCAGTTCTTGAGCAATGACAATGTTGTCGTGTATTTGTCTCTTGGGGACAAAACTGGATTGGAAGGGCGAAATAACAATCTCCATTACCGGTTGCAGACGCCTCACATTCAGTTTAGTGATCTGTTTATACAAGACCGAGAACAATGATATTGGCCGAAACTGAAACATAGATGTTGGTACCTGCACTTTAGGGATCAAAGCTATCAAAGTAGCATTTAAAAATCGAATATGAGAGGGGTTATGCCAGACATCAATAATCAATCTCATAATCTGATGATGAAGCACACTCCATTGTCTCTGGAAGAACATCGCAGGGAAACCATCAAGGCCAGGTGCTTTATGACTTCCCATGCTAAACAAACAGCTCCGGACCTCCTCACACGAAGGGATCCGGTGCAAACTTGCCAATAAATTATGCAAAACACTCGGCCAGGTAGAGGTAAGCCACCAATGGCTAGGTTCCCCATCCGAAAACAGATTCTGGAAATAAGAAAAGGCCATACCTTTTTATTGATCGTTGTTATCCACCCAAATGTTGTGTCCATTCTTTAGCCGAGTTATTTTATTAAAACTCCTCCTAGTTACAGTTTTTAGATGGTAGAACTTAGTGTTACGATCCCCTTCAGTTAGCCATTGATGACGAGACTTCTCGAACCAAAATATCTCTTCCCGCTTTAAAATCTCATTTAAACGATTTTTGCATTCTAGCTCCTGCAACCCCAAGACCTCAGAATCATTGTTTGCACGTTGTTGCTGTAACAAATCTAGTTCTGAGCTCAAGGTACTCTTCATCTGGAAAATATTACCATGCACCTCCCTATTCCACCGACACAACGGTGTAACCATACAAGATAACATAATAGGAAGATCAAGCCTGGTCTTCCATTGAGTGTTCATAAGCTCAGGGAACTCAGAATGATTCATCCAATCGGCTAAGAATCGAAAGGGTCTATTCTGTTTACCTTGTGGAGGACTAGAGAATCTCAGCAACATAGGAGTATGATCCGAGTTATAGCGCAGAAGGTTAACCACATCAGCCTTAGCGAAAGATAGTCGCCATGTAGCATTAGCAATAACATGGTCCAACTTCTTATAGACACGGTCCAAATGACCCTACTTCGGGCCCATCCAGGTAAAGTAGCTTCCCGACACCTTAATGTCATCAAGATGCCAATCCAACAAGCGATTGCGAAAAACTCGACATAGGCTAATAGCAGCAGCATTACCCCCTTTTTTTCCTTCACATCCGCAATCTCATTAAAATCTCCGGCAACCACCCATGGGTCTACCATAGATCCAGCAATAGAATCTAGGCAACCCCATAGAGTTTGACGCTCCACCTCCCTAGGGCTTCCATACACAGCCGTAAACTGAAAAACATGGCCCATTGTATCCACATTTAAATGAACATGCTGAAACAAACTATTTAAAATCAAAACCTGAACATCCTGAGATTTCCAAAGGACCCAAATCCCTCCAGAGAATCCCCTCACTTCCTCCACAAAAGATCTATCAAACCCCGCCTTTTTCTGCAACCTCTCACTTTTCACCACTTGTCCACATCTCAACCAGCACCAACAAACTTATAGTATACTTTGAGGTCAAAAACCTCAACTGGCACCCAAGGTCAGCACTGGCCGCCCCCTGCAATTCCATATGAGGAATGACATCATGGTAAATGCTGTGACGGGACAGGTGAAACGCACACCTGAGATGCTTTACTGCTAATTCCCACCTTTACTCTAGCCTTACCACTTCCCATCGGTCTACCTCTTTTTTTGGTACCAACATTCATTATGTGACTTTCCTCGACCAAAACACAACTACCACCAGAAGCAGCAAATGACTTTTGCTCATTAACTACCTTGGCATTGTTAAATTTCTCTAGACATGTACTCACCTATCTTCCTTGTCCCACAATGGGATTAGACAAAGTACTATTATGTGCTAACCCCACATTCATTCTAGATGACATGACCTCATTGCCCACACCACCTGACACGTCCCCCACATGCACACAATCCCTACATGAATCACCATTAGTTATCCCACATCCACGTTGCAGCTCCGTCACGGCCTCATTCAAATCCCCTTCTCCCAGCATCTTGACATCCTTCATCTTCTTGACCCCTCAAAGCCACGTTGCAGCTCGACCCATTCCCCTCTTCCATTAGTTTCTGGGTCGGATCTTGGAAACTCAATAACCCATTTTTGATTCCATTAATTCGGTCAACCTTCCCTAAGCCAACAGGTGCCCCGTTGTTATCCTTATGCATCACCAACACACAGCTAGGTTGCAGATCCTTCATGGCCTCAGTCACAACTCTATCTCCCAGCATCTTCTCGGCCTGACCTTCACCCCCGAACGCCACATTGCAACTCGGCCCACTTCCCTCTTCCATCAGGTGCTGGGTAGGTTCTTGTAAAATCAAGAACCTATTTTGAGATCCACTACTTAAATCAACCTTCCCTATTCCATCGATTGCCAAGTTTCAGCAATCTGTGACTTTTTCCTTGTACCCAGCTGAACCATATCAGATTGTGACTTTGGACAGTTACCTGATCTGTGACCAGTGACCTTGCACGCCACACACACATCGTCTAGCCCTTCATACACGATAATTTTGTTTTTGTCTTCAAGGATATAGTTCAGTTCAAGTTCTTTAGATAGGTCTACTTCCACACAAATTCTAGTGAAACGACCCCTTACAATGTTTGTAGCCACCAAATCCATCCGAACAAATCTACCGATGAAGTTACCCGCATCAGTCAGAAGCTTCGTCTTGATAAACTCCAGCGGGAATGCCGGCAGCTTCACCCACAGCTTGACTTTGTTGATGACGTCAATCTCAAGGTCAAAGGTTAGCCGCCACTCCTGTACTGCGATATATTTGTTCTGCACCATCCACGGACCTTCAGCCTTCGCCCTATTCATGTCATTCACTGATTCAAAGCGGACGAAATAAAAACCATTAGCAACATCGGTTACAGCAAGCCGCCCATCCCTCGCCCACATAGTCTCAAGTCACTGTCGCAGGAATTCGAATGCAAACTTCCTTTCCAGTGGTTTGATCACAATGGTTTACCGCCACCTACTTCAAGCTTGATTCTTGAACCCATCTGAGAGGGAAAAAACCATGATACCCTTCTCATTCCTACGCTGGATTATTTCTTCCTCCATCACCGAAAGTTCCTCCATGTCCTCATCTTCCAATTCTACATCCCACACAGCCTGAGTCGAGCGTACAGCTCTGACGTATGACCAGTCTTGCTCCTCCTCCTCCGCAAGGGCCATCTACCTAGCAGAGAGCCAAACCCTTCTTTTTTTAATTTGTGGAATTCTTCTAATTAGGAGTGATGTACATACTTGTTTGTGAAGTATATAAGAATAATAAAGCAAAATAGAAATACCCTCGCCGGACGAGGGGGTGGGGGTTTTTTTTTTGGGACTAGTTTTTTTTTGTGTGGAAAATCTATAAATTAAATCTGAGATTTGATACCTTTCTATTTAATTAAATCTGAGATACTATATCTCAATTTAATTAAATATGAGATACTACATCTTTAATGGAAAATTAAATCTGAGATACAATATCTCAATTTATTATAGTTATTCAATTTATCAAATAAATTAAATACTATACAATAATATTATTATCTATAAATAATATTATTATTATATTTTCGAATTTAATAATTTATATATATATATATATATATATATAATATCCTAGATTAAATACAATGTTCATTAAATCTTAGACATATATAAGATTCAATGAATCTGAACACTTTTGCTCGTGTTGAGCTATTTTTGTGTGTGACCCTGTAGGCCCACATGAGATTAGCAGCGGGCCAATATTGTATCATCCCACAAGTCGCAAGCAGCCTCTAGCAAGACATTGCGACTACCCAATTCATATGGGGATCGATGATACGATACAACCTATCGTACAACCATGTCACGTCCCTTTTGTCACGCGATAACTTGGTGAAGGATGAGACATGGATAATGTCAGCTTCCTGTTCTTAACCATTACTTTCTCGATTCTTGAGTAGTCTAACAATTGAAATGGAAACTCCTTTCCATCGTAGTATGACCATACATTTCTCAGACTCACTCATCGAGGGGCCCAAGATTCTCTCTACAAATGTGAGGGACAAATTCCATCTTGACCATTCACATTCATCTGCATGAAAACCAATGATCCCAATCCAAGCCTTTATCATCACCGGGTCAAAGGTGACTTTTGACTAGGTCAAAGATCAACGACTCATCATGTAGGAATCCATGATGATCTCAGGTCAAAGGGCATTGTGACGCGGTTATACATGAGAAAAGCTTATGACTTAATCCATGCAGCTTTCTCATAGTGGGTTACTGGTCTTATTTCATCTTCGCTCCCGCGTAGATGACCGACCAGGGACATTTAGGATAATCAATGAGATATATCCAAGGATATAGTTATCACTATAAACATGCAAATGAAAATGATAACTAAATGAAGAATACTTTAAATGACATTCACGTTTAAAGTACAATGACTTGCCCCTAGGGCATAATTTCCAACAAGTTGTTCATGCCTTTAATCATTTTCGTCATTATGCCACAAATCAGTTTAACACCACAATTAAGGACATTCAATGTGATAACGGAACAGAGTACAAGCCCTTTATACCGATTGCAAATGATAATGGAATAGCAATGAGGTACACCTGTCCCTACACATCCTCTCAAAATGGCAAGGCCGAACGCAAACATCGACACATAGTCGAGATGGGCCTTACTCTATTGGCTCAAGCCAGAATGCCGTTAACTTACTGGACAGAGGCATTTCACAATGCAATTTATTTGATCAATAGGCTTCCCATGCCCGTCATTGATAATATTTCACCTTTGTTCTGTTTGTTCCAGAAAAAGCCAGATTATCGTCAATTGAAACCTTTCGGTTGTGCATGCTACCCTTGTTTAAGACCATATAATTCTCATAAGTTTCAGTATCACAGTCAGCAGTGACTCTACCTTGGTCCCGTAGCACAACATAAGGGATATAAGTGTCTCAGTAATACCGGTCGTTTATATATCTCCAGGCATGTCGTATTTGATGAAAGAAATTTTCCTTGTATTTCAGGTTTCTTCAATCGTCGAGCAGCTATGCCTCGTTCTTACAATAATGTTCTTCCATTGATTATTGACTCTCGCTCAAACTTGTTTGCGGCCTCACAAGCTGTGGAATCAGTTAATCTAAGATCAGTTCATCTCAATGACAGGCCTTTATCACCTCAAGATTCATTACATTCAAGTCCAAGCCAGTCCTTGTCCCTTAATTTGAATTCAACATCAATGGTTCAGGCCCAAGAAGTGGCCCAAAGTCCACACTCACAACTTGAATGTCATGACCCGACTCCCACCCATTCTCCAGACCCGACCCTCACTTCTGCCCCAAATATGCACCCGATGGTCACTAGGCAAAATCTGGGATTGCCAAGCCACGGTATCCCTTTATTGGATTGCTTTGATCGGAGACGCCGGATTCCATCACTCAGGCCAATACACCTCGTACTGCTACCGAGGATCTCTCCTCTCCTCAGTGGCATCGTGCGATGCGCGAAGAATTCGATGCACTGACAATCAATAACACTTGGGTTCTTGTGCCTTTCGATAAATCCAAGAAAGTCATCGACTGCCGCTGGATTTTCAAAACCAAATTCAAACCCGATGGTTCGATTCTCAAACATAAGGCACGTCTTGTGGCGAAAGGATTCCAACAAGCAGCTGGAGTGGATTATTTCGAGACCTTTAGCCCTGTAATCAAGCTAGCCATGGTACGTCTCATCCTTACTCTTGCTGTAAATTTCCGGTGGCCAATCCGGCAACTAGACGTAAATAATGCATTTCTGAATGGCTACCTTCAAGAGGATGTCTATATGCGTCAACCTGAGGGATTTTGTAATCCTCGAACCCCTAATCATGTGTGCAAACTAGTGAAAGCAATCTATGGTCTCAAACAAGCACCTCGTGCTTGGTTCGATCGTCTCAAACTTACCTTAACTCAATGGGGTTTTCATAATTCCAAGAGTGATATCTCCTTATTTTTCCTGAGAACTCGTTCCCTTCTGGTGTTCATTTTAATATATGTGGATGATATCCTGATTACTGGCAACAACTCTAGTTTCATTCAGGATTTTATTGTCAAATTAAATGATATTTTTTCTTTGAAAGATATGGGCTCTCTGCACTATTTTCTTGGCTTAGAGGTTTTTCGAGATAATACTGGCCTTTACCTCAACCAAGGTAAATACATCATGGATCTCTTGCATTGTTTTAACATGACTGACTGTGCTCCCATTCAAACCCCTATGGTCACAGGACGACATTTTACCTCTACCGATCGTACACCTATGACCAATCCATCTCTATATCGCCAAGCCATCGGTTCACTTCAGTATGTTACCACCACAAGGCCGAATATTGCCTACTCTGTGAACAAATTAAGTCAATTTTTGTCATGCCCCACGGATGTTCATTTTCAGGGGGTGAAACGTATCTTTCGTTACCTTAAGGCTACATACAATTATGCCTTACATTTAAAGCCCTTTCGTTCTTTACAGTTAATGGCTTTCACTGATACTAATTGGGCTACTGACTTAGATGATAGGAAATCTATGGCTGGGTTTTGTGTTTATTTGGGTGGAACCTTGGCTCTTGGGCCTCACAAAAACAAAGAGTCGTGTCAAGGGCTAGTTTTGAATCTGAGTATAGAGTCCTTGCAGATGGATCAGCTGAATTAAAGTGGTTATACTCTTTAATTTCTGGATTGGGTCTATATCTAAGAAAACCCTCCATCATTTGGTGTGATAATCTAAGCACTCAGGCTCTTGCCTCCAATCCAGTGCATCATTCCAGAAGCAAACACATCGACATTGATGTACACTTCATTCGTGATCAGGTTCTCGCTGGAGATATTAAAGTTTCTTATGTTCCTTCTCAACATCAAATTGCTGACTGTCTCACAAAAGCTTTGACTCATACTCAGTTTAGCTACTTAAGGAACAAACTCGATCTGTGTCCTATACCCTCTCGTTTGAGGGGGAATGTTAGAACTAATGACTAGCTATCTGATTCATAATTGTAATTAG
Source organism: Acacia pycnantha (assembly GCA_025563575.1). Lineage (NCBI taxonomy): Eukaryota > Viridiplantae > Streptophyta > Magnoliopsida > Fabales > Fabaceae > Acacia > Acacia pycnantha. The sequence goes on along the minus strand of JAMWYP010000017.1, from coordinate 463,039 downwards.
TAAACACTAATTGTTTATATTGTAGAATATGCTTTGTAATATTCTTTAGCAGTTGTACAGGTGACACATATGTGGTCCCATATTGCCTTGTAACAAATCCCGTACATATTATGTTATTGCATTGTACCATTTGATTCCTATTTCATCTATAAATGGAATGTTGAGGTCCTCAATGATTACTCAGCCTTTTCTACAATTGTTTCTCTGTTTGCATATTTTCCATTCTGTTCTAAAATCGTTCTAAGAGAGGGAGAAAGAGAACACAAATAAGGTATTGTTCATCGTCTTCATGGACGTCGAACAAGGAGCTATTGTCCATTCTCTCTCTGTGTAATCGTTGAAACCACTATCGATTTTCTCTTGCATCGACTTTTTTAAATAAAAAAAAAAACAGACTCCGGTTTCTATGGCAAAACAGTCCAATTTCGCGGCCAGTTCACCGGTTTCCGATCCAAACCGGCCGGTCCGGGTTTAATAACCATGTAAAAAATAGAGCAATTTTGCCCTTGCCATTATCTTAGTTAATTTTAACAGTTAGTTGACTAAATATGTTGAGCTCTGGCAATTCACTTGTTGTCTACATCATTTTTTTTTAGATGAAAATTTGCGCCGGAAGTCCATGTGTCATCTACTTTATCTTTTCTTTAAAGTTAGATCTAAGACTTATGGGACAAAATTGCACCTTAACAAAAATTACGTAAATGATATATGGATTTCCAACTCAGCATATTTGGTCAACTAAAACTAATGTCAAAATTAACTGAGCTAATGGTAGAGGCAAAATTAATCCATTTTTTACCACACTTCTAGGGAAAATTTGCCCCAAATATGAACAAATGTAAAATAACAAAATCATAAAATATTATGAAATAATCATTAATATCGTGTATTTATTGATTTGTGGATTTAAACCCGTTTTACACTAAGTAGCATGGCTATTACAGGTTTTCCAAAGATATTGAAATTTTATGCTTTGAATAGAGTTTGATGGCCAGTTTCGAATCTAAAGCGTGGTGTATATATAGTAGAGTTGGGAATCAGGACTGGCCCTTTTAGGATTAGGGTAATAAAAACATTTGTTTTTCAAAGCCCAGCTTGAGAGCACCAGGGTCGGAAGTTGTTATTCTAAATTTTAACTATTTTTTCTCAGTATTTTTTCCAAAGAAATATAATTAGTAAATTACAATAATTAAAGTTTTAATTTATCAAATAAATGTTGTCAAAATTAATATCCAAGCAACACACATCATGCAACAAACAAACATAGTCACTAATTCATAATCAAAAGCAAATTATTATCCACAAATAACTCACATAAAACATAAGAAGCATACCACTAAGGCATTAAGCAACATGAGTACGATGACTATCATTGTCATCTTCTTCGCCATTATCATCAATTTCAAAGACATTTAATTGTGCTCCACTTTGAATAGTAGGCTCTGCTTCATGAGTAAAAATATCAAGAATTTATTCTCCCGTATTATGAATACATCCATAATCTTTATCTGCAACAAATAATAAACCAAATCATAAAATCAAAGTATAGGTATTATGTATTTGTACTTAAATGAATAAATAACTCTTTAAGAAATAAAAAATACATATAAATTAGTAAATTACCATCACATGTGAATTAATGCATCCAATTGCAAGTACTAATAAGAGCTTGAATATTACATGGAAGAATGAAACTTCTATATTTTGTTAGAACATGTGAACCAATACTGAAAGCTAATTCACTGACTACTATAATAATTGGAATGCTTAGAATATCAGTTGTCATGTTTGAAAGAATCAAAAATCTTTGTTGATTGTTCTTCCACCAATTCAAGACATCCAATTTTTTCCAATTATCAGGCTTAAATGGATCGGCCCGATTTTCAAGCTTTAATAAATAGGTGAGGAGACTAGGGTTTTTGTGTTTTTTTAGATCATGAGAAGATCAACTAGGGTCAAAAAGTTGTGCTCTATAATATGAGCGGCAGTGAACGTGTTTTGCACATATAGTTAGGGTTAAGCTGCAAAAATGCACATGTGCTTTACCCTGAGGAGCGCCCAACACCAAATGTTTTTTTTAAAATGCAAAAGTGCACACGTGGTTATAAATTAAGTGCAAAAATATCATTTGACCATTAAGTTTGACTTTGATCGTTAAGTTTGACTTTTTTTTTGTTAATTGGACGATGACGTGACTTTCAAATGTGCAAAAATATAGATGTGGTTTGGCTAACAAAGCGCTCAACACTAAGTGCTTTTTTTAATTTAATAATTTTATTTCGATTAAAGGAAAATTATTATTTCTTTAGGTATAATTCCCAAGAGGCCAAATTTTTTCTTCTGATTTGCCATTTTGGGAAGGAGGATTTATTCATTGGGTAAAAATGGTAAAAAATTTATTTCCATAATTTAATTAAATATAGTATTTTTAATTTCAAATCCATAAATACTTATTTATTAATTATTAACTAGAAAATTTAATAAGGATTTTTTAAAAAATAAAATAAATTATGGAAATATAAAATTTGACCTCCTAGGAATTATACTTAAAGAAATAATAATTTTCCCTTAATTGAAATAAAATTATTAAATTAAAAAAAGGAACTTAATGTTGGGTGCTCTTTTTTGCCAAACCACATGTATATTTTTACATCTTTGAAAGTTATGTCATCATCCAATCAGCAAATAAAGTTAAATTTAACGGTCAAACGGTATTTTCGCACCTAATTTGTAACAACGTGTACACTTTTGCACCTAAAAAAAAGCACTTGGTGATGGACGCTCTTCAGGATAAAGCACATGTACATTTTTACACCAAAACCCTATAGATTAAATGCAGTCAAAAGAGTTTTAAGTCAAATTTAGTCTATAAATTACAGCCATATATTTGATCATACGTTTTTATTGTTGTTCATATCAAATCAAATTCCATTAGCAAAAATTGGTATTTGATACACTACAACAAAGGTTAAAAAAAAAAAAACAGACACCGGAGCAAAATATAAAATGTGACAAAATTTGTTTTGAAAATTTAAATTTTCATCTCAAATCCATCATAAATTTTTTTTGGAAAATAGAAAAGTCTATTAATCCATCACAAAATCAATTTGCAAAACTTTTTTCTCATATATATCACAATTTTTTCGTCACAATGCAAGATGACCAAGCTAGCTCGTAGTTGCATAATTATACTCATATGAGCTAGTGGTGTGAAACTGATTTTATTGGTGACAAGTTTGAGCCATGGGCTTGAGCGCAGTCCATACAGAATAAATAATTGTGTTTTAATTGCAACCGGTTTGTGAACAATAATATGTGAGAGCCCATGTGAGTTGGTATAGATGGTAAGGGGTCCAGGACTAGGCCCTTGGGTCGTGGGTTCGATCCCCTCTGCCATCGCTGGGACTCCTTTGGTAGGCGATCTCGTAAGTCCCAAGTAAGTGCTCATAGAGCCCGGGGCCGTGCCCTGACCTTGGTGGGGGACTGATGCCGAACCCCTCCAAAACTTTTTTATACCAAAAAAAAAATATATATATATATATATATATGTGAGAGGAGCTGAAGATAAGCCATTTCTTAGATGGCTTTAAGGATGATATATATATATATATATATATATATATATATATATATATATATATATATATATATATATATATATATATATATATATATATATATATTATATATATATATATATATATATATTCTTTCCGGCTATTTCAAGCATCTAATTTGCTTAGGACCAAACTAGATTTGAAATACATCAAGTGTTTTTTTTTTTTTAAAGTATCATCATCCTATCGGAAACAATATATATATATATTCTTTCCGGCTATTTCAAGCATCTAATTTGCTTAGGACCAAACTAGATTTGAAATACATCAAGTGTTTTCTTTTTTTAAAGTATCATCATCCTATCGGAAACAATCATATTCAAGACACTCTCGGACACTAAATGTGGACACCTCTTTAAACCTTTGTTCGTCACGTTGGGAGGGATTAGCCTCTTTGGTTAGACCCAACCCCCTTGGTTAAATACATCAAGTTATTCAAATTCAATAACTAAAATGTCCTATTCCTTAGGCTAAAGTAAACCTTTAGTTTTCTAAGTTTACTCCAAGTTACATTTTAATCCTTTAAATTTATGAGAGTGTACTTTTACTTCTTTAATCTTACCATTGTTAATTTCATTTAACCAAAAAAGCTTACTCATGGTAACTCTTTGATTAAATGCTTACAAAGCATGCTTAATTTTTTATGGATAAAATATGGCCAAAATTTTAAAATATTAAAAACTTTAAAATTTAAGCATGCAGATAAAATCATATTTAAAAAATTAAACTTTAAGCATCTTTTTCAACATTTAATTGCAGAGTTATTGTTTAAACTTATAAGGTGAGCATATTCTATTAATTGAAAGTCACAGTATTAAGATTAAGGAACTAAATATATATTTTATAAAAATAAAAGACTATACTAAAATTGAATATAAACATAGAGAACCAAACGTATAAAACACGTATTTTAATAAATTAATGAGCTATTCATTTGCTTAGATATATAGCTAATGCTTATTTTGATATACATGCATAAGAATCAGGAAAATAGCTAAATGCTAACATATGGGGCTAGGATTTTAATGAACATAACTGTTAGGGATGCAAATAAAGTTAAATGATTTTTTGTAGTTTGGGGCGGTGGGTTGGTTGAACAAACCACAAGCCATGACTAAAGCATGTTTCATCCTTTTTTTTTTGCTATAAACGATGGCATGAAAGCCTACAAGGTAAATAAAAGAGATTACATAAGAGGAGAATTAAATCCCAAACACTCTTGGTTAACCCAAATCCTCAAGCTAACCGGACACTCATCCAGAATCAAAGAACTAGAAATGTAAGTTTTTGCCAAGGCATCCGCTATCCTATTAGACTCCCTAGGAATAACTCTAACATCCACCTGCCACAACAAATCCAACAGCTCTCTAGCTTTCAAAACTAAATTACTACAAGAATTACAAGATAAATCAAGAAGCATATTAATAACATAATCTGCATCCGAATCCAAAATAATCTTGGAATCGGATGCAGATTATGTTTCATCCCATTTCTTGGAACCCCTTTGGTTCAGCTCCATTATTGAATCCAAGGAAAAAAAAAAAAGGAAAGAAAGAAAACTATGCGAAGGGTCAATCCTCATGGTTGCAAGAAGGCCAAAACAGGCTTATCTCTTTGATTTATTGCATGCTTTATTCTACTACAAAGACTCAACAAAAGAAATTATCATATGGGTATAATTGGTGTTGCTTCTACAAGAACTAGCTGACAACAATAGATCAATCTGTAGGAAAAAAAAAGTATTACATTTCCAGAAAGTGTACCCCTATTTGTATAAACAAGAATCAGATTGGCATTATTATTCAGCAGCCTCTATCTTTGAGGAGGTTGAGTTGTTATTCCCTTTCCCTTTCTCTTCAACCTCTCTCACTCTCTGAAGAGTATCATTAATGGTTTTTGATACTTTATTGGAATGTTCCTCAACACCTCTCAAAATTATCTCAAGTTGTTGTTGAAGAACTGCTCTTCGCTTTCTCTCTCGTAGTAGCTCCGCTGTCAATTCCCGGATCTTTACATCTTTATCATCCTGAGAATATCAAATGGTTGGAAAATATATGCATCATAAGCATAAAATAGACATAGCAATCGCACGACGTAGAAAACTATGAGAAAAGCATGAAGAATTCAAATAAACAAAATTATACTCCCTCCAGCCATGAAGATAGGGAAATCCGATCTATATCACTCATCTCAAGGAAAATTGATTTTATACTTGATCAACTCAAAAAATGCTAGTTCATTCCATGCATACCCTTATTCATTAGGAGTTATTGTTAGAAGAGTTCTAACTTCCAACAGTACTAACGCATAACTATAAAAATGAGGAAAGGGGTAATATAAGGAGAGAGAGAGTTTGTTCACATTCCACATTACCCTATATTTTGGACCAAAAAGGGCTTCTAGCAGTTTCCCTATAAATCAGGCCAGAGGGAGTAAACTATTATTAACGCCATCACAAACAGATCCATTCATTCAAAAAAAAAACAATACAACTGGCCAACAACTGCACTTTTGAATGCATTACAATGTCAGTCCTAATTATAATATACTTCCAGTCAGGAATTATAAATTTTTTTAGTAGTGACAGATCCCAAGGGATGCATCTGAACATGCATACTAAGTTATCAGAATCTGAGTGAGACCCTTTACATCCTAATGCAAACAACACAGTCACTTATCTTCTTATTCATAGAATATTATAAAGCGCCAACAAGAACTGTCTCTTACCCTGTATAATTGAACTTGCAGATTGAAAACTACACTTCAAAGTTCTACATGAATGTCCTTCTGATAGGACCCGAACAGAAATAGCAGAGAAATAAAACTGAAAGTGGATTAAATTACACTAATCTTCCTCCAAGAAGAGAAAGAAGTTACAACAGTAAGAAAACACACCAAAACAGAAAGATAAAATGATGAAGAAAGAATGATGTTCCTTCACCCCACACTAGCTTTCAAGAGGCCGAGGCTCTCCTCACTACACTCACAACACAAAATAAGTCTTTCCTATTCCACCACAAGGCAACGGCTAAATAAGAGCCCAAAAGCAACTCCCACAGCATTAGCTTACACTAATCTTCCTCCAAGAAGAGAAAGAAGTTACAACAGTAAGAAAACACACCAAAACAGAAAGATAAAATGATGAAGAAAGAATGATGTTCCTTCACCCCACACTAGCTTTTGAGAGGCCGAGGCTCTCCTCACTACACAAAATAAGTCTTTCCTATTCTACCACACGGCAACGGCTAAATAAGAGCCGAAAAGCAACTCCCACAGCCCCCCAACATAACCCCTATCCCAGCCTCAGCCACCCTATAGCAGCCTAGTTCTCTATTTCTTTTCTCCAAAACAGAGGAATCTACAAGTCCGACATTCTGACCAACAAAAAATGGCTTTTTTTTGTTCATGCACCTTTCTATTTTTCCTCTTATAAGTCAGGCCAGCAAAGATGGCTCTATTACCTTCCCTAATTAATACTACCTCCGGTCCTAAATATAAGACTTTTAGAGAAATTAAGGAAGCTAAATAAGTTACTTATTCGTATTATAATATTGTGTATGATTAAATCATATATCATTTTTTAAGTTAGACAACTTAGTTTAGAAAAAAAAATGTTAAATATAAATACTTTAAACTAATTTAATTAGCCTTTTTAATCTCTCCAAAAAAGTCAATTGAGCCTTAGGACCAGAGGTAGTAAGTTTCTTACCCTCACTGTCATCCAATCCAATCCAACATGAACAGGGTGACAAGGTCAATCATTACTAGTTTCTAGTTTCTTTGCCCTAACAATCAAACAGTTTTGATATGCAGATGAAGAACAATGCATGGGAAACTATAAATTTATCCTTATCAAGATAGGGAGATAGCAGATTGTTTAAGGATCTGGTAGACAGGGCTATGATTAGCATTTGTAAGGGTGCATGAGTGCATCACAGATTTACTAGTATAAGAAAGGGCCAACGATGCTTTTCCAATTCTTCTGTAGAACTTCACAAGTCATTGCTGACTACAAAGTGAAGATTTTATATCAATCAGAGCATATGAGAAAAAACCTAGGATACTTGCATTTGATTAATAAGAAAGACGTTTTCACTGAAAATTTGATGGATCCCACTTTCCTGTCTGAAGTGCTGTAAAATTACGTAGCCATTGTCAAATAGACCAAACTCAATTTTTCACGCTAACTATGTATGGTTAAAATATTCAGGAAGAAGGATACAGATCATTGGCACAACCACCACTTAAAAGCACACAAAATTTGTCCAAACATTGATGCAGCCCCTGTCAAGTAAATGATTCGCAAGTTTCCAAAAGAGAAAAACACAGGAAGCTCTCTACGCCAGCATACTTGAATATTGGTAATAAAATAGGAGTAATCACTGAGCTCAGTAAAGAGTAAATGACCAAACATTTCATTCAGTAAGCAGCACTGGATAGTTCAAGGTTTAAGGGTTCAGATAGTTTAGAACCAATATTAACAACCAATGCCAAAAATTAAGAAAATCAGGAAATTTTATAAGTTACTTGTAATGCATGTTGCACTCAGGTACTGATCTAGAGGAGTGTGACACATGGGGTGGATCGAATGTCATCATTCATCGAAATGCAGCACATATTACAGACATTGTACAAATTAGTTCTCTACTCTAAAACATTGTGTTTAACTATCAGATATAAATAATTGTTTATTTTTCTAATTCAAAAAGTAAAAAAGTAGAGAAAATAAGACAAATGAAATATCCTATAATAAAATGGTGCACATTAATTTAGAGTATTTTCTAGTTAGTATGCTTGAACCTCATTCTCTTTCCGTTGGGATGGTTTCAAATGCACTGTTTCTGGAAAATGAAGCGGATGATTGTGCTCATCAACAAAGTCAACAATTCTATATTTTCCATTCATGCGTGATACTGTCATTCTCGCTTTACATCCTGTTCTTGTTTCTGGTCGAGGATGAATTGTTTTAAAATCTCTTTTATCTGGCCTCCGTACGCCTTCTTTGCAACACACGTATCTGTATGAGGTAATGGCGCCATCCTTTCTACTCTTGCTGAAATATTGCTTTCTAACACCAAATCCGGTTTTGCCACCATAACTCACCCAATATTTCCATGCTTCATCTAAATTTTCAAATTCAAGACCCAATCTTGGGGTTAAATTTGTATCCATCAAATCAAACCTACACAGGATGATTACAAGTTCATTATTTTATTTGACATTCAAACATTCATTTTCTCTTTTTGCATTACAATTTGAATATTGCCTAAAATGTTGCAGTAATTGAGTGAACTTTTTATTCCCCTACAAAAAGATATACACACATCCAATTATTTAAAAGCTCATTCAATATTTTAATACTTTATATCCATCTTGAGAAAGAAAAAAACTTATTCAGCAATTAATAAAGTCATCTAAGCGCTAGCATTATCCAACATAATACCAAAACATGCTCATATATAATATAATCACAAATAAAACATCATTCAGTATTATCCAACACAAGCAACATTTTATCTAATAACACCAATCACCAAACTAACGTTTACAATAATCTGTGCGTCATCCAAAACAGCAATAACCAATCATCAATATGACTAAAAGTGTGCCTTTTATCAGTCACCAATCTAAAGATTTTTTTGGCACCCATCAAGTATTATTCAAGAACATACAAAACTTTGCCCAAAAACTGAAAACAGAATGTTCATATAAACATAACCTAATATGAAAACAAAAATACTTCCTTTAACTGATTCTGCACTATAGATAAAAGGTAAATTTCAAAACTCGAAAAGACCATAAATCAATCCAAACAATATCTGAGGAGATTAAAAAAATTACATTAGCCAACCATTGATGCTTTCTTACTTGCTCTGTTCTTCCTCTTTAAACCCTAACATCGAGCCAAACAGCCTCTGTTTGTCCACATTTCGTTTTCTTCGCCAATCGTAATCAAGGATTATTGATACTTCCTTTTTCGTTGCATTCGAAACCAAAAAACCTCCCTCCGTCGAGCTTTCGCACCGAGAAAGCCTACACCTCCCACCACAATCCTTCCCAGCGCCGGAGGAAGAAAGCAGCAATCTGAGCTAGCTTGCGTTTTTCAACTTTTATGTTTACGAACGGTCACGATTTTCTAGGTATTGAATGGCTAGGATCTCCCGATTAAAACGACGTCGTTGAAATTGTGTTTATCCACCGTTAGATCTAACTAGCGGTTAAGATATTTTACCCTGCAAGCAAACTGGAGACACCCCGAAGACGAAATCATCTGGTTTCGTTTTTCTCCTTGCATTTCACTGTAAAGTGTAAACCTCTTATTTTATAGCAAAAAAAACAAAAAAACAAAACCTCTTACTCTCTTCGACTTGTTGAGTTCTTTTGAAGCTTCGCAGTAAAATATCGAAAACGTTGCAAAGCGAAAAGATCCTCCACTTCCATTCACAGTAAGTAATGGTGTTTTGGTTCGTTGTTTTTAGTTTGGTTTTCATTTTCATACTATACAGACGATCACTGGCGCAATCATAGTTTTGCACCTTCTGTACTGTTTACCTGTGCGGCCTCTGAGTGGGAAGCCTTCACTTCCTTGTAACCGTGTTCTTATTTTGCTCATGAAAAAGGCTTGTATTATAACAACTTAATGTGAAGAGAATTGCTTGAATTTGTTTCTTTCTTGCTATCATGGGACAGTTGATGGGGAGGATAATCTTTTACGCGAAAACTGTTTCGAGCCAATACACAGTTTTTTGTTGACTGGTGGATACTGGAAATCATTGAATTTATTGGGAGTTATCTAATTGATTAGTGTGCTATGAAATAATGTTTAGGAGGAAGATTCCCCGGATTGTGATGTTTGAGATATTTTGGGCAATTTTGTGTTATAGAATAATGACTGTCTATTTACATATTTCCTGATAAGACAGATGTTTATAAGGAGAAACAGTGTCAGATTTTAAGGAACTTATTGTGACATTTTTTGGCTGGGTCATGATGTGTGAAATTCATGGTCTGGTTCGGCTTTTATTGCTGCAAAAGTTGAAGGCTTCAGATGCATATGTATGAGCCTGTAAGTTCTGAATTCTTCTATGAAAACCAAACAAGAAGGGAAAATATCAGGCTGTTATTCTGCTCTAAACAATTAGGATTAGCAACAGTTTGAGCAGTAATAGAGAAAGCTAATGTAGTTCTAATTTCTAGATTATTTGGCTGGCTGGCTGGCTGTCAACCTTGCCTACCTGTGAACAAATTCACCACCTGAACAATTGGGATGCCCAGCCCTTGGTCGAGCTAAGTTGATAATATTGTCCTGCTTCTACTAACTGTCGAAACTTGTAAGTAGAAAGAAAACTTAAGCAAAAACCAGTATTTTAGATGTATTAATTGTTATTGAAACTATATTTGATAGAAGGCATGATTTTATAGAGTATTAGTATATGGTTCTGTATTTGTAGTGAATAAAACTATTATAAAACCTTACCTTCCTGCCTTTAGATTTCATGTGTAGATCAATTTGACTAAATTGCTTGATTGTATTCAACTCAGTAAGGCAACTCATGTGCAAAATATAAGCCTAAATCATCATGGGTCATCAATAACCCGATCCCCATGATTTTGCTATCATTATAATCATCCAGAAGGGATTATAATATCTACAATAAATGAAAGAATGTCTTCTATTCTGACACTGTGGTTCTTGGGATTAAGTGATTAACAGGCCTGGCCTAGTTTTCTATTACACAACCTGTGTACATGGTGTGCTTTGGACATCGTTATATGTGGTTTGAGCCTTATAAAGTTGTTCTGAGATCATGTGTGCACAATCGTAACATTATATATATCCCATAATTATTTTGGGATATTTTGCAGTTTACTGATCCCACCGTCTTTCACTTTATATATTTCTTTGGGTTTATGAAAAAAGCTGGCATTGAGGTTAAAAGTGTATACAGGATGTGGTTTTTTTTATGATTATTATAATTACTTTCTATAAAGTTTTTGGCTATCTAAGTAATATATATATACATATATAATCCTAAGTTATGAATAACGTGCCTCAGTTACATTTCTTGGACTCTGTATAGCATCTCGTTTAGTTTTCTTAATAATGTGAAACTTATTTCTTGTAAGTTTTTGTGAAATCAATGTTATGCATCAATATATTTTGAAATTATACTTTGATTCATTTGGTAGACTGATGATTTATCTGCTGAATAGAAGCTGAAAATTCTTGTATCATGACAAATTGAACTATTTTAGTTCAATAGTTATAACTGGAATTCTTGTGGATTTTTGTTGTAGTGGAGGACAAGGGAAATGATGGAGAACAAGGATCTGTAGAAGTGAGTACGAGTATGTTAGATGGAGTTGAATTTCAAGAACCATATGTGGGCATGGAATTTAATTCTGAAGAAGATGCCAGGAAATACTATGTTGAATATGCTAGACGGGTGGGATTTGTAGTACGTATCATGCAACGTCGCCGTTCAGGAATAGATGGGAGGACTCTTGCCCGTCGACTTGGATGTAACAAACAAGGCTTCTCTCCAAATAGTAAGGGCACAATTGGATCAGAGAAAAAGCCAAGGCCAAGTGCACGAGAAGGTTGCAAGGCAACAATTTTGGTGAAGTTGGAAAAATCTGGAAAATGGGTTGTTACAAGATTTGTAAAGGATCACAACCATCCCCTAATTGTTACAGCTAATGGCTTCATCACACCGGTGAGCTTTTGTTCTGGTTTAAGTAATACATTCTTAATTAGAGCTTTTTTATTGATGTAAATAACCATACTGTGGACTAGGTATTAATATGTAGCATACCATTTGTAAGTGAGAGTATGTGATATTTTTTTCTTTTTGGGTAAAAGATCCAGGATCCCATTATATTAATTAAATAAAAAATTATAATTTCTTGAAACCACTTGTTGCTACTCTGCTGGTGTTGTTGCATCTGAAATTTTTCTAATTTTCTAATAGAAGTAAATGCAATTCTTTGGTGTAGCTGTAATATGTAAAGCTGACTCTTTCAAGGGCTCTTTCTTGCTGTGTCTGATTGAGAGAATTTGTCATTTAGTTTGCGTGAGCATGCAAAAGCTGTGGATCAAAGCACTAGATGTTTCAATTTCTGGATATCATATTTGTAAATGCTTGTGTTCCTATGAATGATATTCTTCCTGACCTGAGGCATGGAGTGTATTATATTCATTTGCGTGATCCGCTTGTTTTCCTTTATGTTTGAAATCTCAGCAAAATAATTACAGATTCACCCCATGTTGATGAATATTTATTTGGTGTTCTTTTGTCTGAAGAACTGCTGATTTTGGTATCCCATAAGGTGTAGATTTTGTTTTTTTGTTTTTTGTTTTTAAAACGGTTAAACTTGTGAGGCATTACAGCAATAGCTATCTCTTCTAGAAACTTAATTTATACCACACCAAAAGAGTTGTGTGTTCAAATTAATATGTCAAAAGTGTTTGAAGCTGTAAGGATGCAACATTTTATTCTGGACCTTGCGAGTTAAATAAACCAAGCTTTGGTTGGCTTTGAATGAGATAAAGAGAGATAAAATGGAAGTGGGGAGAGAGGATGATAGAAAATGATTATTATTAGTTCTAATCATCTAAGTCTGACAAAGCCATAATAAGAACTGTTACATTATAATATAGATATTGTAATCTGCAACTTCTTTTTTTGGCCAAAAGAGAATAGCATAAGCCAAAGGAACTATGAGGATTGTGGAAGATTTATCCCATTATCATGTAGATATTGTAATTTGTAACTTAATCATAGGGATGGGATATTAATATGTAATCATAGGGATGGGATATTAATATGTAATTATGAGCTATTAATACCAAGACTCCTCTCCCTTATATATATATGGGATCCCTAGAATGACCGAAAACAACATTTGAATCATATTTCCCTGTAAGAATTATTTATAAGAAGCCCAAAAGACACCAACTTTAAAGAAAAGGGAACACAATTTCTAATGTTCTAATCAGACAAGGCATGAGATTAAAGAGGTTGTAGTTGGCTTTATGACAATATGTAGATTTTGATATTTCTCAATCTTGCTTGGATGCATATCATTTTAAATGTTTTATTTGCAAGTAATTAGATTAGATAGAAGGTTCAATTATTTCTACCACATTGCTCGTGTTTTATTTTTTGCTCCCTTTTCATTGGATGAACAAGATTTTTTCTTCTTGCAGGGTGATAAAGACAAGAAAATTGAAGAACTAACTAAGGAATTAAAGCGCCAAGATCAGCTATGTGCAGCATACAGGGAAAAACTAATCAGTTTCATGAATAACGTGGAGGAGCAAACACAAGAACTGTCAGAAAAAACTCAAACTATTGTAGAAAATTTAAGGAAAGTTGAATCTGAAGTGCAAAAGAATCCCTTGAATAGAAAGTTTTGGGGTCTAACCTGAGTTCTAAATTAGCATGATTCTGTACATAATTCCACATCCAATCTTCATCAACTCACTTTATTTTGTATAGTTTGTTGCATAATGAAATTGATGCTTAATGTGTATTTTCTTGAGTTAAGGCTGGCTACTATTGTGGGTTTGTTCTCGTTCTTGTCTGTTTGAATTTTGTATTTTAAATCTACAATCATGGTATACTTTTTTTTTTTAAATCATCAGTTTCATTAAACTAGAAAGCAGACAACTTACATCAGCATTCAACTTAGTAGTCTCACCACTTCTTTTTCTAGTTACTTCTCTCTTTTTTTTTTTTTTTTTGGAGAATTACTATGAAGTAAGAAAGGGATCTGACAACCAAAAAATTCCAATAACAAGTAAACATCATAAACCTGTTGTCATTTCTTATATTAAAATTCATCATCATCATTTGTTATCAAACTTTTTGGTGATTAAATCTTTTCCTTTGGACCTTAGACCTTATATTAATTCTCCCTTCTTCTTTTTTCCCTTGTACATGCACTTTCATCATGTTACCAAACAAGCATCGGAAAATCCTTTGTGCACAAAAAATATGCAGCGAGCTTCTTCAGTATTTTTTTTTTTTTTTGCTCGGAAGCTTCTTCAGTATTGAAACAATTGGTTTATGTAGCATTGTAATACAAAGGAGAAGAATATAAACCAAAAATGACACCTGATATACAACTGATTCACTGCTGCTTTTTCACTTCATGACAAATTAGTCACTGACCACATTATTGGGCTTGCAAATGAATAACGTAGTAGGACAGCACCTCAAGCTCCTGTGTAATTCTCAAACCTTTTACATAAAGTACATCTTAAACAATGGAGAAAAAGAATCTTCTAGTGAGTGTCCAAAGGTTTTTCAACATCATTCTCAAGCTGTTTTACACTGCTAACGACAAGTTCGAGTTTTCCTGATAAAACTTCAGTTTGCTCCTCGACAGATTCCAGCAGGGAAAGTAATAGTTGGTGATAGAGTTGACATAACTTATCGTGACGCTGAAGCTCCCTCGTCAGTAGTTGAATTTTGAAATCCTTTGACTCCTGCAAGGTTAGCAAACAAAGGTTTTGTTATAAATTCATGTAGTTATCAATCTTCAAACCAATAAAAAGGGTCAAAAACCATAAATTTCCTTGGTTGTTGGGGTTACTAATATTTTGTGGTCAGCAAGAATTCTCCAGGAACATGGCCACATGGGGAAGGTGTAGACTAAGGTAAAAGCACGGAAAAAGTTTACTGTTGGAAGTCTTAAGTAATTATACATTATATTTCCATTTTCCACTATAACTTCATCTCACTATATGAGGTCGACTACATGGATCTCACGATGTCATCATAATCTATCAACAACCAAATCTTTAGATAAGTTGGTATTCCTATTGATTCCATATTGGGCAGGGAAAGAAGTATTTGTATAGTCTCCCTTAAAAGGATCCCGCATTGAGCCTCATGAGAGGCAAAAAAAGGATATGCATAGTTGATATTTCATCTAAACAGTCTGAATTTCAACTTGCATTACTTTTTCATTTCAATTCATTTTTGGTTTTAAACAAGAATGCTGAATAAAAAAAGTTTTCCAACTGAGAGCTTACTAAAGAAATATAAATTAAAAATATAAAATTAAAGAGCCATGAAATCTAGACTATCTATATCACATATGAATTATTAAATTTCTTTTTTGCCTCACTTGAGGCTAATTGAAGGACCCTCTCAATGGAGAGGATCAAAATCTCATACTCCGCAATATAGACAGGATGCTATAAAGAAAATATCAGCATTCACAGCTGGTAAAATACAGTCCAATGCCTTGCTAATTTGCTCTCTGCCTAGGACAATCACCAAGCAATGAATGTGAATTTCACTAAAATCCTTTACCACGTTTGATTTTAACATCTAAGACTTCTGGACAGAGTGCTAGGTGCAAGATGATGATGGCGACTTAGAAATTAGAATCATACCAAGCCAAAGTTGAAGCTGTGCAGAAGCATGGTGAAAGAATTAAGAGTTTTCATAAAAAGCTTTATAACCAGCAAAGATGAAGGATTTCTTCCTCTTTCATCTTGTCATCCCTCTCCCAGACCACAACCAGAAAAAAAGGGTGTTCATATTAATATTGATGAGCTACATCAATATTGTTTGTCCATAGGACTAACTAACATCACGTGATTTTAGGTTATGGTCTTAAAAAACTAACAAATTGGAAAAAGGAAATTAGAGTATGGCAGCTTTCATAATTCAATGCCAAAAATCAATTATGGGGAAAGAAACCAAGTGATGCATCCAAAAATACATATTACATTTGTATTGTTCTTGTAGTTTAGAAAATTTATCTTGGCACTGCCTGAAAGTTGCAAAGAAGAAATTAAGAGTTTCATACAATGTTTACCTTCCCAGAACAAGTAATAAGCCTGTAATGCCTAAACAACATGAGCAGATAATATAGCAATAGCAGGCATAAATGAGGCATGAATAAGTTATATATTGTCTTGTAAAAACTTGTAATTAGTTTGAACTTAATCTTCTATTTGATAGAAAGGATGAAACTTTCCCCCAGTTTTGGACAGATGGAAATTAAAATTTTCAATCATTTCAGCCACAAATAGTCAAATAAACTATTGAAAACTATAAGAATTAGAATTTCTTCAATGTGGATACTGAATAGTTTATAATCCAATCACAACTATCAAAAGATTTTACAAATGTTCAAGATTAGAAAATATCAGTCGACTACTCAAGGACACATCAACAAGAATACATGGCTTTATACTTCTGGTCATGATTTATAATCAATAATACGTAAAAACAGCATGAAACTCAACTGTATTCAATTTAAAGATAGCTGTAAGTGCCATAAGGGAAGTAGAATATGAGAACTGATTATTCAATGGTAGTAAATGTGAAAAATATAACTCACCAAAGTTTTGTTATCAAGATAGGCAGAAACTTGTAGAGGGTGACAATGTTCCTTCACAAATTTAGTAACAACCCATTTCCCATGATTGTTTACTTTAACCAACATCATAGCCTCACAGCCTTCTCTTATGCTAACTCGTGGTCTCCGAACTGGTCTTGTCTCATTTCTAGGTCTCACATAAAAACCTTGCTTATTGCAAGAAAATCGACGAGAAAGGATTCTATTATCAGTCTCAGAACGATGGCAACGATCAAGACGGACAACAAACCCTTCCTCTCTTGCGTATCCACTGTAAAATTCTCTGGCAGCCTCTTCAGAATCAAACTCCATACCAACACAAGGTTCGGAAATGCATCTGTCTTCACCTGTTGCTGATATTTTCTCAGCAGAACTTTGAACAGTTTCTACCTCAGAACCCAAATCCACTGATCATACAACAAAAATACATTATTCAATGAAAACGTTTGGCAAATAAGCTTATATAGAAATATTGCTTTGAATAGTTTAAAAATGATAATTTTAACTGACAATTGACCACCAAATTCCAAAGTATTTAAATAAGGAGAGAGATGAGATGGGGGTGAGCCCCGCTCCACATCAAATTGATTGATTTACATTCATGCCTTCATGTATTGTAAGAAGGAGTCATGATG
The DNA here is from genome assembly GCA_025563575.1 of Acacia pycnantha. Taxonomy (NCBI): domain Eukaryota; kingdom Viridiplantae; phylum Streptophyta; class Magnoliopsida; order Fabales; family Fabaceae; genus Acacia; species Acacia pycnantha. The sequence continues at coordinate 445,404 of JAMWYP010000017.1, read as the reverse complement.
GACCACTCCACGTCAAATTAAATCATTTACATTCATGAGAAGGAATTATATGGAGAAAAAAAATAATGTGAAGTCCACAGTCACACTAAACATTTACAGTTTTACACCCATAATCTCTTCTCTCTTTAACTCAGGCCCAAATTCACAAGTGCATAGGATAAATTGCACCCTTACTGCAATGTCTCCATTGGAGAGCATCTGGACTCTATGAGAAGCACAGGTCCAGAAATTTATCGATATGCAATCTGAAACTAAATCTTATCAACTTGAGCTCTTAAGCTAAGATTGCTGTTTGCTAAATGGAGTACACATCCAGTAGAACATAAACTCTAATCCAGCAGGCATTTTAAATAGCCACAGGTCTAATTCCACATTACAATAATACCAAAATGCAGAATTGATACGAATTATGAACCAATTCCCTCATTAGAAAAATACAATCCAAATTGAGCTCGAGCAGCTAGCCAACAACAACAACAACAACAACAAAAACGAAAACCGAAAATAAAAACAAAAAAGAGAAATTTAAAAGCTAACAATGAATCCGAAAAATCAAAATTGAGGAGAGTTACTTCTTAGTTACGGGACTTCATCGAGGACGCTCAATCTAGAGGAAGACAAGAAAGAAAACACGCTTTAAATCGTCGGCTGCTCTCTATCAGCCTATCAGGTTTATGACGACGGGTAACCAACTTTCAAATCAATAGCAGAAGTAATATTTCTGCGCCAAATTCAAAGAGTAGAGCTGGGTCGAAACCAGGGCTCAGTTCATCGCATTCAAAGTTGAATGAGAGAAGCAACCTCAGCTTTTGTTTTTCTTTTAAAAAACACAAAAAAACAACCTAAACTTGTGTCACCGAAATAATTTTTATGGGCTATTAACATTGTTGGTGAATAAAGAATTTTAGCTTTGATCTAGTTTTATTGATTTTAGACCTTACAATTTTAAAAATGTTTGGTTTAAATTAATATAAGTTGGCAGAGGTGTAAGGCTTTATTAGATTATTTTAAATCTTGAGTTTAAATCCTAAAAAATACATTTGTTCAGAGAGAGTCACAAATCTCGAATCCAAAACTGGATGATAACCTTAAACGGAAAATCAGTTGGTAATATTTTCAAAAAAAAGGTTTAGTTTGAATTTAAGGATATTTAAAGTATAAAGACCAGTGGTTAAGATTCCTGTAAAGTTTAAAAGACAGAAACTACTAAATTAATGAAAATGTTTTTTTTCTTTTTGTTAAAAAAAAAAAACTAGGGATTGAATTGGAAAAATCAATTGGTTCCCACAATTTTATTAAATTTTGTTTTATGTGTATAAATTTCTTTTTTGTTCAAAATTATTAAAATATTCTCTTGAATTGTGATTTAAAATAAATAATTAATTAAACAAGCCTTTTCCAAATTGTCCCCCACTATATTCTATACTTTTTAAAACATAACAAATGATTTTTTGTAATTTTGACAAAATTCTAAGGGAAAATCCTTAAAATAAAAATAAAAATGTTAAAGGACAAAAAAATATTTGAATAATCATAATACTAGAAAGGTGTGAGATCATGACTTGTCCTTTTTAAAATTAAATAAAAATGACATAAATGTCCCTCTTTGTTTAAAAATGTGCTCATATTTTTTATGAGGGTTTAACAAGTTCATATTAGGTTTTAACAAATTTTGATGAGATTTTCAAAAATTCCAATTAAAAAATCATCCATTACTATCCCAATTCTAATAATGATTTCACAAATTTATATAAATATTTAACTAGTTTTAATGAGACTTTTACAAATTCTAATTCAAAAATCACCACTTACTTCAATGTTAGTATTGATTTCCATAGAAGTTTCATTGGTTCATATAAGGTTTTAATAAGTTATGATATATTTTTACAAATTCCAATTCAAAATTCATCATTTGCTACAATAATAAGGTATTGATTATCATTTCGATTTGATAAAGGTTTTACAAGTTCTGATAAATTTTTTAATAAAACAATGAATCAATACCTTATTATTATAGCAAATGGAGATTTTCGAATTAGAATTTGTGACAGTTTTATCAAAACTTGTTAGAACCTTATATAAATTTGTTAAACCCTTATAAGACATATAAGCACATTTTTTAAACTTAGAGGGACAATTTTATCATTTTCATTTAATTTTGAAAATGTAAAGTTACGCCCTCACACTTCTTTGATATTATGAATATTTTGAACACATTTTTATCCTGTAATATTTTTAAAGTTCTTTTTCAAGGATATTCCCATTCTATAATATTATTCTCTATAAAAGCAAAACCCCAATCAAATTCAGGTGAAATACCAAAATCTCAATTGAGGCCTATACTTTTAATAAATTCTTAATAAGACCAAGATGACAAATTAGATATTTCTAAATCATGTTAAATGACCACATTGCCCTTCAATTATTTTTCTTTTCAAAACAATATCTTTTTTTTTTTTCTAAAGCTACCTCCGCAGCCAGATAGCTTCCAGTCACTCGTCCAAGACAGCCTTGTCCTATCAAGGCTGCACTTTCTAGTCTTATATTACAATGAAACATTGCCTTAACTGAATTAACAGCTCACTCATACAAAAGACAAAGCCTCACTCTTGACTTCACCGCAAATCCATGGAAACTCCTCTTGTAGCTGTGGACCAAAGCTTCTGATTCCAAGTTTCTAAACGATAACCATTTGGCACACTCTGTCTCTTTATTATATATCAATACTCTCTTTTAAAGAATAGAAAAGTGGGATCAAATAAGTCTAATTAATTAGTCAATCATTGAATATAGAACTACAATTACTTTAATTGGGTAACGAATGGGCGTGTTTGGTACATGCACAGAAAGAGGAAAATGAAAGGAAGAGAAGATTGGAAGGAAACTTAAAGGGGTGTTATGTTTGGTAGACATGAAATAAGGATGAAATTAGATGATAATTTCAAAAAAAAAAAACTAAAATTAACATATAATATTTGAAATGTCCAAAATACCCCTCAACAAAAAAGAAAAAGTCCCTCCTTCTTCATCCCTCACACTGCCGACACAATGACAGTGTGAATATATATCTCAAACGATTCTCACCAAGAAAGACTATGAATCTTCCATCTCATTCCCGAATCTTCCACATAACAAACTGGACCATACTCGTGTACACAATATACGTCTTTCCAAAATGACAAGTTAATGAAGAAAATAAAGTGAGAACCTGCCCATAACTCCATGAACCATAGGGAAACTTTTTAAAAAAAGTCATGGATCTCAACTTTAGAGGATTCATTCATACTCAAAAAGACCAACAATTAAATATGTTTAAGAGCGAGCCAGCATATTTTACCCAAAAAACAGTGAGCTAGCATAAATTTTTAAGTATTTAAGATCCTTGCTCGGTGTTTTTCTTCTTCTTCAACGTCGTTGGAGGTTGGTGAATGCCATCATTCCATCTCCACCCTTCCTTTCTTCCTTTGATGATTGTTGATGAGAGTGGTGAGTATGATCCATTTTCTTCTCTTTCTTCTCTTCACCATGGCTGGACATTGAAAATGGGGGAGGATTTGGGTATTGATTAGCTGAATCACTGAGAGGGAAAAGAGCTCCTATAAGGTGTTTATCAAAATGTATAAAATAGGGTTCATGAAATTAAGGCCTATTTTTTCTTAAATTTATTTCGGGAAAACAATAAATTCAAGTAAAGATTAATTTAGGCCAAAAAATTATAGAATCGATATTTTATGGTTTAGGAAAATTAATTGATAAATAAAAATCCTTATCTTAAACTAAGGATTTATTTCTAACACTTATATAATATTTGCAATTAAATGAGTAATTAATTATCCTAATTTAGGGGTTTTTAGAGGATCAAGTGGGCTATATATTTTTTTTTTTGGTCTCACAATACACATTCCTCTCTCTCTCATTGTCATATATATAAATATATTTTTTTTTGCTAAAAAAAAAGTTTTGGAGGGGTTCGACATCAGTCCCCACCAAGGCTAAGGCACGGCCCCGGGCTCTATGAACACTTACTGGGGACTTACGAGATCGCCTACCAAAGGAGTCCCAGCGACGGCAGAGGCCAGAGGGGATCGAACCCACAACCCAAGGGCCTAGTCCTATTCCCTTACCATCTATGCTAACTCACATTGGCCATTGTCATATATTTTGAACCCTCTCTTACTCTTACCCAATAAGACTCACGGCCCATGAATAATACCGCAACCCCATTAAGTTGCTCAGCGCCTCAGCCCATTATTCCTCTCAACGTCAGCCTCACTGAAACACAGCAGGGAAATATATGTCAGCAAAATATCCAACCCATTACCTATCATTTAGACCCAACCCATTATTTCCATTTATTCGATTCATTAATCCTCTCAGTTGAAACACGAACTGAGCATGCTCTTAAAGAGATAGATGATAACAGCAAATCAGATTTGTCATACTTCCACAATGTGCAGATCTCACTTTCGGCCCTCAACTGTACACGCAAGAGCATGAGATCGCAGACACCTCTCCCCCTCACGAAAGCACAGCGATGACAGACTCCCCGATACCTCTTGAGCCCAACGTTGTATACCCCTCGATCTGTTCTTTCTCCTTGGACTGGACCCTTAGTTCTTTATTTAATCATTGCTCATCGGCTCTTATTCATTCCATCGCCATTAATAGAAAATCAGGACGTAGAGAGAAAGATGAGGGAAGAGAGAGAGAGAGAGAGAGAGGTTCAAACCGTGATCTTTCTCATTTGCGCTTGCTCTGTATAGAAACCAGAAAATAGAGTGAGACCGTTAGGAAGATGAGACTGAAAACGTGAGAGAAGGAGCCAAGCCTGAGAGTCACAATTTCCATTCGTTATTCTCAGTCAGATTCAAAACGACGCCTAGAGAGAGAAGCACCAAGAGATAGAGTTAACCCAAACAGAAACGCAAAGGCATCGACGGTGAAAGCAGAGAGCCTGAACGTACATACAAACTAGAAGCTAACCGAGGTGAGTCTTCAAGCTTCTCTCCTTCTAGATCTGTGATTATTCAACATAAGATTTTGAGTATGAAGCTGTTGGGAGTGTAGTTATGGTTCCATATGGGTACTCTGCTAAATGAACACTAAAATAAAGGAGGTTATTAGCATGTGTCTCACGTTGGAAAACTTCAAACAGTCACACAAACCCTTAGAAAATAAAAGAGGTTTCATGAATAGTATATATGCATAGTTTACGGGGTGAATGGTGAGGATAGAACCCAAAGCTGCTGTTCTTAAAACCCAAAGCTTTGTTGTTTTGTATATATATCGCTGCACACAAACCATTAGAAAAGTAATAGGAAACTTGAATGGTATTTATGAAATCCAAAACTTGTTGTTCTATATATATATATATCGTGATAAAGCATAGTCCATATAGCAGTATCGCACATTAATTTAAGGATGTGGGCATCCTTACAGATTTTCTCTCCCCGTGAGTGCTGTTCTCTCTCCCCTGTGAGTGAGTGTACAATTCCCTGAGGATCCTTCCCATTGTCGTTCCTTCTGTCCGGCGGTCATCTCCCTAGTTCTCCCTTTCCCCTATTCTCTTTCTTTTCTCCCCCTCTTGCTGTTTTATTTTCCTTTTTTCTTTTTCTAGTCTTAGGTTTCGAGTTTTGGTTCCTGTGTAGTTTGGAGGAATGGAGGTTGGTCAGAGTAGTACCTCAAAAAAGGTAACAGAGGTGGTCCTGAATCTTGATAAGAAGGTGGAGGGTGGGGGTTCTGTTTAGTAGGAGAGATTTTTACCCATAAAAATTTAAATGTCCCGACGGTGGTTAACATGATTCGGAAGGGCTGGAAGCTAGGAGAGGCGGTGGAAATTCATGATCTTAATCGAAACCAGCTTATCTTCCTTTTCCGTTTCAGCAAGGAGGAGGATTATGCTCGTATATTAAAAGGCCGGCCATGGTCGATTCAGGGGTTTTTGCTTAATCTTCAAGCATGGGATGATGCAATGGTGCTGAAAGATATCAACTTTGAGTATAAGCCATTCTGGGTTTAGTTCCATGGACTTCTGTTGGCTTCCTTTGACTCTGAGCATGCAAGAATTTTGGGGGATGCCGTGGGGGAATCTGTTATGTTCGAGAAACCGATGGTGGAGGGCAAGTTGGGATATGGCTTCATTAGAGTCAGGTCCCTGATTAAACTTGATAAACCTCTTCTGGATGGCTTTTGGGTTCCGCGGGAAGGAAAAGACCCAGCTTGGGTTACAGTGAAGTTTGAAAGGCTGCAGATTTTTTGTTATCGCTGTGGTTGTATAGGGCATGAGGGCCGAGGGTGCAAGGTTGCTGAAGGGGAGAGTGATGGGGTTGAGACAGAGTTTAAATATGGTAGCTGGTTAAGTACCCCGTCGGTGCGGACGTGTGAGGATGCCTTGGAGGTATGTAAAGGTGATTGGATGGAAGCCAATTTTTTTTAAGGAGAAATCACCGGCCACCCCCCTCGCCGGAGTAGCTCGTCGGAGAGGATGAAGTCTCCTTATGGTAACTTGGCGCCAAGACAAGAGGAGTGTCAGGTCCAGTCGTGTGCCAATTTGGTGATTGAGGGCCTGCATTGGGAGAAAGTAGACCAAAAGTGCCAGTCAAAGCAGATTAGCCCAGCGGCGCGTTCTGCCCAAAAGGTTCAGAATATTCAGGCGACAGGTAATGAGGGGAAGCTTTACAAGTCAGCAGATTTCATTGTAGTACCCTTGAAAGATTTAGTCAACTCTTTAGGGGAGGGGGCCCTCTCAAGTCCAGCTGCCTCTTTTCATTCCTCAACTGGGCCGGCCCATTCAGTAAGACTTTCTGAGTTAAATAGTGGGAGCCCACCCTTCTCTTCTACAATGCAGGAGTACCAGGTGGAATTCCCAGCCGAGAGTGAGCCCAACAATTCTGGTATTATCCCTTTCAATGGGCTGTCTCCCATATCTGATATGGCCAACTCCCTGAAACGCATCCAACTAAAACATCCACTGGAGGATAGTTCTGGAATGATTGAGTCAAAACGACATCGACGTCTCTCCTTTGATGATCCTGGTCCCTCTCCCTGTGAGTTCCGACAAGGCTCTGCTCAAAAAGGGAGGCGCAAAAGCTTTAGAGCCCTTAAGCACCACCTTCGTAATTCCAGATCAGGTGAATCCTTCGGTTCTAGTAGTGGCTCTCAAGAGATAAGGGAGATTGATTTTCCTCCTAGCTGGTTTTTAGCAAGGCATGCTCAAGATGATACCCGTGAGTTTTCCTCTTCTCACAACGCCGGTGGTAGGGTGGATCCCACCACTGGTTCATTATGAATATCCTAGCTTGGAACTGTCAAGGCCTTGGGGCTGCCATGACAGTTCAAAATTTAAAGGAAGAATGCTTTTGGATAAAGCCCCAAATAGTTTTCTTAATGGAAACTAAGCAGAATGCACGGGTAGTGAGGAAGATTAGACGACGGTGTGGTTTTACTGAGGAGTGGCTGATCGATCTAGTTGGACTGAGCGGGGGTCTAGCGTTGTGGTGGACTGCCTCTATCAAGGTAAATATTTTATTCTCTTCTCCTAATGTAATACATACTTTAATTGAATCTGATGAGATGGAGTGCCCTCGGTATATTTCATTTGTGTATGGTCCTCCGGTTGAGGTGGATAGAAACTTGTGTTGGCAGGAAATGAGACGTATTAGTGGTATGATTGAGGACTCCTGGTTATGTTTGGGGGATTTTAATGAGATTGTAGCTCAGGATGAAAAAAGTGGGGGAAGGCCTAGAACATGGAGGAGAATTTTAAATTTTTAGAGGTTTGTGGCGGACTGTAGGTTGGATGATTTGGGTCTTAATGGTCCCCAATTTACTTGGTGTAATAATAGAGAGGAACCTGATACAGTGAGAGAACGCATTGATAGAGCCTTCGGTAATTTGCAACTTAAAGAATCCTTTTCAAATTTACAAGTTTTTAATTTGGCCCCAGCAGGATCTGACCATCATTTATTATTAGTGAAGTGTCATTTGGAAGAACCTAGGGGGAAAAAGGGTTTTAAATTTGAAGCGTCTTGGGTGGGTCACCCTAATTTTCTCCAAGTTGTGAAGGCAAGTTGGCAGAAGCAATCTGTTGTTTCCTGGTCTACACTTTCAGATTTTTCTAATAAATTGAACAGATGCAGCAAGGATCTGGTTCGATGGAGTAGACATGAATTCCCTAATATTGCAAAGGTTATTGAGAAGACTAAAGCCCAGCTGGCTGTTCTTACCCAGGGGAATATTACTGGGGATGATGTGAGTGCTATTGCTGACCTCAAGCTAAATCTTGATAGATTATTTGCTCAAGAGGAGCAATATTGGTGGCAACGCTCGCGTATTAGCTGGTTGCAAGCAGGAGATAAGAATTCGCGCTTTTTTCAGCTCTGTGTGTGTGTTATATAGCAAAGACTCTTATTTCCAATTAGATAACTTGTGGAAAGGAAAATCTTAGATTGGAGAAGTATGTAGTAAGAGCTATTGATTTACTTTTACTTATGTCATTTTAAATTTATATAAAGGTATTTTAGGAAAATGAGTAAAATTAACTCATTTAACTTCTTTCCTCAATCTTTATAAAATCGGTTAAATATGTCCTAAAATTAGGACCGGATGTAACATCCTAATTTTTTAATTTTAGGATTTAAGTATGATTATGAAAGAATTATATATGATAAATTATTTATCATGTAAAAAAAAAATAAAAAAAAAAATATATATATATATATATATAGAAAGGAAAGAAAAAGAAATTTAATTGAGAAAGAAAAATCCTTATAGGAAATTGAGGATTTATTTCTAGCATCGGTATAATATTTTTTCCATATTTCAATTAAATAAGCAATTTATTGGATTAAATACTTATAGCTCATATACCCAATAAGACTCATTAGGTTCATGATCATTAAGCCCATTGATTTTTCTTCAGCCCATATGCTATTGGACACCAAGCCCAATTCATTTTAATTTCCCTCAGCTCAACACAAAGACACAAACCAAATTCATTTAATCTCCTTAACCCAACACCAATCCACTCCTTCGGCCCATTCAACTTCAACTGTACCAAAACGCAGTAGCAGTAGGAAAAGGCTTTGTGTAATTTCCATCGGTTCATCCTCCCTTCTCCTCAGTCCAGACCAAGCTCGCTGTATATATATAACCATTGGTCCTGAAACTTTCCTTCATTCACGTTTATTTGCAAAAGCCAAGAGATCAACGAGAAAGAGTGAGAGGCTGAGTTGGGAGTAAGAGAAAGAGAGAGTCTCAGAGTGAAAGGGAGACCGAGAGAAGAACCGTGGAAGGAGAGAGAGAGAGGTTCAAAACTGTGTTAGTTTTCCTCTGCGTTTTGCACCGAAGAACGGTGATAGGCGTTAACGGAAGTCCCAACGAACAAGCTTGGAAGCTGAGGTAAGTCACCGGGTTCTTCTGCTGATATACGTTGCTGCTACATGAAATTGAAAATAAGCATGAAGTGTGTGTGTGTGCACAAGTCGCAGCGCATGGAAGAAAAAGAAGAAAAGGAAACTAGTTCATATATATATATAAGATGCGTGTGTGGCGGTGTGTGTATATATATATAGTTAACTTTGCACTTAAACAATAAAAGAAGGCTTGTTGTGTTGTGGATATATATATACACGTTGGATATAAAAGAAAAGGAAGAGAAGAAAACGTCGGGTTACATATACATACATATATATATATATATATATATATATATATATATATATATATATATATATATATGAACGTGTGTGCGTGTACGTTGCTACATAAGAAGAGGACACTATATATATATATATATATTATCATATACACATCGTTGAACAGGGAATGGATGGAAAAAAAAAAAGGGGGTCATATAAATATATACATATGCAAGTCGTGAAAGTGGAATGAAGGAGAGGAAGAATCAATCAGTCAAGTATATAATTATATATTATCATTATCTTGTATAAAAGCCCTGGTTTAGGAACTAATAAAAACTTGAATGATATATATAGGAAACCCGATTGTTGTTGTTGTTGAGATTATGTAGAGATATATAAATATATCTCTATTAAAAAAAATATAATAATAAAAGAAAAGAAAAGAAAGAGAGGATATTATATATATAAATAAATATCATTGTCCAGAGCCTTTAGGAAAAATAATAGGAGCTTGTTGTTATGATATAGGAATGTTAACTTATCCATATGTATATAAATATTTATATAAGTCATAGTTTTACTTGGTGTTAATATTTTATTAAACTCCTAACTTAAAGTATTAGGATAACCTTTGAGAGTTTAAACTAATAATAATAAGAAAAGCTTTATTTTGAAAAAAATATATATGTATATAGGAATTTATATCGGTTTAGTTTTTGTATATGAAGGACCAAACTGTAATTTTTGGAATTGTGGGACTAAAATGCCATTTCTGAAAAATTGAAGGACAAAATAGTCCTTTAAAAACAAAAAAAAAAAATTAACCCCAAAATGTCATTTTCAATTCTTCTGACAGTAATATTTTATTATTAGAATTTGTATTTTTAAGTTATAAGAAATTATAAGTTATAATTGTGATAATGTAGAGCCTTCTTGCGATCGGTGATTGTGCGGGTTGTGCTCCTCAAGCTAAGGTTGAGCTTGGAATTGAGGTAACCGGGGTTAATTTATTTTATATGCTTGTTTTGGGCTGTAAGGTATTTTTCTAAGCCTTACTTTCATATATACTTACTTATATGTGTTTTGAAAATTTATGTGTATGTTTGAATATGAAATTATTTCAGTGAAGCAGTGTATTTTTCCAATCCGTATATTTAATTAAATATTATTGTTGGGGTTGTTATTGTTGTGATGGTTGAAATGCTTGTTGTGAATTGATATATTTGGAATAATAATTTACTAAAAAGTTGTTGTAAAATTTTAGTGTTATATTATTTCTTCATTGTGGGTTATGTTGGGTTTGTGTGGAAGAGATTAAAGGTGAACTTGTGCTCGGCTCTCTCAAATCTGGCCGGATCTTGAGTTGAGTGTTATAGGCGGACACCTCCTGTTACGGTATTACGTTGGTGACATGGGAGGGGACAGTATTCTTGAAGTGACTAGCTAACCTTGGCCGGTATACTAGCACCGATAGGGCATACCACGTCCGTAAGATATAAGGAGGAGCAGGATGGATGAGTGGAGATGGGTTTAATTGTTAATTATTATGTATTATTATGTTTGTAATTGTGCGAATTAAGGATTTCGTAGTGGTTTGTGGGCGAGTGTTGTGCCCCGAACCCGACATATATGTTACTGAGTTTGTGGGCGGAGTTTGTGCCACTGGACTCGGGTTTGTGGGCGAGTGTTGTGCCCCGAACGACATGTATGTTATCGAGTTTGTGGGCGGAGTTTGTGCCTGGACTCCGTGTTTGTGGGCGAGTGTTGTGCCTGAACCCGACATGTATGTTATCAAAAGGAAAAGTATTCTCCATTATCGCTTGTTAAATATTATAATTATATTAATAAACCTGCTTCTCTGACTTGCAATCCTTTCCTGCATATTTGATAAATTTACTTCGGTTACGGGGACTTTATGTCTCACCCCGTTATTATTAAATTTTTCAGGCGAATCCTCTAATCTTAGTAGAGGACAAGGGAAGCAGCCAGAGGCATAGACGTCATGAAATTTACAGGCCTCTTGTTGGTAATAGTGTTGTATTGATTTATATATTGCCATCATAGGGCCTCATATTTCTGAAATACTACATTAACTATTTTTGGATGACTGTTTATTTTCCGAAGGCCTTATTTTGTACACTATCATATTATGGTGGATCCATAATCATATCTTGTGCGAAAGTTGTTTTTGTATAGACACTTTGTTGTGGGGTTAGGGTTATAAGACTCGTGGGCTATGTGTTCTTCTATTCGATATTTGTGCCCAGTCGTGGATTTATTTGTGGTGGGTTTGTGGGAAAAATTTGTACCCTAGACCCAAGGTGTGTTGTCTTGAAAGGAGAAGGGTTTCCATAATTACCTATTAATCCGGTTTTATGAACACATTATGGTTAATTGTTGATTTGTTAGAAAGGGTCTTTTCAACTTGGTATCGAGCCCCGTGTTTATGATTTCACGGCCTGTTGTGCATTGCATTTAGAGTATGGCAATATATAATCTTTACACACCGCTTCCCTGTTCGTTGTGTTTTGTTTTGTTTCTTGTTCTTCTTGTTCTCCATCTTTGGTGGGTTTTTACCCTTAGGTGGGGAGAGATGGTGAATACCGGGCATAAAGAATACGGTGACAACTGCGTATAGACATCAATAACAACGGCCAACAGGAAACTAATGGGCCCCAGGATCAGTTCACCGAGGTTGAAATGTTGCAGCATTTGTATAGATGGACCCGTACAACGGAGGAATGGTTGAGAAGACTCGAGGAAAGTAGAGCCAGTGAAGGGCTGAATGGTGGAAGCAATGGTTATACCCAAGAGGTTCCCGCAGAATTAGAGGAAGAAAATACTGTTCATTCTAAGGAGACAATTTCAAATCCACCAAGCTCTGAACCGGAGGAGTCAACAGAACGAAGGGTTGTTCCTAACATGCTTACAATATGGAAACATTTAGATCGTTTCCATCCTGAGACCTTCTCAGGAGGATTACCAACAGAGGCTTTAGAGATAGACAAAGTGACGAATAAGGATTATAATGTTAATTCTAAGGCTTCGACATGGAGATAGGATATAATTAAATCCCCTCTGTGTTATGGGAATATATAGGGTAGTTATACCAAGAAGTTTGTATAGTATGGCCTAGATCCTATCAGAACTTAGAGGTTAAGCGTGCTTAGGTAAGAGAAATGTCGGGATGAGTGATCTCTGGGAATTGTCATAGGAATTTGTAATTATTTGATTTAAAGCCTAAATAGCTTGAGTTATAAAAGATTGTGATTCTTAGGGATGCCATAGGAATATTGGAATGATTACAGATAGGCTTGAATTTGAACTAAGCGGAATTAAGAGCTTAGGTCGAAATGTAATTAAGGTTGCATTAATGTTCTAAGACCTAAGAGTATGAACCCCATTAATGTGATTGATACTACGCTGTCAACAATGCTTTGGGTATGATTGATGGTTACCTTGGGGTGAACGGATGATGTTTAGAATATTCCCCTGTGATATTGAGGATTGAGGTAGAATTAGAACCTTGTGAATAATGATGATATGGTGAGGATATTATTCAATGTTTTGAGGATTAGACTATGAATTTTGAATCATGATCCTAGTATATATTATGGGTGTTGTTGAGGAAATAGGGTTTCTCAGCCTAGTTGATGTTGAGGTTCTAAGAGTCATCGTTTTGCTAATAAAGGATAGTGACTCGAGCGTTAGACGCTATGACTCATGATTATAGCATGTTATTTGGGTATGGTCAATGTTTCGAGATTAGGTTTATGAACCTAAGAATTTGTTGGGCATCTGAGGAATTGCGACTAATCGAATTATGATCTAAGGATCCATTTTGATAGTGAGTGATTGTTAGGTGTGTGAATCGACCGAATGAATTGAGGTACTAGGATATGATACCGAATGAATTAAATGACTTAAGGCAGTAGAATGTGGTGCCAATGTATATGAGGTATCTAGAGGTTGATAGCTACTGATCTAGCATAGGGAAAGATCTTAATCCCAAAATATCTCCTTAGAAAGACTAATTGAGAGTTGTCCTCGATGGAACCAAGGTGGTAGCTAGAACTTTAGTAGCCCCAAGTTATGGCCTCATGACCGAGATAGAAAATAGTAGATGTATTAGGGGTGTAGACTCCCGAAATGTGGGATGAGTACCCCGATAAGGAAAGTTGAATTTTGACTATGCTTGGAGATGGACCAAAACTGAAACTCCAAATAAAATGCCCCATATGAGATGGTGGAATTAAAGAAAGCAGAATACGTAACTACAAAAGAAGAGGGACCTTATAAAATCTAGTTTTTCTCGTTAGAGACTGCCAATCAAAGATAGAGCTACTTACAAAGAATTCGGATTGGAAAGAGCTACCTATGGAGGGTTCTGACCTGATGGACTGATCAGTCAGAGTATATTGAGTAAAATACCAAGTGAAGAACCGTAGAGTGAAGCCATCGTGACAACGAACTGTAAAGTAGAGCTACCAGGGCTTTAGCTTTCAAGGCAAATGCATTGTAATGAATCCCACATCAAATGAGTGTCCTAGAAAGAAGGTTTAGATGATTCTGTGTATTGCCATGGGGTGTTCCAGCACTGTGAGTTTACTATTGAGTATAATTATGTTATGAATATGGGATAGGCAGTAATGACCTTCTAAGAACAGCTTGTCGATTCCTAGACATGTTTAAAATTTTGATTTTGAACGTACTAATACACTGTTAAGTTTGTGAAAATTTTCGAATGGAATTTTCGAGCGAAATGATTTCAACGAATTTGAGACTTCACGAAAAGAACTATTCGACTCATGACTTAGAGCTTGCAATGGTCGTTTTTGCTTTGAAAATTTGGAGGCATTATTTGTTTGGATCAGAAGGAGTTGAATAACTGACAGAGAAGATGGATGGAGTTTTGAAGGATTATGATTTTGAGTTTAAGTATCATACAGGGAAGGTGAATGTAGTTGTTGATGCCTTGAGCCTAAGTCAATTCACGTGTTTCATATGTGTGTAGCTGAACATAATCTGTTAGAAGGATTATTAGAGGTTTATCTTAAACCAAAGTCCGAGGTGATTTTGAGTTCAATACGAGAGGATTTTGGCTTTTATAATGAGTTAAGGATGGCCCGGATGAATGATGACAAATTGCTAAAGATCGAAAAGAGTTGGAGAACGGTGAAGTACCCAGTGATGATATTGGGGATGCCGGTATATTGAGGTATAAGAAGAGGATTTGTGTTCGAATAATGAGGAAATCAAGAAGACAATTATTGAAGAGGCTCATCGGAGGAAAGTATACCGTTCATCCAGGAATCACTAAGATGTATCGAGATCTGAAGCAAGAGTATTGGTGGCCAAAGATGAAGTATGATGTGACAGACTTCTTATTGAAGTGTTTGACTTGTCAGAAAGTGAAGATCGAGCATCAAAAGCCTCCAGGATTACTTCAACCTTTAGAAGTTCCGCAATGGAAATGAGACAGACGACAATATTTCCATGGATTTTATTGTGGGATTGTCGGAAACCATAGCACACCACAACGCTATATGGGTCATTGTAGGTCGATTGACGAAGTCAGCTCATTTTCTTCCGATCCATATAGGGTATAGCTTAGTTGTATGTGGATTGGATTGTCAGGTTGCATGGTGTAACCCCCGAGGTTGTATCGAGCCGTGATCCAAGGTTCACATCTAATTTTTGGAAGGCGTTACAAGAGGATATGGGGACAAGGTTGAAGTACAGTACCACTTATCATTCGCAGGCCGATGGTCGACAGAGAGGACGATTCAAACTCTTGAAGATATGTTGAGGGCTTGTGTCATTGAGTTACTGTAGTTGGGATCGTCACCTGCCTAGGTAGAATTTGCTTACAATAATAGTTATCATTCGAGCATTCAAATGGCTCCTTTCGAGGCATTGTATGGTAGAAAGTATAGATCGCCTCTTTGTTGGATTGAATTGAGCGAACGAACTGTGATTGGACCGGACTTGGTAGACGAAACTACAAAGAAAATTGAGATAACTTGCTAGAGGTTGTTGACCGCTCAAAGCAGACAAAAGAGCTACGCGGCTAAGCGACGAAGACCTTTAGAGTTTGAAGTAAGGGACCATGTATTCCTTAAGGTTTCACCGATAACTGGTATTGGCAAATCCATCAAAGCTAAGAAATTGACTCCTTGATTTATTGGCCCATATGAGATTCTGGAGCGAATTGGACCAGTTGCTTATCGAATTGCCTTGTCACTGCATTTGTCAAGTGTACACAACGTGTTTCACGTGTCACAACTTAATAAATATAATTCAGATACTTCCCATGTAATTGAGCTCGAAGAGGTCGAATTAAGAGAAAATTTGACCTACATACCCAAGCCAGAAGGGATTTTTGATGCGAAGGATAAGCAGTTGCGAAATAGGACAATCCATCTCTTAAAAGTTTTTTTTGGAAGGGTATGTCTCCCGGTGATGCCACCTGGGAAACCGAAGAGCGAATGCGGCATGATTTCCCTGATTTGTTCGAGTAGTTATGTCTATATGTTATTTATGATTGTGTTGTGTTGTGATCAAATTTGCGTAATGCGATAATTTTGTTGTGCCAAGTGACTTTTGTTTTGTTGTGCCAGCGTGCCATGATAATTTGGAAATGATGCTTTGGTATTGACATTCTTGTATTGGAATCTTGTGTTGTGGACTGTTTATTTAAATAACCTGTTGAGAATTTTGGGGACAAAATTCTATTTAGGTGGGGAGAGTTGTAACATCCTAATTTTTTAATTTTAGGATTTAAGTATGATTATGAAAGAATTATATATGATAAATTATTTATCATGTAAAAAAAAAATAAAAATATATATATATATATATATATATATATATATAGAAAGGAAAGAAAAAGAAATTTAATTGAGAAAGAAAAATCCTAATAGGAAATTGAGGATTTATTTCTAGCATCGGTATAATATTTTTCCATATTTCAATTAAATAAGCAATTTATTGGATTAAATACTTATAGCTCATATACCCAATAAGACTCATTAGGTTCATGATCATTAAGCCCATTGATTTTTTCTTCAGCCCATATGCTATTGGACACCAAGCCCAATTCATTTTAATTTCCTCACCAACACAAAGACACAAACCAAATTCATTTAATCTCCTTAACCCAACACCAATCCACTCCTTCGCCCATTCAACTTCAATGTACCAAAACGCAGAGCAGTAGGAAAAGGCAGATACATCATTTAAAACACGTTAAGCCATTCTCAGCGGGAAACACGAAACCACAAAGCAGAAATATCGAAAAATCGAGATCACGCCAGAGTATAACTTACTTTCGGCTTCTCTCTGTGCACGCAAAAGCCATATCTCTCGAGCCCAGTGCTGTGTAATTTCCATCGGTTCATCCTCCCTTCTCCTCAGTCCAGACCAAGCTCGCTGTATATATATAACCATTGGTCCTGAAACTTTCCTTCATTCACGTTTATTTGCAAAAGCCAAGAGATCAACGAGAAAGAGTGAGAGGCTGAGTTGGGAGTAAGAGAAAGAGAGAGTCTCAGAGTGAAAGGGAGACCGAGAGAAGAACCGTGGAAGGAGAGAGAGAGAGATTCAAAACTGTGTTAGTTTTCCTCTGCGTTTTGCAATCAAGAACGGTGATAGGCGTTAACTAAGTCCCAACGAACAAGCTTGGAAGCCGAGGTAAGTCACCGGGTTCTTCTGCTGATATACGTTGCTGCTACATGAAATTGAAAATAAGCATGAAGTGTGTGTGTGTGCACAAGTCGCAGCGCATGGAAGAAAAAGAAGAAAAGGAAACTAGTTCATATATATATATAAGATGCGTGTGTGGCGGTGTGTGTATATATATATAGTTAACTTTGCACTTAAACAATAAAAGAAGGCTTGTTGTGTTGTGGATATATATATACACGTTGGATATAAAAGAAAAGGAAGAGAAGAAAACTGTCAGGTTACATATACATACATACATATATATATATATATATATATATATATATATATATATATATATATATATATATATATATATATATATATATATATATATATATATGAACGTGTGTGCGTGTACGTTGCTACATAAGAAGAGGACACTATATATATATATATATATTATCATATACACATCGTTGAACAGGGAATGGATGGAAAAAAAAAGGGGGTCATATAAATATATACATATGCAAGTCGTGAAAGTGGAATGAAGGAGAGGAAGAATCAATCAGTCAAGTATATAATTATATATTATCATTATCTTGTATAAAAGCCCCTGGTTTAGGAACTAATAAAAACTTGAATGATATATATAGGAAACCTGATTGTTGTTGTTGTTGAGATTATGTAGAGATATATAAATATATCTCTATTAAAAAAAAAATATAATAATAAAAGAAAAGAAAAGAAAGAGAGGATATTATATATATAAATAAATATCATTGTCCAGGAGCCTTTAGGAAAAATAATAGGAGCTTGTTGTTATGATATAGGAATGTTAACTTATCCATATGTATATAAATATTTATATAAGTCATAGTTTTACTTGGTGTTAATATTTTATTAAACTCCTAACTTAAAGTATTAGGATAACCTTTGAGAGTTTAAACTAATAATAATAAGAAAAGCTTTATTTTGAAAAAATATATATGTATATAGGAATTTATATCGGTTTAGTTTTTGTATATGAAGGACCAAACTGTAATTTTTGGAATTGTGGGACTAAAATGCCATTTCGAAAAATTGAAGGACAAAATAGTCCTTTAAAAACAAAAAAATTAACCCCAAAATGTCATTTTCAATTCGTGACAATAATATTTTATTATTAGAATTTGTATTTTTAAGTTATAAGAAATTATAAGTTATAATTGTGATAATGTAGAGCCTTCTTGCGATCGGTGATTGTGCGGGTTGTGCTCCTCAAGCTAAGGTTGAGCTTGGAATTGAGGTAACCGGGGTTAATTTATTTTATATGCTTGTATTGGGCTGTAAGGTATTTTTCTAAGCCTTACTTTCATATATACTTACTTATATGTGTTTTGAAAATTTATGTGTATGTTTGAATATGAAATTATTTCAGTGAAGCAGTGTATTTTTCCAATCCGTATATTTAATTAAATATTATTGTTGGGGTTGTTATTGTTGTGATGGTTGAAATGCTTGTTGTGAATTGATATATTTGGAATAATACTTTACTAAAAAGTTGTTGTAAAATTTTAGTGTTATATTATTTCTTCATTGTGGGTTATGTTGGGTTTGTGTGGAAGAGATTAAAGGTGAACTTGTGCTCGGCTCTCTCAAATCCCGGCCCGGATCTTGAGTTGAGTGTTATAGGCGACACCTCCTGTTACGGTATTACGTTGGTGACATGGGAGGGGACAGATTCTTGAAGTGACTAGCTAACCTTGGCCGGGTATACTAGCACCGATAGGCATACCACGTCCGAAGATATAAGGAGGAGCAGGATGGATGAGTGGAGATGGGTTTAATTGTTAATTATTATGTATTATTCTGTTTGTAATTGTGCCAGAATTAAGGATTTCTGTAGTGGTTTGTGGGCGAGTGTTGTGCCCTGAACCCGACATATATGTTACTGAGTTTGTGGGCGGAGTTTGTGCCCTGGACTCTGGGTTGTGGGTACGTGTTGTGCCCTGAACCTGACATGTATGTTATCGAGTTTGTGGGCGGAGTTTGTGCCCTGGACTCCAGGTTTGTGGGCGAGTGTTGTGCCTGAACCCGACATGTATGTTATCAAAAGGAAAAGTATTCTCCATTATCGCTTGTTAAATATTATAATTATATTAATAAACCTGCTTCTCTGACTTGCAATCCTTTCCTGCATATTTGATAAATTTACTTCGGTTACGGGGACTTTATGTCTCACCCCGTTATTATTAAATTTTTCAGGCGAATCCTCTAATCTTAGTAGAGGACAAGGGAAGCAGCCAGAGGCATAGACGTCATGAAATTTACAGGCCTCTTGTTGGTAATAGTGTTGTATTGATTTATATATTGCCATCATAGGGCCTCATATTTCTAAAATACTGCATTAACTATTTTTGGATGATTGTTTATTTTCCGAAGGCCTTATTTTGTACACTATCATATTATGGTGGATCCATAATCATATCTTGTGCGAAAGTTGTTTTTGTATAGACACTTTGTTGTGGGGTTAGGGTTATAAGACTCGTGGGCTATGTGTTCTTCTATTCGATATTTGTGCCCAGAGTCGTGGATTTATTTGTGGTGGGTTTGTGGGAAAAATTTGTACCCTAGACCCAAGGTGTGTTGTCTTGAAAGGAGAAGGGTTTCCATAATTACCTATTAATCCGGTTTTATGAACACATTATGGTTAATTGTTGATTTGTTAGAAAGGGTCTTTTCACCGGAGGGAGTATTATTTGTTATTTTTAATTCACGTCACCGCAACTAACCTATATTTAGGTGGATAAATTGAAAAGGTTAGAGATGGAAACTAACCCATATGCAGGGGATTATGCTCAAGTATGCTAAACAACAATAGATATAAGTTAAAGCTTGTATTATATGTATGTATATGCACATAATGTAATGTAGTTGTATTTAGTCTTGGGAGCTAAAATTTTTAAATGGGACTATGGCGATCACTGTTTGGATACTCCCATATATTATATAAATGTCTCAAAATATTAAAGCATGATTAAAGTTTGTTTTAATAATAATAGTAATAAATAAATAATATAATAATAATATTGACAATAAATAAATAAATAAAAAGGGGAATTAATAATTATAATGGTCTTACTTTAGGACATTGAAGGAAGTTCAAGTTTCTAACACCGGAGATTTTATATATTCACGAAGTTGAGGTTGGCAACTTAATCTCCAATTGCTGTGTTTTTATATATACCTTATATGTTCATGTATTGTGGATTCTTGACCGGGTTTGTATGCCCGAGTCTATGCGTTTTATTCAGCTAGCTGTGGATTATTGTTTTTAAATGATAATGTTGTATGCTTGTTTTCTTAGCGCTGAGGATTCGTATCTGAGACACGTGGCACTTGTGTGTGCTTTCACTGTTAACGATGCATGTGTTGTGTGCTATGTATTCTTATTGCGGTGTATTTGCTGAATGCTTTATTTTATTCTACAATATATGAAATATCTATCATGTGTGAATTACACTTTGAATGTGAGATTAACCATTACTTTGGGATTCATCTAATCACTGAATCTCAGCAATACCAAAAGATTCAGGAAAATGTTATGGATCGGGAAGTAAGGCGGTGCAACTGGAGTAGCTAAAGAAGGCCCTAAAGGAGGGGATTTAATTAAGTGAACTTCATACTCTGATATTTTGGATTGTATTTGCTAACTATTCGAGTGACCTTAAATTTGGAATAAATGTATAACTAATATCCTTCAATGGGATTAACCCGGACTATTTCTAAATTATTAAAATTATATCATGTGAATATTCCTCCAGGAATTTAAAATTAACCAACATATGTCTGGGCATATATTACTAGTCACTTATCGTCTAAACGTTATGCATGCTCTCTATTGTGAATTACTCTGATATGTTAATGTCATCACTCTGATAAATACATCTGAATTACTTTAATAAGAGCTATAGGTACATAATTGGTCATCATAACGAACATAGAATTAGGGGCGTTACATATATGTATCAGAGCGACGTTTGGACATTTTGTAAAGAGTACTGATTTAACCCTGATTATGTGATACAAAAAAAAAAATATGGATGGAGGATTACCTCCAAATCACCCATACGGCTTCTATCAGTACCCAGGAGGCGCTATATGGAGAAGAACTGCTCAGAAATCAATGGTCTTGAGGTTCCCTGTGCCAGAGGTCATCAACTTGGAGCCACTGGCAATCATATATGCCTGCAGAACTGGAACCAGAAGATCCCGACTCATCAAGCGACAGCTCAAAGCATTCGTCTGTAGGTGACCAGCATATTTTACCCAAAAAAAGTGAGCTAGCATAAATTTTTAAGTATTTAAGATCCTTGCTCGGTGTTTTTCTTCTTCTTCTACGTCGTTTAAGGTTGGTGAATGCCATCATTCCGTCTCCACCCTTCCTTTCTTCCTTTGATGATTGTTGTTGAAAGTGGTGAGTAGGACCCATTTTCTTCTCTTTCTTCTCTTCACCATGGCTGGACATTGAAAATGGGGCAGGATTTGGGTATTGATTAGCTGAATCATTGAGGGGGAAAAGAGCTCCTATAAGGTGTTTATCAAAATGTTTAAAAGAGGGTTTATAACCAAATATAGCTTAGCAGTTTCTTCCTTCTTGATTTTTTGTGGCTCCCCCTGTTTCTATTTTGCTTATTGTTGTGTTTTATGTTTGAAAATTCTTCTCTTTTTCTAATATAAGTGGCTGCCGTGTGTGTGGGTATGTCTCAATGTTCTTTTTCTTTTTGTCGTTTGTTGCTATAAGATAACAAGGCATGCTTAAAATCTAGTTTCTTGAGATTAAATTGATTGTTAGTAAATAATAGAGTTTGGGAAGCATAGTGAAATTATAGATATATTGATATTTGGAAATTTTGGGTAAACTTTTGAAGAGTGAGAAGTTGATAATATTGTTAGAACATTATTGAGCACAAGGTGTTTGATGCAATGAGTAGGAGAAGGATTTCATTGGAATGCTTTTGGAATTTCTAGTTAGTTAAGGCTTGTTTTATAAGAGGAATACAATTTATTTGAATGTTATTTCATTTGATTGTAAGTTGGACTGGTTAAGAGATTTCATTTTATAGACCTTATGTATGTTTGTGAGTGTATTTATAATTGAACTTATGACTATATTCTCTTTGAAAGATGCTTCTTATTTTAATTAGTTGCAAATTAACAGTTGAAATGGTGCATGAGGCTTAAGATTAGACTTTTGGCCATCTTAAAAAATAGAAAAAAAAATCAAAAAAGAAAATGTGGACCCGTGAGCTAACCTGCAATCCAACACTACAGGTTAAGGTTGACATTTTTCCAACATGCAAAAGTGTGCCCGCGGGTTGATGTGGGCTAGCCTGCAACCCGTAGGCGGGTCTGCATTCCTAGCTCTAACTATATGAATCGGTGTTAGCTTTATCAAAAACAAAATCTTTTGATAAATTGTTAGTCAAAAAATCTCACGATCCGATCCCCTTGGATAATAGGCTGAGGTCATACACTAGAAACTAGAATAAATTATCAATTGAACGGGAACTTCTAAACCAAGTTCCTACCATCTTCTCGTATTTCAAAAATATGATTTTGCTCTCCTCCATCTTGCTCTCCTGATGATTTATCCAACCTTCATATATAATCCACAGATAAATTTAAGGGTGAATTATCCTCTTCTTTTTGTGCATTTTCCTTCTCTTCATCCCATGACAAAAATGGTGATAATAATGTGAAAGTAACCAATAAAGCTTGAGAAGAGGGTAATGCAGTATTAGACCTTAAAGAAAGAAAAGCTATTGATACTGGGAATACCAAAATCAGAAGCATACCTTGTCACTTTACTGTATCACCATTATAAGCAGATCATATTAATATGTATGTACTCAGTATATATATAATGCTGCATATTGTGTATTCTGAGGATGAAGGCATATCAATAAGGTTATAGTAAGTTTTACAACATAGGCATATATATGCCTACGCTTTTTACAGTTTCATTTTCCTTTATTTATAAAGTTCAAAATGTTACATGTATGCATCTACACATTTTATACCATCTACTATATTCAAATACATATATACATACATTAGTCGTAGACTCGTAGTTGTTCCATTAACTTAAAGAAAACGAAGGGTGCGTATATGCATTCTTAGGTGGGAATTCAATGAACATAAGACAATGCAATTGGCAAATATTAATGAATGTTGTAAAGTCATTACAAACAGTATAAGGCATTTAATTTAGATGTTGTTATGAGTCCCACATCGGTAGGTTTCATTAAAAGAGGGGTTTTATAAGACCTTGGTTTCCCTATTTAATATACTACCTCCAATTTTAAATATAATTTTAAATATAAGACTTATACTCCCTCTGATCCTTATTATAAAATACCAACTAACAAGTTTATTTGGTCCTTTTTATAAGGCACTTGATTGTTTCCAATGAGCATTGATTATTTTTTTTATGTCTACCCCTAATTAATAAAGGTAATGGGTGAGAATAATAATTAATATAATATTAGAGTTTAGTGCAATTAGTAGGGGTAATATTGGAAATTACTTAGATTCTAGGACAACTTTATTGACTTTAACTACTTTTATTGGTTTGTAAGAAAAATTAGTTGGTACCTTATAATAAGGACCAGAGGAGTATTTAGAACGGGAAGAGTAATATCTAGCTTTTCGGATATGATTCATTTATACTTTCATTAAGAGTAGGCTAACTAACTAGATCCGCAAAAGGAATCCAACAACTTACTTTTGAAATATGTGGTTCGCCCAAGAACAAGTGCTCATTATAAATGCAGTGTATTGTTTATAGTCCACCACTTTACTCACTTTACTCTGTTTCTTCTCCACTCTGTTTCTAGGCCAGCTAATTTTCACATAATATAGACCCACAGACATTTGAACCAAATTTGAGGTCCAAGAAATACTTCGTTTTTTATGATTCTAGTCTCTGTTTTTTTTTAATAAAATCATACATGTTTTCATAGAAGAGTACACATGATAATAAGAAACAAACCTCAGACTAGCAAGATAATACAAAATATCGTAAGTAACTATTTTGGCCAATGACTACCATCGACCTCTGTTTTCATCACTTCCTGATCTGTTATGGTTTCTGTCTGCCGATTTGGGCTACCGCCATGGAATTAGATTTGTCCCCTTTTAGCAATTTTGTACTCAATATATAGGTAGGGGTGGAAACATGTCAGGCCAAGCCAGACTTTGACTAAATGAGCTTGTAACTATAATATAGGCTTAAGCTTGAGCCTAAGCCTAGGTTTAAAACTTGAGCATGAGCCTAGACTTGTATACAAACTTTTTTTTTTGGCTTAGGCCTGAGCGCTGAGCCTTCAAAAGGCATAGTCAGGTTTGAAGCGTTTTTATAAGCTTACTTATAATGTAGGCCTTTAAATAAACTTAAAAATTAGGACATAAAGGCCTATAATTTAAAGCTTACAATGTGATTAAAATAAAATTTAATTATTATAATTTATAAATTAGAATTAATTCAAAAAACTATTATTTGAGTTTTAAATTATAGAAAACCAACCCACTATGATGATTTAATAATTGTATTTTTAAATTAAAATAAAAAATGATAAAAATGTAAATATATCATAGACACATATAATATAAATGAAATTATATTTTAAAATATGTAAATAGGCTAGGCTTGATGGCTTGCTTGAAGGCTTATAGGACAAACCTTCATAAAATAGACCTAGTCTATTTATATATTAGCCTCTAAATAGGTCTTAGCCTAGCCTTTTCGTTAAACAGGCAAGGCCATAACTAGGTCAGGTAGGCTGCTTGATAGGGCCTAACCTAGTAGTCTACTCGATAGGGCCTAACCTAAAATCTGACTTAGGGGTAAATATCATAAATTTAGGAAATTATACCTATTGGGAATAGGTGAGTATGAGGTCTCAAATATTAAGTTACAATTATCTTATTTTCTAAGGTAATTTCTAATGAAATTAGAGTGAATTAAGGTGCTAAAATGCCCTAAATGAGCTAAGAGCCATAAAATACTGTGATAAATTCTAAAGGGCAGTAAAATAATTATTAAAAATTAGAAATAATATTGTCCTTAATTTAGACAATTTATTAAATTATTTCCTTTGGAAATAAAAGAAATAAAAATTAAAAAGTATTCTGGGGGCCATAATTGACCCTAGGATTTTTAATATTTTGCATGGCACATAAAATACCAATGTCAGTGTAATAGTTGTGAGGAAATAATTAATCCTAAATAAGAAAATTATCAAAAATTAGTAAGGGATTAATTAAATAATTATTGGCTAATTGTTAAGCATTAATCAAGGGAAAATTCAGAGATAATTATGTAAAACCCTTTAATTAAATGTTTATGGCTAAAATTAGCATAAAATATACTTGCTAATTAATTGGAAAATATTAAGAAAAATATATGAGATTAAGTAATTTTAAGCCTAAATCCAAGTATGGACCAATAGGAAAATTTTGTAAAAAAATATATAAAATAATTATTAAATAATTAAAAAATATATATATAATATTAATTAATTAAAAAATAAATAAATAAAAAATAAAAATAAATAAGGGCAACCGAAATTTTGGGGAAAAAGAAAGGATAAGATTTTAGGAAAATAAATATCATGATATTTTGATTATAATAATAATATAAATTGAGATATTTGTGAAAAAGCAAATAGGATAAATGACCACCGATAGAAATTAAATCCTATCTAGAAAACCATGAACTAGGTTTCTAAGGTTAGAGAATATTATGGATGAGTGTAATTTATCCCGGAGTGGACTGTCTCCAAAGTCATTTCCGTAACCGGCGGAATGCTTAAGAGATAAGACGAAGCCAATATTTTCTGAAATAGGGCAGATAGTGGAATGAGAACCTATAGAAAATAAATCATAACTTGAAATCCTTAGATTAGGTGAGAAATATCTGGACATATTATGAATCAGTCAATTTTTGTCCAGAAGTTGACGTTTCCGGAAGTTATTTCCGTAACCGACGGCGTTTAACCGAAAATGTTCGGCAGGCAACGGAATGTCCTGAATGGGATAAAAAATTTAGTTAAACCAAGTATTTTGAAAGAGGAAGAAGAGATCGTTAGGGCTATGTTGCCGGTTTTCTAAGTTTCTTCAGGATTACGCGATTAGAACACTGAACCGGGGTTTTATCGGTAGAAAACTTCTAAGACAAGTTGATGACATCATCGGGATGACTTCATCTATGGAAAAGATGACATAGGGGGACATTTTTGTGGAGGAGAAGGAAGGAAAATGAGTGATTCTCATAAGGCCACATCTTCATCCTCTGAACCATTGATGCGAAAGAAGATCCAACGGTTGAAATCCATAACCTTTCCCTATAAATAGGCTCAATGCTCTCCTTGAATTCTCACACCATTTCCAAGAGCAAGTTTCGAAACTATAGAGAGAGGTTAGAGAGAAGGAGGAGCCAGAGGAAGTAGCAGCGAAGTTCTTCAACGGGTAAGTTCTTCGGTTCTAGTCTTTAGTTCGGTAGTTCTTGAAGTTCTAGGGTAGATGTTGTTTTGATCTTTAATCTTCCAAGTATGATTAGATATCATGTTTTAGGGGTAATTAAGGTATTCATTTCGAAAATAATGTTGGAGGAAGAGTTATGACAAAATTTTGGAAGATTAGAGTCAAAGTAACGAAGTGCTGGCGAAATTCCGCCGATTAGGGGGTCAGGGGTAAAATGGTCATTTATGACTAAAATGTCCGTCATAATGACTGATTTCTAATAGATGCGATATGATCCTTATAGGATATCCCTGATTACATTCTGATCAACCGTCGAACCGTATTCCGACAGAAGTACCGTATTCCGTCAACGAAGGTACGTTCGCGTACTGTAACACTAACACTAATGTTTATGGTATGCATATATGTGGTATGTATGTTGTATGTGTAGAGATGTTATACTGTTGAGTGCATATAGAGGTTAGAAGATATGTCTGAATGCTGGGGGCAATATGTCTGTATGCTGGGGGCAATATGTCTGCATGCTGGGAGCAATACATATGCATTGGTTGTGATAGAGCGATTGTATGTGCTGTTGATATTGTGAATGTCTGTTGTCTGTATATGTATATATAAACATGAGGTTAACCATTACCTGAGATCGGTGCGGATCTCAGCTCTTAATATAGCGTCAGGGTCGGGAGAACCAAGGACCGAGGAGAGAAGGAAGCAGCAAGCTTAGAGACCGGCTGAAGACTTTCTGTTGTTGTTCTTACTTTTGAAAACTCTCGGTTACTGTACCGCTTCTGTATTTAGTTCGGAAGTTCCTATACATGAGTCAAATACTGCATGTACTTATCTTGTTGGTCTCGGAGTTTCATCCGGCGTGGCCTATCTCCATATATACACTCTACTAGGATAGAATTACCGTCCAGTTCAAACTGACGATTATCAGAGTTATCAGAATTTTCAGAGTTATCAGAAATATCAGAGTCTGTGTCGGAGTTGATATCAAAATCTATGATCTTTGGATAGTCGAAGTTGTCGACTACCGATGAATGACGTGAATTGTCAGGGTTATCAGGACTATCAGAGACTGATATCAGGGTTATCAGAGGCTGATATCAGGGTTATCAGAATTATCAGAGGCTGATATCAGGGTTATCAGAACTATCGGAGGCTGATATCAGGGTTATCAGAATTATCAGAGGCTGATATCAGGGTTATCAGAATTATCGGAGACTGATATCAGGGTTATCAGAATTATCGGAGACTGATATCAGGGTTATCAGAGTGATGCACCGACTGAGGGTGGTACATTGGTTCAGGATGGTATACCGGTTCAGAATGGTATACCGAAGTAAGGTGGTACACCGACCTTGGGCTATATCAGTACTATTTTTCAAAATATGCTCCAAATTTTTGAAAGGGCTTAGAACCTAACTCCGTTAACCGAACAGAATGGCCAGGTAAGTGTCTACCATGGGTGCCTCACCGAGTTCACGGCGACTTAATGGCACACCCACGTAGACTAGCTTTGCCTTCGGCACCAAACTATCCGTAATAACATAGTTAAATTCATGCCAGGACTACTGCTCTGATACCAAAAATGTAACATCCCGTTTTCACAAGCAGTATAATTTTTTTTTCATCAAACATCATTTCAAATCATCAGAGTAGAGCACCGGAGCGATTGAGTAACTGATATATATATTAAAATACCCACGGTAGCATGTCTTGCTGTTTAAAACAGCGGTACAAAAGTGTTTCAAAAGTAATACATGACAGAAAGAAGTCTTCAGCCCGGTCTTCTATGCGGCCTGCTTGCCTCTATCCTCGGTCCTCGGTCCTTCCGACCCTGAAGCTAAGTTAAGAGCTGAGGTCCATGCATCGAACCCCAGGTAACGGTTAACCTCATGTTTACATACATCATATATGCACGACAGACATTTATAGACTTTAGGCAACATTTACTACGGTCAGACATAAGGTATATTTACTACGGTCAGACATAAGGTATACATATCAGATATGTATGGCAATAACAATACAGTCGGAGTAAGGTTAAGGCACAATGAGAAATGTACATGATCAGATATGCACGGAAATAACAATACAGTCGGAGTAAAGTTAAGGCACAACGGACAATAATACAGTCGGATGACAGACAATCATACAGTTGGATGACATATAATAGTATAGTCGGAGTACAGACAATAGTACAATGAGTACGTACAATAGTACAATGGATGACGATAATAGTACAGTCGGAGTACAGACAATAGTACAGTCGGATGACAGAAAATAGTACAATCGGATGACATACAATATACATATATGCATACAATAAACATCAGAGTTAGTGTTACAGTACGCGAACGTACCTTCGTTGACGGTAAACGGTACTTTTCGGTGGAATACGGTACGACAGTTGGTCAGAACGTATTCAGGGATATCCTATCAAGATAACAACACATCTATTAATGATCAAACATTATGACGAACATTTTAGTCATAAATGACCATTTTACCCCTAACCCCCCAATCGGTGGAATTTCGCCAGCACTTCGCTACTTTGACTCTAATCTTCCAGAATTTCAACATATCCCTTACCCCAACATTATTTTCGAAATGCATATCATATTTACCCTAAAACATGATATCTAAAATATACTGGAAGACTAAAGATCAAAACAACATCTACACTAAGAACTTCAAGAACTACCGAACTAAAACTAAGAACCGAAGAACTTACCCGTTGAAGAACTTCGCTACTCCTTCTCTAGAGCTCCTCTCTCTAACTTCTCTCCACACTTTCTAAGAGTGGTTTTGGTGTGAGAAATGAAGTGAGGATGGTGGCCTATTTATAGAAGAAAAATGGGCCAACTTTGGTAATTTTCTCCAAACCTTTCCTTCAACCACAACCACACATTTAGAAACCTTAGCAAACAAGTTTCTTCCTCCATTTCCCACCACAAATTTCATCCCCTATGTCATCTTTTCCAAAGATGAAGTCATCCAAGTGATGTCAACCATGTGCTCTTTATGAGCTTCTACCGATAAAGTTCCCCGATCGGTGTTCTAATTGCGTAATCTTGTAAAATCTCAGAAATCCGGGAACATAGCCCTCAGTCTAGTATAACCCTTTTCGGTTACGGTAAATAGCTTTGGAGACAGCCTACTCCGAGCTAAAACTTCACTTGTTTCAAATATACTCTAACTTTAGAAACCTTGTTCCTGGTTTCCTAGTTAGGATTTAATTTCTATCGGTTCTCGTTTATCCCTATTTGCTTTTACAACTTGATTACACTTTAACCATAAGTTACATGTCTTTTAACCACAAAATCTTATCCTCTTATCCATTAAGGATTTTGGTCAATATCTGGTCTTTTTTTTTTCGTTTTTTTAATTATTTAATTAATTAATATTATATAAAATAATTATTTAATAATTTTTTTATATAATTTTTTTACAAAATTTTCCTATTGGTCCATATATGTTTTTAGGCTTAAAATTACTTAATCTCATCAATTTTTCTTAATATTTTCCAATTAATTAGCAAATATATTTTATGCTAATTATAGCCATAAACCACTAATTATAGGGTTTTACACAATTTACCATGATTATTCCCTTGTTCATGCTTAAGTAATTAGCCAATAATGATTCAATTAATCACTTACTAATTGTGGATAATTTTCTTACTTAGAATTAATCATTATCTCACAAAATTTTTACTGACATTGGTATTTTACGCTCCATGTAAAATATTAAAAATCATGGGGTCAATTATGACCCCACATTACTTTTTGATTTTTTTCCTTCAATTTTTCCATGGTAATAATTTAATAAATTACCTAAATTAGGGACAATATTCTTCCCTATTTCAAATAATTATTTATTTTCCTCTTTATAATATTTTCAGGGTATTTTATAACCCATAAATATTTTAGGGACCTATTTGCAAATTATCTAACGTTTTAGGGACCTTTTTCGCACATTATCTTATCTCAAGAGAAATTGTCCTAAAATAAGATAAATTCAATACAAGGTGTTTGAGACCTCATATTCACCTATTTTCAATAGGTATTCTCTACCAATTTATGATATTTACCCTAAGTCAAATTTTAGGGTATTACAATAGAGAACAATGTCCGAACTCACTTGCAGCTCCCACGTCTTGCTCTTTCATGTTTCGGACTTAGTTAGGAATGAATGAGAGCCAAGGCAAACGCTTTAAATAAACTCTTAAGGATCTGGTCCGATGCAAAAACACGTTGGTCCTATGGGAAAGAATGCCTAACGGTTAAAGGCGTTGAGATTGAGGGGATATGGGACGTCTGGATTTTCTGATGGAAAAAGCATGGAGGTTGCCGTTGAGTGTGAACAGTAAGGCCGAAAGTGCTGACAAGGGAGTTTGGCGTGATCTGGTTGTTGATTTCATTTCTACCTTTGTTTAATGTGTACGTTGCAGGATATTGAATTAATGGATATTGTTTGGGTCAACAAGGATATATGGTCTGGATCCTTTCCCTGTCACGTGTTGGGCCAAGAATGACTAACAAAGAAATAAGCACTGGTACATGGTTTGGCCAATATATATATATATAGATAGATAGATAGAGGCTGTAGTAACTTAAATGGTTGGAGTGTCCCAAATGAATATTAGAGAAATGCAGAATTGGTGCCTTGCATGAGAGGCCACGTGATTACATATGAGGAATAAAGAATTAAATAGTTATAAGGGCATGTGGCTTCCAACACATAATACCTCTAGTTCATATTTTTCTTTCTAACTTTAGCTATTAAACTTCAATAATTCTTTTCCCAAAAAATCATGGAAATTAGGTCTTAACTTCCAATAATTATTTTAGGTCATAAATTATCCCTTCTAAATATTCTTTGACTTTATTCTTTCCTCAAATTAATTTATTTTGGCCAAAAAATATCATCCCAAAATATTTTGGTCAATAATTATTCCCAACTAGATTGCTTTTAATTTAGAGGACAATATGCCTTAAATTCCAATAACTAATTTCATAATTATTTTAGGGAAAATTTCACAATTCAATTTCCCATATAATGATCAAATTTCAAATCCCAAAATTTGGGATGTTACAAACAATATTTTATCTTTGACTATGACTTAGTGACTATGTTTGTTTGTTGTATGATGCGTATCGTTTACACCTTAATTTTGACAAAATTTATGTGTTAAATTAGGACTTTCATTGTTCTAATTTTATTTTTTCAAAAAGCTAACAAAAATAGTAAGAGATTGTTAAAATAGCTTCGGCCTTTAGGGCTGGCCCTGGCCCTGGCCCTGATGATGCGAATGAGCTAGGCCTTAAAAAATAGATTTTTTCTTACTGAGCCTTAAAGGGTTGACCATTTTAAACCCTAACCCTTTAAGGGCCAGCACTGTCCTAATTCTTAGCTCTACTGGCCAGTCATTTTTTCAACCAATGCAATATACGTTTTTCTTTGCAGCGATTATTTATCTATAATGATTACAGTGGAGACAGCATAAAATGATAATTTTGTTGGATATACAGCGTTAGATGATTTTTAACAGTACAACATGAAAGACTTAAGGGTTAAATATCATTTTTGTCATGAAAGTTTAGCCTAAGAAGCACTGGTCACCCGGAAGTTTTTTGGTCTCATTTTTGTCTTGGACATTAACAAAATGAAGCAAATACACCCCCTGGAAGTTGTTTTTAGGAGCAATTTTTCCCTTGGAAGTTTACAAAGAAGAGTAACAATTCAATGGTCAAGACCAACGCATGGCAAGATTGTTATGTTTTTAAACTTCCGGGGGGAAAATGAGACCAAAAAAACTTCCGGGTTACCAGTGCTCCTAGGCTTAACTTCTATGGCAAAAATGATATTTAACCCATGAGGAAAATCCGGAAATAAACTACAATAAAGTCAAAAATGAAAAGACTTATACTTTATGCATTAAAAAGAGATTTAAGGGAAAAGGAAAACCCTTTTAATATTATAAAGTGGTATTTAATATAATACCTTACAAAATAAAAAGGAAATTAATATATATTTATAATGCTTTTACTTTAGGATATATTAAACGAAGCCTGAGTCCTAAGCTCCGAGAATTAGTATTAATTACGCAAAGTTAAGGTTGGTAACTTAATCTCCCATTCTTTGTGTTTTTAAATATGTCATTTATGTTTATATCTTGTGGATTTGTGGCCGGGTTTGTATGCCCGAGTCATACATTTTGTTCAGTTGACTGTGGATTATTGTTTTATATGATAATGTTACATGCTTGTTTTCTTAGCACTGAGTATTTATGTCTGTTGACATGTGTGGATAGCACTTGTGTGTGCTATCACCGTTAACGATACATGTATGTGTTGTGTGCTATGTAGTCTGGTTGTGGTGTGTTTGCTGAATGTTTTCTTTTTATTATGCAATATATGGAGTATTTGTCTAGTACAATTTTCACTTTGCATATGAGATTAACCGTTACCCTGAGATTCAACCGATCATTGAATCTCAGTTATGCTTAAAGATTTAGGAAAATGTTTTGGATAGGGAAGTAAGGCAGTTGGGGCTGTAAAAGAAGACCCCAATGGAGGGGATTTGTTTAAAGGAAATGTTATATTATGATATTTTGGGTTGTAACTATTTGACTAACTTTACTTGGGATAACTGTATAACCAAAGGGATTAACCCTAACTATTTCCGCATTTTAGTTGTATCACGCGAACATTCCTTCGAGAATTTTAAATTAACCAACATATGTTATCAATTATTCAATCGTCCAAACACTAATGCATGCTCTCTGTTGTGATTCACCCTGATTTGTTAACACCGTCACTTTGATAATGACACACCAATTAGTCTAATAAGCGATAAAGAGATATAAATTGACATCATAATGGACGTAGGAATTAGGGGTATTACAAGAACTAAATTCAAACCTACTGTTAGATATTTCTAAAAGTTGAATCAATGCTATGGGTTGTTAAATCATGCTTATACATGTTAAAATCAAGATAAAGAATAATGTTCTTGAAGTTGGAGAAAAGTTTCAGATTTCTGCTGTGGGGCTCTTGAATTTAAGATAGATATCGTGTCAAATATGAAGATGGAATATATGATGTTGGAAGCTTCAAGAGTTTGAATTTTGAGGCTAAAAAATGTGCAAGTCATTGTTTGATGCTTCCAAACGTTGGAAAACTATCTTAGATTAATAAGCCGTGCATAAAGGCTCTAAGATGATGATTAAAACAACCTTATTTAAGCTGAAATTTGAAGAATTAAAGGGGGAAGCCGTGTGAGAGAATAAGAAGAGGCAGGACACACTTAGATAGTTATAAATGAGTTACATGTGGATATACATATCATGAATGTGATTAAAGTTTCAATTGATTGAATGATATGAAAAAAAAAATTCAGAATAACACCTAAAGCGCCCAATGTTGGTAGAGTAATACAAATGATATATTGTTGTTGACAACTTTAAAGATCAGAGTGGTTGAAGCTTATTAAAAGCTAATTATAGTTGCTGTTTCGAAAACCCTGAGTGTCAAAAAGAATAGTTTAAGTTATTGGATTGCGGTTTAAGATTTAAGATGGTGATAGAATAATAGTTACTAGATTATATAAAGCTGGGAAACTATTTCAGAATAAGGGAGGATGGTATAAGCTTGTAAAGTTTGAGTAGTGGAGGCTCAAAACTGATTCAGATTTTACTGTTTAATGTCCCTAAATGCTGCATAAATGCTTTAGATGTGTAACCCATGTCTAGAGACTAAAATTAAGGTTTAAACCTTGTTCTTGAAGCTGAAGTTTTCAGTTGTTGGTATGGGATATTGCTCGAAATTTAGCAGCCAAGGTCTTAGAAACGTTTACTATTTTGATGACCATTATTTACCCAAAATATAGAGAAGTGAAATAAAGTATATAGATGGCATTTAGAAAACATAATACGATGGTTAGAATGGCACTATAAGAGCTGGAAATTTTCAGAATCAAGAGAGGTGTTATCCAAATGATAAGCTTGAAACTGAATATAGTATCACTTGTTTTGAGGTGTGATTTAAGATATGGAAAATATGGGTCAAGCTTGCTGTTCGATACTTTTAAAATGTGGAATTAAGGTTTTTAAAGATGATATATTATACATACATTTTAGGTAGTTAAAATCCCTATTGTATACAGAACCATGGAAAGTTGGTAATAATAGGAACTATACCTTTATTTACTATTCATCCAATAAGCTTTAAAGAAGATAAGAATTTTTAAGCAGATTCCATAGAATAATGGCATATATAAGAATAAGTTAAAAAATATGAAATTAGAGTTGGAATTTGAGAAAGATTACTTTTGCCATTGAGGTATATATATGCATATCTTTTTATCCAAGATGACCAACCACTTTCATAAAGGGTTGGGTTTGTTTAAAGCTAAGATTTGGGAAGAGTTTATATAAGTTATAAGTTGTGAATAGTTAAAGTGTTAACCTACCCTTACATAAATGTAAGGTTTTGATAATTGTCCAAGCAAAAAAAGGAACCATAAAGGAGAGAAGCAGGTAGAAAGGTAATTTAATTTGAAAGAAAGTATAGGAGATAGCAACTCTTTTCCTCTCATGTTTTTATGTATTGGTTGCCACATGTTTGTTTGTGCCATAATTTTGCTGTAGTTAAGCATGAGAACATGTAAATTTTCCATGCATGGATATTTGCCATGAACATGTGTAGCCGATAGATAGGTAGAGCAGTTATCTACCTAGTATGTGCACTAATTATTTATTCATTTTGTCAATTTGTAAAATGAATGTGTACAAGTTATTTATACAGTTTATCTATCTGCAAGAGATTGCATGTGCACTAGTTAGTTATCACTAAGATATATGTGCACGAATTAGTTTTTCAGCTCAGTTGCTCGCAAGGTCTTGTTCTCTATGGCTTGTTTTTACATGCATAGCTAGTGTGATTTACATGATGAAAAGTAGTTGCTACTAAGATTCCCCTAAATCTCACCCCTTTTTCCATGATATACAGTAAAAGGCAAGTATCACTAAGGGCAAGTGCATAGTGGTTGGTGAAGGCTGAAGTGGATGTAGTTGGAAAATATGCCAGTTTGTTGTATATATAAGGTCTGTTTATATATTTAGTTGTATTTATTACGATATTAAAGTTCAATATCCATGGATTATATATTTTGGCATGTAAATACCCTCTATAAGGAGGAGAGTCAAGGCTGTAATAGACTAAAGATCAGATAAGTGCCATATGCGATGATGGCAAGAATATTTACTTTCATTTAGAAACTAGGGCAATTTTATAAGTGAATACCCTGGGATGTTAACATGCCAAAGCTATAGGTCTAAACAGTGTTGTAAAAACGCCGTCTAGAAACGTAGAAACGTCTGTTTCTACGTTTTTTGGCCGGAAATCGTTTCGGAACGGATGTAGGAACGGATTTTGAGTTGACACGGTTGAAACGCCGTGTCAACTCGCGACACTGGTGGTCGCCGGATTTTGCAGTTCTCGCTCCTAGTTTCAGGTCGACGGCGGCGATGGTGGTGACTGGTGAGGGTGGAGGCCGGCGGCGACTTAGAGGAATGTGGAGGAAGGAAGGATCGAAGGTCTCTCTTGCCTCTCACCTCGCGGCACTTTGTGATATTGGGGTCTGTCGTGTGTCTCAGGAATCAGGATGAAGAAGATGACCTAATTAATCCCTTGGTCAAAACGTGCGTTTTGACCAAGGGACTACAATGCAAGAATTCAAAGTTCTGATGAGGGACTACACTGAAATATTTGAAACATTTTTGGGGCATAACTACACTTTCCAAAAAAATGCATTAAGAATCCTATTTTAATTATGAAAAATCACATTAAATTATGAACTTAATTATTTACTTGAGTGTTTAGACTTAAATTTGTGATGACTTTAATGTATTGGTGTGTTTTTTTTTTTGATAACAGAAAGCAACCAAAAACAAAACTAAGTCTTATCAGAA
This sequence comes from Acacia pycnantha, assembly GCA_025563575.1. Taxonomy (NCBI): domain Eukaryota; kingdom Viridiplantae; phylum Streptophyta; class Magnoliopsida; order Fabales; family Fabaceae; genus Acacia; species Acacia pycnantha. The sequence continues at coordinate 408,591 of JAMWYP010000017.1, read as the reverse complement.
GCAAGAAGCCTTTCAAGATCCAAGTCCGCATGCGATACAATCTGGAAACCTGGTAAATAAGAAAGGCTTGCTTTAGCAAAATAATCTGCCGCTGCGTTTGCCTATCGACTGACGTGGTTAATTTCGACCTTCCAGCGTCTATCAATCACTCTGCTAATCTCATCGAGAAGGAGACTATCCTCATGCGCCGAGTTGATGGGATTCCTTATCAGTTCTGCTGCATCTGCTGAATCAACCTCCAAAATTACATCTCTATACCCCATGTCCCATACAAGTTTAAGTCCATGAATGCAACCCCATAGCTTCACCGTGACGCTATCTCCATGGTCCCCTTTGAACATGAAACCTCGAAGGAAGGAACTATATTCATCTCGTAGAAGACCTCCGCTAGCTACACCAGCAGTGTATTGAGAGTATGCCCTATCAGTATTGATCCTGATTCTCCCTGATGGTGGTGGGTGCTAGTGATTTCCAGAGATAATCTCCTCCCTCTACTGTCGGTTATTTAGCTTACTGTACCTGGCTCGAGCATCTTGCATACTATTCACCATTGTCGTCGCACTATGTTGTATTGACACGTTTGAGGTCGTCTTTCCTTTTAAGATGGCAGAATTGCGTCGCCGCCACAAACACCAGCACACAACCGCAAAGAGGTGCCTCCATTCATCTGCCCGTTGGTTCTTACCTCGATGACAAATGTTGAAACGGACCCATTGATCAAAAGGCAATGTAGAGAACCTACGCCAAAGGTGACCAGGCACAATCTGCTTCCATAGATCAGTAGTAATAGGACAATCCCTGAGAACGTGGATCAGCGACTTTGCTTCACCATTGCAAACTGTACATCGGGCTTCAATATTTAGTCCCCGCTTACACTTGGAGACATTTGTGAGTAACCGTTTATGAGTAGCAAGCCAAAGGAACATTTTGCAACGTTCCGGTATCTGCAGTTTCCATATCTTCCCCCATATCGGATCAGGGTGCACCACGTCACTGTTTATTGCATCGTATGCTGATTTAACTGTGAACATGCCATTCTTGTTCCATTTCCAACAGAGTCCCCCACTAGGCAGTTCTTCAGTTCTTCTTCCAAGTCCGCTTAATACAATTCCAAAGATTAGAACCAGGCTGATTCACCTCAATCTTTGGTATGACATCAGATCCACATCCATATTTCTTCTTATAACCCTTACCCACAGGTCCTCCTTTCTAGTCGAGAGGCTCCATCCAAGCTTCATAAGGTAGGCTTGATTATAGTAGTTTGCATGTCGGATCCCCAAACCTCCCCTTGATTTAGGTGTACATATCACATCCCAAGCAACCAGAGGAATTTTCCTTTGTTCTTCAGTACTCCCCCACAAAAATTGACGGTTGCATTTATCCAAAGATTCACACGTACTAGCTGGCAGAAGGGATGTTTGCATGACATACCCCGGGATTGCCGTAGTGACCGAGGAAATAAGGGTAGATTGCCTAGCCGAGGAGAGCGATTTCGCCTTCCAGTTAGATAGCCTTACCTTTACCTTATCAACCACATAGTGATAGGATTCCTTAGTCACGCGATCATGGTGCAAAGGGACACCTAAATATTTCCCCAAATCACTTGTAATTGAAAACCCCAAAGAATCACACATCTCAGATCTCCTTACATGATGGACATTTTTTGAGAAAAAGACTCTAGTTTTGTGATGATTAACCTTTAGACCAGAACTATCACAAAAGGTCTTGAGGAATGAATTAATAGTGGCAACCTGGTCCATAGAGGCTTCTGCGAACAACATGATATCATCTGAAAAAAAACAAGTGTGAAATAGGGGCCCTTAATGTGTGAGTCGGATTGGCTTCCAACGACCTTTGGAAGTTGCCTCTTGAATAAGATGCTCCAACTTCTCCATACATATGACAAATAGGTAGGGCGAAAGCGGGTTGCCTTGCCGGACACCTCTCGAAGGGTGAAAGGACTCGGCTTTATCCCTATTCCATAGCAACTGCATACTAGAAGAAGAAATGCACTGATTGATTACCTGGGTAAGACTACTTGGAATATTAATCTCCTGGAGGCAGCTACGCAAGAAATTCCAATTAACCCGATCATAAGCTTTTTCAAGGTCGATTTTAATTGCCAGGAATCCCTTTTTTGACTTCAGGCTCCGCATAGTGTGTATTACCTCCTGAGCAACAATTATATTATCACTGCTATGCCTTCCCGGCACAAAGCTGCATTGGTTCGGGGCTATCACCTTGGGCAGAATATGCTTCAAACGATTCACAATAATTTTCGAGACTACTTTATAAATAACATTACAAAGAGTTATTGGTCTCAGATCTCCCACTGATTCGGGGTGTTCCTTCTTAGGAATGAGTACCATTAACGTACTATTTATCTCAGCTATAGCCTACGGATTAGCAAACAGGTACTTTACATAGTTAGTGACAGATGTGCATACCGTACTCCATTGATTTTGGTAGAAAAGTGCATTTAAGCCGTCAGGTCCCGGGGATTTTAGTCCTCCCATACTAAAAATAGCTTCTTTCACTTCAATGTCCGAGATCTCTCTATTACACCATTGGAGTAAGTCCCTCTCCACACAGGGAAAAGTCATGGGGCAAACCAGAGTGGGGCGTTCTGACACTTCCTCCGTAAGAAGAGTGGAGAAAAAAGAGGTAGCCATACCTTTAATCTGAGCGGTGTCAAAAACCCACGTCCCCTCAACATCTTTTAAAGCCTATATTTTTTGAGTCTTCCATTGACGGTTAGCACGGGAATGAAAGTAGCGTGTGTTACGATCCCCATATACTGACCATTATGCTCTAGCTTTCTGCGCCCAAATTAAGGATTCTTGGAGGAGAACATCCTCAAGCTCTTTCCAAATAGAAAATTGAAGCTCTTCATACTTAGGAAGCAGGCCAAACTGTGCAACAGCCTTATTAATCCCATCTAGACGGCGCAGGAGATGCTTCTTCTTCCCCTCTGTATGTTTGAACACTTCTTTATTCCACTTACTGCACGCTTGAGTGAATTGGGAAATATTATGAACCCACCTAGTGTCTTGACCCCAATTATGTTTAACAAAATCATCAAACTGTTCATGAAGGACCCAGGCAGCAATGAAGCGAAAGGGTCGGTTAGGTTTAGGAGAAGGCGAAACCGAGTCCAGGCGGAGGAGTAACGACCGATGGTCTAATTTAAAATACGGTAGGTGGGCCACCGAAGCATTAGGAAACGATGAAGCCCACTGGTCATTAGCAAGCATTCTATCTAACCTGGCCTCAGATGTTCCACGCTTCCATGTAAACTCTGGTCCTACAAATCCAACATCCCGTAAGTCGTGCATGTCAACCCATCTAAGGAGGTCACGGTCATAGGAGCATCGGAACGTGGCAGATGACCGCCGTTCACAGTGAAGCATTGTGCCGTTAAGATCACCCCCTATCAGCCAAGGATCCTGAGTCGTAGAGACAATCCGGGAAAGATTACTCCATAATGCCCTTCGACTGACGATGGATGGACTAGCATATACCACGGTCAACATCCAAGAATGGTTTGATGCATCCGTAATCTGAAGATGCATGAATTGATGATGGCGTTCTAAAACCACAACATGTGAGATACAAGACTCCCAAAAACACCAAATACCACCACTATAACCCTCACTGTCTATTAGCTCCATATGAGGGAAGCCCATCTGATTAGCTCTTCCTGAGGATGCCTCTTTTGAACACCTTGTTTCCAAAATTGCAATAAAATCCAGCTTATAGTGATATTTGAGATGACGAACAAGGGCAGGAAAGCTTCGTGCTCCGGTACCCCTTGAATTCCAAATCATGTAATTCATTGGGAAACGAGTGGGGTGTGTTGGGGTGTGGCCGGTTCCCCCTCCGCCTTATCCTGATCACTCATGAGTTCATCTGCTAGTTGGTGAGAATTCAAAATATTATCCTGTACATGTACCGCAGCCCCTACGATACTATGTTGATGCAACGCCACCAAATCCGAACTTGGATGAGTCTCCACAATAATAGGGACCTGGACGTCACATTTAATTAATTCACCATTTATGCTGGCCACCTTACTTGATTTAGGCGTTGAATTGCTTCGGTTGGGCTCCACGTTTTGCAAAGCATGAAAAGAATTCAAATTGGAGATGACCACATCCTGGCCCACACACATGCTGTTAGCGTCTTTGCCACGTACAAGAGCTTTATTCTCCTTGCCTTTGAATTTCCCTTTAGAAATATTCTTTCTTTTTGAACTAACTTGGACCCACTCGGTCTTCCTTAAACCCCCATCGTTGACCAAGCCTTTTTTATTAGCCTCAGATCCTGCCATAACTGCCTTCCTTGATTTTAGCCGCTGATATGGGAATTTATTCTCCAACAAATCTTGCGCCACAACCTGCTGCACATGCTCAGTTTTTTCTTTTTTTATCCCAACCGAATTAATAACCCCACTAAAATCCCTCCTCAAAATCCGTAGTTTCCTTATTTTTATTAAATTAAATTAAATATTAGTAATAAGAAAAAAATAAACTAATTTACTCCTTATGATAATATTATAGGAATGTTTTCGAAAGTTTGACTTGATCCTTTTAATTAGATTTTTTTTCCCAAATATTTACTACATTATTTTTGTTTTCTTCAGAAACACGCTCTTAATTACTGCATTTAATTAATTAGGAGAAAAAAAAAGGGAGTGGGGTCAGGTAATTTTGACATAAAAATCATGTGAATTGTTAATAAATTTAATGTAATTAACTAAAGTAACTAATTTTTTAAAATTACTGGCCAATGATTATTTATTTGGCCAGCTACTTTTCACATAATAGACCCACTGCATTTGAAGCAAATTTGAGCTGTTAATTAGAATGAGCCGATCAAATACTCTATTTTTTTTTCTTAATGATGGTAGTCTCTGTCTTTTTGTTGAAACTATACATTTTGTTTCCATAGAAGAGAGGATATAATAAAAAAGAAACTAACCTAAACCTAGCAAGATACTACCTTTGGTCCATAATTGAAGAGATACTTGACTTTTTTCAGAGATTAAGAAAGCTAAATAAATTACTTAATGATAGCATAAGTTTATAAGTTGAATAATTTAGTTGAAGATAAACGATATATATAACTACTTTTAAAGTAATTTAATTTGTTTCCTTAATACTTTTGAAAAAGGTTAACTCTCTCTTATATTAAAAATTGGAGGTACTAATACAAAATACCGCAAGAATCTATTTTGGCCAAGATGATTCCCCCATTTGGTATTTCAACGGTGGGTTATCTTATTCTGCAGGAGAAAAGATCTCTCCTCGACCCCTTTTTCTGTCTGTCATATAAGAGATAAGCTGATCAATGAATTTGATATGCTTCCTTCCTACCCAGAATTCACTTGTTCTGTAGGAAAATTTGTACTGTGAATTTTGTTGAAACAATGAGGAATCATTATTTTGAAGATTGAGCCATATAGATACTAAGGAGTTGTTAGGGAGAGTGAACTGATAAGTAGTCCTTATTATAATCACCTTCAGCATGCATGTTTCATCATATATAACAAGTTTCGTTGTATGCATTAATTTTTTCCTCTTAGTATATGTAACATCCCAAATTCCATATTATTTATTGTGTCTAATGACACGTAGTATTAGAAATATCAACAGAGTAAAATGGAATGGAGAACATGTATTAGCGTTTGGACAATAAGTGACTAATAACATATGCCCACACATATACTGATGGCCCGACATATGTTGGTTACATCGAAAATCTCGAAGGAATATTCGTGATACAATTAAGAAAACTAAAATACAACTTCTAATTAGACCTATGGCTTGGAACCCAATACAGTTGATCGGATCTATTGTCCCGGCTAGTGTTAGTCTAGTGAGAGTTTCTCTGTCTTTTAGGGTGACTAATTATTGTAACCATTTTGACCAACCTTCTCTTAGACACCAACGGTATGAACTAACTTTATCAAATTCATTGCTAGAAACTATGCCCTAATAATCTTCTTCCGGCATTCACTCTGACCGGCATCTCTTCACGTGCTCCGTCCATGTTGCCTTCCTTGGTTTAGATTCCTTTTCGAATTGAATCTCAGGTAGCGGTTAATCTCATATGCTAAGTATAGACAAAATATGATAGATATTCATAACAACATTCACTAACAACAATACATAGCACACAATAAATGTATGTTAACAACATTTGCACTCACCAGTGCTACAAATCCACGTGTCCTTAGCGCTAGGAAAATATGTAGCATTATCATGACTATAATCTTCTTCAAGCTGAATCTATAGCTTAATTGAATGTAAACAAACATGTAACTTAAAACTTAGTCTTAGTCACGGTGCATGGCCCAATACCAAATTTTGCCCATGACTCCACAAACATGAATCAATCAATCAATCATATAAAGTCATACAAGTTATCGGAGAGTTATAGTTACTGTACGCGAACAACGTACCATTCACCGCTTAGTTAGTAATATGCTCGTCCTTCGGATCCGACCCCGGACTTCTCAGGTATCCTATAACGTCTTTATCGGATTATTTCCTTTTTCATATTTTATATGATATTATAATTAATATCATATTGTTTAGAATAATATCAAAAAGGATATTTTCACCTCTTTTGACCTTTTTACCTCTAGTGGATTAATTATCCAATTTTTCCCTTACTTTTTCTTAAAAAGTAATTCTAGATTTTTTCAAAAACTTTGAAAACTCATAACTAAATGCACAAAAATCCAGTTGACGTGTTTCAAAAATATAAATGACCCTTGAAAAGTCTATTTTTATGGAAAAATAATCCCAGAAGCTCAAAGTCTCTGGATCATTCCCAGTTTTCATCTTTCCAAACACTATTCCAGTTTCAAGTCCAAAAACATGGATTAAATTGAAAAATTCACATCTTTTTGTATAAAGCTCTAAAAATTATGTGTTTTACATATTTATAAATCCCCTTATGTCTATTATATCGCTAAAACAATTCATGATTTTTAAGCATCATTTGATCAGCCAAAATCCCTATATAACAGTCACTGTTTAGATTAACAACCTAAAATGCGACCCAAATTCAAAAATTTGTAATTCCTTGTACAAAAATCAAAAAGTTACAAATTGTATATAAATGGAAATCCCTGGATGTCTAATTTTTTCCTGGAAAATTTCATGATTTTTAAAAATCATTTGGTGCATAAAATAACAACTACAACGCATCTAACTCCAGGAAAACTGAAAACTAAAATTTACTCAATTTTCACTACAATGATCTTTGATTCTAAAAAACTATTCCCCAGCATATTTTCCATCCATTTTTCATTCTAAACCCCTTTTTTACCTTAAAAACATGAAAGAAATTTACTTTACAATTTCCTAGATTAAACTAAAATTCTACTAAAAACTCAAAAAGCTAGAGATCAAAAACCTTATACCTTTGAGTTTTGGAACTTTGCTCCTTCCCTTCTCACTACAAAAAAAATGTCAATTAGTAGCGGTTAAAATGACCTATTTGTAACGGTTTTTGACGTGACAAACGACATTTGTAGCAGTTAGAGGAACCGCGACAAAATCGCCTGTGGCAAGCCGATTTGTAACGGTTAAAAAAAAACCGATACTACATACACATAAACCGCTACAACCTCTCACTAAATCAGCGGGCCGACGTGTGTTTCGAGACATTAGTCACGGTCCGTAACCGTTACAAATCATCTTGTAGCGGTTCCAGAATTGGTTTCATAACCGCTACAAAATAATGTGTTGATAATTTTGCCACCATAAATTTTTATTATTTTGAATATTTGTCGCGGTTACTAACCGCTACAAACATTCCCGCCATTTTTTCGCCAAAAAAAATTTTCCGCCATCTGAATATTTGTAGCGGTTTACAACCGCTACAAATAGTCCCGCCACATGTGCTTTTGAATATTTGTAGCGGTTGCAAACCGCTGCTATAAACGCTACAATTTTATTTGAAATTGTGTAGCGGTTATTGCAACCGCTACAAATTCATTACGGTTTTAAAAAAAAATCATAATGCCATTTTATTTGAAATGTTGTAGCGGTTATTGCAACCGCTACAAAGTCATTACGGTTTAAAAAAAAATTATTATTTATCGGCGTAATTCAGTAATTATTATTAATATATCTTTTTAACAAAAATAAAAGGTAGTAAATTATGAAATTTAAATATATAAGGTGCATGTATAGAAACAAAATAATAAGATTATGTAAGTAGAATAAGTGCTAAGAAATGAGGTGGTTAAAACAATATTGAATATTTAAAAATTATATGTACAAATCAATTGAATAATGTATATGAAAGAATAGGGAAAGTTGAAAGATATATCTCGTTCAACCGCAAAATAACAAAGTTTAATTAGTATCGAACTATAAATTAGTATGAGAAACATTAGAATTGATCTAGTTACACGGTACTTACCCGTTCAAACTCACAATGTTCTGAAACGTAAGAATATTTGAGATGACTGAGAGAAAACGTGGGTAGAAAAGAAGTTGAGGCGTATTAAATGAGGTTGGGTGGGGGTATTTATGGTGGGGTCTGCGTATCATTTTGTAGCGGTTGGTGTCTCACTTTTTTGTAGCGGTTGTTATATTTAGTAGCGGTTTTGAGGGTTTTTGTAGCGGTTATTGTAGCGGTTGAGTTTGTCGCGGTTTTAAGGGTTTGTAGCGGTTATATAACCGCTACAAAGTAATTTCTGAGTTCTTTTGTTTTTAAAAAAAAAACTTAAAGGGGTTTTTTTTTCCTAATTAATTTCAGATTTTTTTTAAGTGTTTGTAGCGGTTATATAACCGCTACAAAGTAATTTCTGAGGTTTTTTTTTTTAAAAAAACTTAATATTAAAAGATTTCATATTACAGATAGGCATTAAGTTTTCCTCTCAATCTTCTTCGACATCCCTACAAAGAAAGTTTACATAAAATGTTACGCGTGAGTTGAATACGTTTGAACACAATATAATTAAAACTTTAGTTAAATGTTTCAATTTCATAAAGCGTAAATTTAAAAACGTACCGAACTATAGGTAAATTGTCATCGCCGTCCGGGATGAAGTCTTCGAAGGCGGCGGGCTGCAACGGCTCACAATCGTAGGCGACCTTATCACCATCGCCCATATCGTAAAGGTCCCGAGGCTTTAAGTCAACCACCATATTCCAATCCTTGTGCCTCTCATCGACGACAAAATAAACCTGATGGGCCTCTGAGGCAAGAATATACGGCTGACCACTGTGTATAGCCGGGAGAAATTCACTGATGTGATGCCTAAGTCGTCTGTCGTGAGTCCCCTGGACGTTGTGGTATTCGCCCACAAACACTTGAACAACGTCACGGTGAATAGGCCTGTGTAACTTATCCTGACCACATCAAGCAGCTTTCCATAATACGGGACGTCACCGAACCGCATGTTTCCGTCACTGCTGCTCGCATAACTCCTCGTCCCAAACGTGCCATATACACCAGAGTTTTGGGTCAGCAATCCCTGATCTCGTGCGACGGTGCAAAACTTAAAACCATTGGCATTGTATGCCGTGAATCTTAGGGCGTGGTCAAGCGGGCCTACTGCGAGAGCTCTATTCCCTGCAATTGAACATGCAATGAAATGTGAGTATGTATAAAATGTAAGGAAATATATAGGATACGATATATATATATTTGTATGAAATCCTTACCGAAGGTACGGTTCAACTTTGGTGCAGTTAATCAAGACATGTCTATGTGCTTGGACACCGTGACAAAATTGTGACGTTTCGTTTATTTGTAGCGGTTTTTTTGATGGAACCGCTATAAAATCACCGCAACAAAGTTGGCGCCAATGTTGGCGCCACTTTTGTAGCGGTTCTACTCAAGAAACCGTTACAAAATCACGGTGACAACAATTCCCGCCATTGCGCGCCAAAGTGGCGCCAAATCGTTGCGGTTCTACTCAAGAAACCGTTACAAAATCACAGTGACAACAATTCCGCCATTGCGCGCCAAAGTGGCGCCAAATCTGTTGCGGTTTATTTTGAGTGAACCGCTACAAAGGTAGCCGAGGTCCATACCGTCATGGCTTCCGTTACTATTTAGTGGCGGTTATGGGATAAAACCGTTACAATTTGTTGTTTTGTAACGGTTTTTTTTAACCGCGACAATTTAACCGCGACAAAATAGGTTTTTTTTTGTAGTGTCTACCTTCCTATATTTTCCCCCTTTCTCTATCTCAATCAATTTGATTTGAGTTTTGGTGTGAAGAAAATGAAGAGGAAAACATTCTACTTATAGGCAAAGTTCAAGCTCAAAGTGGACTCCACAACCAAGACATCCAAAACTTCTTCTTTCTTAATTAGTTTGAAAATTTTATAGTTAGTTAGATATTCTGTAATACCCTAATTTTCATAATTCTTATAAATATTTCATTTTGGCAAATAATTAGCAAAATACAAAGGTGAATATGTATCTCAAAGGATTATAATCTATTGATTATATTCTTATCCAAATTTCACTTTGGAATTAATTAACCAATGGTTAATTATGAGACTACATTTAGGGGCTATTAAGTGTGACATATAAATCACACAAAACAATAGCTATTTTAGAATCAAATGAGACAAAGAAAGGGAATAAAAGGTACAAATAGATTACGTTAAGGACCAAAGGGAGTATATATATAAGTCTTCATTATTCTTATCTTTAGCATTGATTTCCAAAAAATTAGATCTCAGATTACATAATATACAAGTCTCTCTCTCTCTCTCTCTCTCTCTCTCTCTCTCTCATAAAAAAGAGTTAAATAAAAAGTAGAAATATTTTGAATTGTAAATTATCATTTGTATTCCTTTATAATATCCTTAGAAATACTAAAAGAAATAAACTTAAGCATGTATTCCTTTATAATATCCTATAAATATTAATGCTTCATTCATTTATAATATCCTTAAATTTTGAATTGCTGCTAATCCTCATGAAGTCCTTGCTGTAATACCCTAAAAATCTGTATCCTAAATTGGTGAAATAATACCTATTAAAAATAGGTGAACATGTGGTCTCAAAGAATATGTTAAATTTATCTTATTTTCTAAAGGAAAATTTCTTGGAACTTAGAGAATTTAAGTGCCAAAGTGCCAAATGACGAAAATGCCCTTATAGGACATAAGTAACTTAGGAAAATTGTGAAAAATCCTAAAAGGCGGTAAAATAATTATTAAAATTAAGAGAGTATATTGCCTCTAATTTTGGTAATTTAATAAATTATAAACTTAGAAAAATTAAAGAAGAATGTTCAAAAAGTATTGAAATGACCAAAATGTCCCTGTAAATTGGGTTCACATTAGGTGCATTTCCTTTATGTGCTTAGAATTCACATTAGGTGCTTTTCCCTTATGTGCTTGTTATGTGCTTTTCCCTCTAATTAGAGGGATTAGACATTTTTTTAAAATTATTTTTTAAATTTTTTATAGATTCTATTTATTTAGATTAGATTATATGTTGCACCGTGAAACTTTTTTTGCACCCATTATCTCAAATTAATTAATTTTCAGGATACTGGAGTTACAGGAAAAATAAACTTAGTCTTTATATTATGTTGGGTATGATTAACTTACCGTCCGTTATCAAAGCTGTAATTTTCTTCTTTGATTAATTTTATTTTTTATCATTCTTATGGACATTATAAAGTTATACACATGATATGTAATACCCGCATATTTATTTATCTGAAATATTATATTTTGATAAATAAATGGGTTATTTCTCATAAGTGAAGTTATGATCGTAAGACTCGTGGAAATATAGTCTATTATTCTAAGTTAAATTCTGTAGGAAATCAGGGAATTTAAGGGCCAAAGTGCCAAATTGACCAAAATGCCCCTGTAAAGGGTAATTAACTTAGAGAAATTATAAAAAATACCAGAAGGCAGTAAAATGACCAAGTGAATTAGGAGAGTATATTATCTCTAATTATGGTAATTTAATAAATTATGAACTTGGAGAAATTGTATAAGAAGGTTCAAAAAGTAATAAAAAGACCATAATACCCTTGCAATTTCTAAAAATGCAAGAGGCTTGAAAATACCAATGTTAATACAAGAGTATGAAGGTAATGAGGCATTGTAATTAAGAAAATTATCAACAAGTGATAATAAAGTAATTAAGTAATATTGGGCTAATTACTTAAGTATAAACAAAGGAAATTAAGAGATAATTGTGTAAAGCTCGAAAATTGGTGGTAATTGGCTTAAAATTAGTAAAAATATATTTACTAATTAATTGGAAATTTTGGAGAAAAATAGTTGAGTCTAGGTATTTTTAAAGCCTAAATGCAAGAATGGACCAATGGGAAAATTCTGTAAAAATTATGTAAAAATAATTATTTAATTAATTAAATAATTAATTAAATAATTAATCAAAAAATAAATAAAAAAACGAAAAAAAAAGGGCAGAAAAAAAAAATAAAAAGGAAAAAAAAATAATATTAATGATAAATAAAAGAAAACTTAATATATAAGTTTTATTATAATAATAATATAATTAATTAAAGTGATAAAGGGTGAATAGTAAAATGGAAATTAGGAAACGGATCCTATCTGGAGATCTAGGAATGGGATTCCCAAAGTCAAGGTAAAATATTAATCGGTGGGTTTTTATCTTCCGTTAGACTCTTGCGGAAGTTAATTCAAGCCGTTTGTGCTTTTTCCTAATAAGACGAAATAGGGAAATTCTGAGAAAAGGCCAGATAGCCAAGAGGACGAAAAGGTTATGTTGTGACATTTGGAAAAGAATTGGGAATTTTCATGAACATATTTGGATTCAGTGATTTTTTCTGAAGAGATTGATGTTTCCGAAAAACCGAGCTTTAAGCTTTCATAGTTCTTTCAATAGTTAGTAATGCTAGAGTAGTCTTTATTTTTATGATTGGATATCATATGGGAGGGCTATTTTAGTCTTTATTTTCAAAAATCATGATGGCGTCGAAGTTCTGGCAAAATTTTGGGAAGAAAATAGACTATGTAGCGGAAGCGCTGGCGAAATTCCGCCAAGTAGGGGTATAGGGGCAAAATGGTAATTTTTACCTAAAATGCCAGTTATTGTGTCAAATCACTAATGAAAGTGATATTACTCTTATAGGACGTCAGAAATCCTAATTTGCTGCCGTTACGCTGTCCAACGTGCCGCTGTCGGACAAACCACTGTTTTTCCGTCAGAAGGTACAGTTTCCGCCAGAAACATTTACGTACATCAACGAAGGTACGTTCGCGTACTGTAACACTAATCTAGTGCTGCTCATATACATATATGTGATAGGTACATTCACGGATAGAGATTCTGTTAGGGTCACCGAGATACATTCACGGTTAGAGACTCTGTTCGGGGTTACCGATTATTCATACGGTTTCACACGGGTTATAGAGATATTAATACCGTTAGAGTTTTCCTAGCGGCGAGGACACGAGTACATCGTGGCACCGGTTTTTGTGCAGGCTATTATTGTGTAGGACTTATACATACCGCTTTAACGCTTATGTTACGTCTCATTGTCACAATCATGCAATCATGCATCTGCTATATGCATAAGTGATATCTTCTTTGTTATGTTTTGAATATCTCATCATCCGTATCTTGTTTTATTTGAGCATAAGGTTAACTGTTACTCGAGATTCAATTCGATAAATTGAATCTCGGCTATAGCTTCAGGTCGGGAGGACCACGGATCGGAGATCGAGGCAAGCTACACGAGTAAGCTCATAGTTGGAGGGCATGTAGCACGAGTGAGCTGCGAGACGGAGTTGTCACTTTATCGTTTTACGTAATTACCTATGAGAACAATAGGATCTTTGTATCAACACCGTATTACACTCACGGTTATCGTTTTAATGGGAATCGATTACTCTTACGCTCCAAGGCTCTACTCTGATTTAAAAAAAAAAAAAAATTCCGCTTAGAAAATGAGATGTTACATGATAATTTATAATTCAGAACATTTCTCCTTTTTATTAAGGGTTCAATGTTTCTGCTTTTACTGCAGAAATTTTTTATCTGTCACACTCACATAAATGTAAGTGGGTCCTACTGATATTTTCTCTTTCAATTCTTCTCTTTATGATAGGACCCACTCACTTTTATGTGAGTGTGACAGAAAAAAAAAAAAATCTGCAGCAAATACAGAAACATTAAACCCTTTTATTAAATGTTTCTTGTTATGATCCGAGATCTAAATTTTTGGAAATTAATGCTAAAGATAAGAAGACTTATATACTATATATTCCATTCGGTCCTTAATATAGAACATATTTTTAAAGTTGATTTTAGTTATAATTATAAGATATCATTTTTATCTTTGTCAATATTTTCCTAATGTACCCTTAATGTTCCCTCAACAACAATTAAAGAGGAGAGGGAGGAAGGAAATAAAGGAATATGACTATTAACTAACTTGCTTAATCTAATTAAATTAGGTAAATATATATGTCTTTTATTAATGATAATGATAGGATGGAGAATATATATATATATATATATATATATATATATAATGTCACGTATCTACACTTCATCACTTTCAGTTTTTCAACCCAACCAAGGATTAATTTTGTATTGCCCTGCCATTCCCATTTCAGTCCAAATACATAGAAGCATTAATCCCTATATTATATTTGTAATATATTGGGTATTATTAATTTGTCATTCCCATTTCAGTCCAAATACATAGAAGCATTAATCCTTATATTGTATTTGTAATATATTTGGTATGATTAATTTGTCATTCCCATTTCAGTCCAAATACATAGAAGCATTAATCCTTATATTATATTTGTAATATATTAGGTATTATTAATTTGTCATTCCCATTTCAGTCCAAATACATAGCATTAATCCTTATATTATATTTGTAATATATTGGGTATGATTAATTTGTCATTACCATTTCAGTCCAAATACATAGAAGCATTAATCCCTATATTATATTTGTAATATATTATTTTTTTTGCCCAAAAAGTCAATTTTATTAAAAACAAATCAATCATTACAAACACCAATAGCCGAAGCCAAAAACCACTCAAAATTCTAACAGTATATCCTACCACACACCTTATCAAATTGAAAACACTATCTAAAACACCTAATGTATAAATGCATCATCTATATCAGCTAGTAGCAGTATCAATTAGCCTATGCCCTCTCTATCAGGACGCATAACTGGGCTGATGCAGTCTTCCCTAGCTAGCCTTGAATCAGAACGTAAAATGTTGCTTAAAGAAGGTGGAATTGAGTCCAACCAATCATGCTGGTACACCTTCCTTACCGCATTAATCGCCACCAATCTGCAGCTTTATTGCCTCCCCTTGCCACAAGGGAAACTGATACACCTTTAATCGATTCAAGCAAGCTTCGAGTTTCTCTTACCAAATCCCAGCAACGCCATTCACATCCATTATTAGATTCATTCGTTATCAGTCTATACAGTACCTCGCAGTCAGTTTCAATCTCAAAAAAAGAACCAGAAAATTTACCTCTATGTTTCAGAGCCTCCAACAGCGCTATGCATTCCGCCATAAGAGGAGATTCTGCTGTCACCAACTTTCCCAAGCCTCCTACAAATTCCCCCGATGAGTCTCTGCCAATAACTCCAACACCGGCCTCTCCCGTGTCCACCTTAAATGCCCCATCAGCATTTAGTTTTATCACCCCAGGAGCAGGAGCCTCCCATTTTAAATGTCGTGGTAGTTTAGCTAGAAATATCTTCTTAGAGCCCCCTTCCATTTTTTCCTTTGACCTCCAGAATTCATCCACCTGCACATTCACCCACTGCACTACTACCTTGGCCTCTGGCCACTCTCCCTTAAACACATAGTCACATCTTTTTTTCCATATCCACCAACACATTGTGGCAAATAAAGATTTACCATACTCATCCAATTTACCATTTCCAGCTAGCATGTCACAAAGCCACACCTCACACCTTCTCATGCCCCATTTACTAAACTTTAGTCCCAATGGGCAGCCAAACCAACATAGCTTAGTCCATGGGCATAAAAAGAGCATATGTTCAACCGTTTCAGGTTCCACTAGACAGATAGGACACAAGGAATTAAGCCCACACTTACGTTTAAACAAGGCTTCCTTGGTTGAAATGGCACCCACACTCAATCTCCATAGAAATTGCTGAATTTTGGGGGGAGCCACCACATTCCAAATACTCTTCCATAGTAGTTTGGGGACCAAAAATGACGTACCAGGGTCTCTGATTAAGATTTCCATATCCAAGCTTTTAGCCACCGAGTACCCTGATTTTGCAGTATAGCATCCGTCCTTATTAGCTACCCAAACCGGATAATCCTCACGTCCCGTAGCAAGTTTAGGCATCTTCAATATCAGCTCCATTTCTTCCGTGCTAATTCTAGAATTGATCTTGCTAAGATCCCATACACCCTCCCGAATTAGCTCACTGACCGCCATTTCATCATCCTCTGAATTAGAAGTCAGATCATGCAATTTGCCTCCAGGCAGTCCCTGCACCCACCGGTCTTTCCACACCTTAACACTCCTGCCATTCCCAATATTCCAACAAAGACGTTCCAGCAGCAGATCCCACCCAGCCAGCAGACTAGACCATCCCCACGATGCATGCCTCCCCTTCTTAGCATTCAAAAAGTTTCCCTTAGGGAAGTAGATTCCCCTAAGTATCTTGCACCATAAGTCCCTTGGCTTAGTTAGCAATCTCCATGCAGTCTTGGCTAGAAGCGCCCTGTTGAAACACATCAGATCCCTAAAGCCCAGTCCCCCTTCTCCTTTCCCCTTAGTAAGATATTTCCAGTTTTTCCAGTGAATGGCCCCTTTATCCTCTGTCTGCCCCCACCAAAAGTTAGCAACCAAGCTGTCCAATTCCTTACATGCCTTCTTAGGGAACAAAAAACAGGTCATTGGGTAAGTTGGAATAGCATTTGTCACAGCTTTAATCAGGACTTCTCGACCCGAGAATGTGAGCAATTTCTGTTTCCACCCCGTAAGTTTCTGCCCTATCCTGTCTCGCACAAATGCCACAGCCGTCGCCTTAGATCGACCCCAAATAACAGGCAATCCGAGATATTTACCGGGCTTATCATAGTGACCAATCCCCAAACTGATTGAGATCTTTTCCCTTACATCCAGAGGGGTGTTTGCTAAAAAAAATAAGCTTGATTTGTCCAGATTCACTACCTGACCTGAGGCTGAGCAATAAACCTCTAAAATTTTCTTTAAAATCATGCAATTACTCTCCTCCGCACTAGCAAACAGCATCGCATCGTCGGCAAAGAAACAATGAGACAGGACTGGCGCATCCCGGGATAATTTCACACCCTTCAGATCCTTTACAGCCACATGTTTTTGCAGCATAATTGATAGTACCTCTGAAGCAATCACAAACATGTAAGGTGAGAGAGGGTCACCTTGGCGCACACCCCTTCCAGGTTTAAAATCACTCACTTTGCATCCATCAACCTGAAGTGTAAATGCCGAGGTAGTGATACAAGCCATAATCCAGTTTACCCACCCTTGACAAAATCCTAATCTTAGCATCACCGCCTCCAAGAAGTCCCACTCCACACGGTCATAGGCTTTATTCATATCAATCTTCAAAGTCATTTCCCATTTTCTACTCTTCTTCTTTCGCCTCAAGTAATGAAAAGCCTCATGTGTGAGTATGAGGTTGTCCTGGATCATCCTCCCCTGAATAAAGGCCCTCTGATGTGGCGAGATAATTCTACACAGTACATCTTTCATTCTATTTGTTAGGATTTTGGCAATGATCTTATATGATACATTACATAAGCCAAGGGGTCTAAAGTGATGCACTTCCTCAGGCTTATCCACTTTAGGAATCAACACAATGTTAGTAGCATTAATCTGAGACAGACCTGATTTTCCCTCAAAGAAATCCTTCACCATGCCACAAACCTCATTCCCTATTTCTTTCCAAGCAGCTTGGTAGAATACAGCAGAATACCCATCCGGACCCGGTGCTTTATTAGCTCCAATTAGGAAAACAGATTCCTCAATCTCCTGGTTTGTAACCGGTCTCATCAAGCTAATATTCTCGGCCTCTGTTACCACCAGTCCACATACGAGACAGCTTGCTCAATCTGCCGAGCACCTACTGAGCTGAATAATTTCTGGTAAAAGGCATTAAATGCTTCATTAATCTCACCTCTGTCTTCAAGCCAAGATCCCCCTCCTTCCTTCAACCTCAATACCTTGTTTCTTTGCCTTCTTTGAATCACATTGTTGTGGAAAAATTTGGTGTTCTTGTCACCACATTTAAGCCAAGAGATTCTTGACCGCTGCCACCAATACACTTCCTCATGAGCCCATGCCTCCTCTAATTCCCTTGTCACCTCCTCGGCCTCCCTTACCACCTACTCATTCAGAATGCGTACGTTATAGCGTTCAAGTTTTTGCTTCAGTTGCTCAATGAGCTTCCTAAAGTTTGGAAAGGCTCTTTTGCTCCATGTCACCAGCTTCTTCTTGCAGGCCTCTAGTCGCCTAACCAAATCTGTCAACCTGTTTTTAGCATCACCTTCCACCTCATTCCACCCTACTCTCACAACCTCTAAGAAGTCTTCATGTTGTACCCAATTTGCCTCAAATTTGAAGGGCCTTGGAGATTTTACCTCGAGAAAACAGCAGTCAATCACCAAAATGTGGTGGTCAGATCCAATTGGGTCTATATGGAAGACTATAGCATGATCAAATTCCTCTCTAAACTCCACATTCCCAAGTGCCCGATCAAGCCGTTCCCTTACCGTGGTTCACAATCTCTTGTTGCACCAAGTAAATCGTGACCCTTTGAACTCCAAATCCATCACATGGCAATCCGATAATAATTTCTGGAAGTTGATGATTTTCCTCAAAGCCCTAGGGTTTCCACCCTCTTTTTCAGATTGGGACAACACATCGTTAAAGTCACCGACTAGCAACCAAGCAGCTTGTACCCTGTTTGAAAGGCTCCTAACCACATCCCAGACCACTCTTCTTTCCCTTTCTTTGGGTGGACCATAAACGAATGTAATATACTCAGGGATCTTTAAGCTTGCTGACTCAATGACTGTATGTATCACATTCTTGGACTTATATAAAACAGTCAAGGAAATGCCTCCATGCCACCATAATGCCAATCCACCAGCCAGCCCCTCAGGTTCTACATATATATCATGTATGAAGCCACACTTGTTTCTGATTTTCCTTACCCTTGCCGACTTTATTTTTGTCTCCATTAGGAAGATTATTGAAGGATTGTTCTTTCTTATCTCATCCTTCAGATTTCTCACTGTCAAGGCTTTTCCTAGGCCTTGGCAGTTCCAGGAAAGGATCTTCATGGCCCCTTGGTGGCTGTTTCTGGCCAGCCACCATCACCAACAGCAGATGCTTCCTTCCTCTTGCCACTTCCGGCCCTAAAAATAAAGGCGTACTCGTCAGATTCCACCATCTCCCTATCCTGCAAATTCCCCTCCGCTGGAATATTTTCCTACATCACTGTACCCTTCTTTCTGGCGCTCCTTCTTACCTTTGCCTTGGCTTTTCTCAAATTGCTCGCATAGTTGGAAATATCTGTTAACGGATTGGACCTCTTTTCTTCACATCTCCTCCATTTTGATTCACTAGAATCCCAATCCTCTGCTGCCTCCCTTTTCAACCCAAGGCTGTTTATCCCATTGAGCACCTCCTTCATTGCGCAGCCATCATAGATAACTAAAGCCAATGAAGATTCAGTATCCGCTTTTGCCATTGTGTTATCTCCTACCAGCAGGTTAGACTTTGCCATATCAGAAATAATCTCCTCAGGTTTACCTTCTACCCTAAGCTCTTCCGTACTAGCTGAAGTATTGCTTGCCCCGCCTCTGGATCCCTGTACATCCTGTCTTCTAGAGTAGATTGCCCTCTTGTTTATCACATCCTCAGGAAACACTTCAGTTATCCTCTCCTTCCCCCTCCTAACCTCCTCTATACCCCTTTTTTGAGCGACAGATACTGGATCATTAATCCTGATACAGAACAAATCATCGTCAGTAGTAGCCGTTTCAGTATTGGCTTTCATTTTCTCTAGCTCCTCTTTCCTTTTCTCAGCCTCCTCCCTTTTCCTCCTAACAAATTGCGCCTCAACCTCATCCATATTCAGGGCCACCAAGGTTTCATCCCAGCTGCGACAGACTGTTGTCGAAAGCCAAGCTCCATAACGAGGTTCCTCAGGCTTAAAGCAGGACATCATTTTTTCAGAATGACAAACTCGATTATCATGTCCTATCTTGCCACATTTATAACAAAATGTCTGTAACTTCTCATACTTAATTGATATCCAGGTTTTCCTGCCGTCAGGCTTGGGAAGCCAGAACCCATAGGCCAAAGGCTTTCGTAAATCTAACATTACTCTAGTACGCAAAAAGTTCCGAAGGTACCTCCCGTTGTAGAATGGATCCTCAGCCAATATCACCTCTCCGACGTGACCACCTATAGTGATTGCATTCGCCAGGCATAAAGCTTCCAGCGGAACATTATGAATCTGAATCCAAATTGGGCATCGACTGAAATCGAACTCATCATACGCCTTATATTTCGATCTCTCCCGCAGATTTAGCAAGGTTCCGTTGACAGACCAAGGTCGGCCTCGAAGGATTCTGTTGTAGTCCTCTTTGTGCTTGAATTTGAAGAGAAACGCGTTCCCCGTTATTTCGGTAATTTCAAAGCCTGATTGAAGATTCCAAGCTTTACATAAGATCGATTCCATCGCAGATCTGGAATACATTTTGTTCGCCAGGATCTTACCAACCAGGATATTCTCGGTTTCAATCTCACTCCACACCAGCGGAGACGAGATCTGGATATCTTCCATGAGCAATCGCTAATTGGTACAGCACCGATGATGTAGATAGCTGATCTATCTCGCTTCACCCAACCACCCGCACAAGCACCGCCGCACCTCCGTACTCCAGCGCCTTACAACCACCGTACCTCCGAACAACCCACTCTCACGCTTGGCGGAGAGAAAGAGCTCCCACACGAGTGCGTGGGGAGAAAAATGCTATGGTTATATTTGTAATATATTGGGTATGATTAATTTGCCGTCCGTTATGAAAGCTGTAATTTTCTTCTTTGATTAAGTTTATTTTTATCATTTTTATGGATATTATAAAGGTATACACATGATAATTTATAATTCAAAATATTTCTCCTTTTTGTTAAATTTTACTTGTTATGATCCGAGATCTACAGTTTTGGAAATTAATGCCAAAGATAAGAAGACTTATATATTATATATTCACTCCAGTCTTTAATATAGAATATATTTGTGGAGTTGATGCTGATCCTAAATATAAGACATCATTTTTAATTTGTCAATATTTTCCTAATTTACCTATATTGATGCTCCCTCAACAATAATTAAGAAGGGGAGAGAGGAAAGGAATTAAGGAAGTTGACTAGGCTTTTTGATAAAATGTGTGTCATATCAACTAACTTGCTTAATCTAATTAAGTTAGGTAAATATCTATGTCTTTTATTAAAGATAGGAGGGAGGGTGTGTATATATATATATCACAGAATGTCAGGCATCTACACTTCATCACTTTCAGTTTTTCAATGCAACCAAGGGCCAACTTTGTATTGCCCTGTCGTTCCCATTTCAGTCCAAATACATAGAAGCATTAATCCTTATATTATATTTATAATATATTGGGTATCATTAATTTGCCGTCCGTTATCAAAGTTGTAATTTTTTCCTTTGATTAAGTTAAACTTTATCATTTTTATGCATATTATACGGGTATACACTGATACACATGATAATTTATAAATCAAAATATTTCTCCTTTTTTTTTTTAATTTTTTTTTTTTACTTGTTATGATCCGAGATCTAAATTTGGAAATTAATGCTACAGATAAGAAGACTTATATATTATATATTCCTTCCGATTCTTACTATAGGACATATTTATAGAGTGAAATTAAGGAATATAACTAGCTAGGGTGTTTGAGAAAATGTGTATCATATTAACTAATTTAACTAACTTGCTTAATTTAATTAAATTAGGTACACACATATATATTTTATTAAGGATATGAGGGAGTATGTATGTATGCATGTGTACACACACATATATGTATATATATGTGTGTATCTATATATATATGTATATGTATGTACATGCATCTACACTTTATCATTTTCAGTTTTTCAATGCAACCTAGGGTTAATATTTTATTGCGCCATCGTTCCCATATCAGTAAAAATACATAGAATTGAAACATTAATCCTTATATTATATTTATAATATATTGGGTATGATTAGTTTGCCATCCGTTATCAAAGCTGTAATTTTATTCTTTGATTAAGTTTGTTTCTTTTAGTATTTTTAAGGATATTATAAAGGAATTCAAATGATAATTTACAATTCAAAATATTTCTAGTTTTTATTAAACTTTTTTTTATAATAATAATAATAAGACTTGTATATTATGTAATTCGAGATCTATTTTTTTTTGGAGATCAATCCTTCTGGTCCTTAACGTAGGACCTAGTTGTGGAGTTGGTTCAGTCCTACATGTAAGACTTATTTCTCATATTTGTCAATCTTTTGTATGTCAATCCACTCCTATTAATGCTCCATCAATTATAATTAAGTAAAAGAAAGATGGAGAGAAATAAATATGATTATGGTGTTTTAGAATGCCATATTATTTACCTTAACTACCTTCCTTAATATAATTAAATTAGGTCAATATGTGACCAGAGGGAGTACATTAGAATGTCAGGCATATCTCCAATTCACCACCTTCATTTCTTCAACTCAACCACGGTATAATTTTTTGTTGGCCAGTCGTTTCCATTACAGTCCAAATCAGTGGCGGAGCCAGCTTTAAATATTTGTGGGTGCAAAATTGGTGGTGGAATTTGGGGGTTCGGGGGCAACGCCCCCGAAAATTTTTTTTAAGGAGGATAAAAGGCAACCCATTTCTTTATAAAGTTTAGGACAAAAAATGGGGTTCAATTGAAAAATATTTTCACAACAATTAAAAAAGCTTCAACAACCTATTATATATATATTTTTTTTGAATTTCTCAAGCAATATTGTGATTACAAATACTTGAGTTGCTAATAGCGAAACTAAAGTTATAAACTACGGCCTTTTGAATTTTTATTTAAAAAAAAGTAAGGGTGGTTAGGTAATTTCTCAAATTTTGCAACATTTCAAAATTTCCAATCAATTCTTTTAGAATTATTGATATTCAACATATTTATTTATCTGAGCAAAAAAAAAAATTAATTGTCTTTTTCTGCCTTTTTTTTTTTTTAGTCAAAGCAAAAGAAAAAGAGACTAAGATCCCAATCCCCTCCTAATATGAGCTACACTCATTACATCAGCAAGAAGAAACTGATAAAGGCGGTAGGAGGATCAGAGAAATGAGCTTCATCGGGGATCTCCACATGAGATAGGGCCGTGCTCGCCACCAATCCGCACATTGATTCCCTTCCCTAAGGACATGACAAGTACCTTATGTCCCATTGACGACGAGTAACTGCTCGTATCTTAGCCACCAAGTGTGACTCACGAGCTGCATTACCTACTTTAGAGAGTAATGCGATGACTGCTTGACATCACTTTCAACCACTACATGTCTCCAACTCCGCCTCCCATGCCATCTCTAGCCCCCTCAGGACTCCCCACAACTCAGCTGTTAACGCTGGACACCTTCCAAGTCGGGCAGAGAAACCTCCAAGCCACTTTCCAGAACAGTCCCGCAACAAACCCCACATGCCGCCACCTGTGTTGTGCCTTTAGAGGCCCCATCGCAATTAAGTTTCACAAACGGAGCTTCGGGAAAGACCCAACGAGCAGGTGGTAGGATAGAGCCCTACCCTACTAACCCCTTCTTTAACATTTGCCATTCTAATATCTTCCAAAAACTGAAAGACAGTCCCGGGGCGATACCTGACACTCTCATCTTGCGCATTGTGGATAGAACCATTCCTCCATTTCCAAATGAACCAGCAGGAAACAATAAATACAGACCAGTCCACGAGCGGATCCAGGACCGTAGTGGGAGTCTTTGGTGAAAAAATTTCCAGCCATAAATTTGTACTCTATGAGGTCCTTCCCACTTCCATAACTTGCTCCAAGTGTCACACCCTATATCAGAGGAGTAAAAGCCAGATTCAGCTAAGTACATGTAACAACTTTTGACACTAACACCCGTTGAATCCCCAACCAACCGTAAAGACCGATCCGGCCCATCATCCGCGGAGGAGGGAGCATCCCTCTAATTAGGCCAACCACATCTACGGGAGCAGATCGTGTAGTAGCGGTAGGTCCCAACGGCCATCATGCCTAACAAATCCAGCCCACACTGCATTCCCGCATATCATTCGGGATGGGGCTCAAAGCATAATCTCTCAGGCAAATAGAAGAAGAAACCCATTTGTCTTTCCAAAATGAGATAGAAGCCCCATCCCCTATCTCCCAAAGTACCCCATCCTTCATGTTTTGGAATATATTACACAAAGTGCTCCAGAAGGCATATGAAAGTACGGGATAGTAGATAATACTGACTTGACAAGAGTTATTCTACCTGCTTGAGACAAGCACTGTTGTTGCCACCCACCTAGTTTCTTCCGTAGCTTGTCCACAATATGCTGGTATGATTGCTTAGTTGCTCGTCCATGCACCATCCAAGCCCCTAAGTATCTTCCAAGGCTTTTAACTCTTTTAAATCCACTCTTAGTTGCCAAAGAAACAGCCAGTTCTTCCGGAGTGTGCTTAGGAAGGTAAATCATTGTTTTCTCAATGCTTACTTTTAGACCTGAAATCTGTTCAAATAGAGATAAGCATTTCATAACAATATCTAGTTGCTCAGGCCTTGCCTCTGCAAATAGCAAAAGATCATCAGCAAACATCAAATGAGAAATTGGGGGCCTCCTGTCCCACTTTAATAGGGGTCCATGACCACCATTGACACTTGTGGAAATGATATGAGACAGTTTCTCCATAACTAGAGTAAATAAGTATGGTGATATAGGGTCACCTGCGAACTCCCCTAGAAGGTTGGAAAGATGAAGTTTTCCCACCATTCCACAAGATGTTAAGCGAGGAAGTAGAAACACTCGCATTATTAATTCAACAAAGAGCACACGGTAGTCCAACCTCCCCAAGAACTCTATGGAGGAATTTCCAGTTCACACGATCATACGCCTTTTCTAGATCGACTTTAACTGCCATGAACTGCCTTCCTCGCATTTTATGCATTGAGTGAATCAATTCTTGAGCTCCGCCTACTAAAAACTTGTGTAACTTGGATTATTAGATATTTTTTAGCAATAAATTTTATGATGCAAAAATTTTTTTAACAAACTTTTCTTTTATAAATATAAATGTAATTAAAAAAATTAGAAGGCTTTCCCCATGTTCCCCGCCATGCGCTGTGTGTCCACTGCAAGTCATGCCAAAAATTGATTAATAAAGTTGTCCATTGGATTCGAACAGGGGATCTCCTCATGGAAAAAAGGCCTGATTACCACTACACCACTGAAACATATTGTAGTAGGCTCCCTTCATATAATATATATTTTCAAACTTTTGTGTCTGCACCTGCAGACATATGCCCCAGTGTGGCTCCGCCACTGGTCCAAATACATAGATGCATTAATCCTTATAATCTTCTACACATACAAACGAGACATATTATGTGGCACTACTCAAGTTTAAAGAATTAATTAAGTAGCGGGTGATCCTAACGTAATTTTGAGCTCTTGGAAGAACTTGTGCATCAGAACAGTTCAAACAGATGTTCCAAACGTATATATCATTGTGCATGTCTTGATCTCCATGTGTCCCTTTCACTAATTGTGATTAAGAACAAACTAAAGCTCCTATAAAAAGCACCATTTCAATATATGAATCAGCAAAAAACCATTCATGCTCTTCAGCAAAACCATGGCTTTTGCCTCCATGTCATTTTCATTTCTTTCCAAATACTACCTTCAACCATTAATCCTTATCATCTTCTACACAAACTCCCTTTGCTTCAAGCATGTTAGAGCTACATCAAATGAGACTGATTATTTGGCATTACTCAAGTTTAAAGAATCAATAAATGATGATCCTGATGAAATCTTGAGCTCTTGGAACAGCTCGAACCACTTCTGTAGGTGGATTGGAATCACATGTGGCCACAAGCATCAACGAGTCACTCAGTTGAATCTGAGAGGTTACCATCTGCATGGGATCATATCACCTCACGTTGGCAATCTCTCTTTCTTGAGAAATCTCGCCCTGACAGACAATAGTTTCCATGGAGAAATCCCATCAGAGCTGGGACGTTTGTTCAGGTTACAGCAACTTTGGCTCTCAAACAACACATTGACCGGAGAGATCCCTCGGAACTTGACGAGTTGCTCTGAATTGACGGTCTTGTTGTTGAATGGGAATAGTCTTACTGGCACAATACCATATCAACTTGGTGCTTTTCATAAGCTTGATTGGTTACAGATTGCTTCCAACAACTTAACTGGAGAAATTCCATTTTCTATATGGAATCTTACTTCCCTTACCGTTCTTGCAGTAGGCGGTAATCATTTGGAAGGAAGCATACCGGAAGAGATAGGCAACTTGAACAAGTTGAAATTTTTTACTGCGCCAGTGACTAGTTTGTCAGGTGCTCTTCCTTCTTCACTTTTCAATATTTCATCTCTCACTATGATATCCGTAGGCGAAAATCATCTCAATGGCACTCAACTTCTAAACAACATGTTCTCCACCCTCCCAAATATAAGATATTTTGCCATATCTGGTAATCAAATTTTTGGTCCAATACCAAATTCCATCACAAATGCATCTTCACTCCAAGTTTTTGAGATTTCTTCGAATCAGTTTTTCGGAGAAGTTCCCAATCTAGGAGGCCTAAAAGATCTACGGTTTCTAAATTTACAATTCAATAATTTTGGGAGAAGCTCAAATAATGACCTCAATTTCTTGACATATTTGAAAAACTGTAGCAAACTTCAAGCTTTAGTTTTGGCCGACAACAAATTTGGAGGCATTTTACCCAACTCCATAGGAAATTTGTCTGCCCAACTCATTGCACTACACCTACATGGTAATCAGATATATGGAACTATTCCTGAAACTTTAGGAAAGTACACATTCTTAACTACCTTGCGTCTCTATTACAACAAATTCTCAGGCACTATTCCAATATCTTTTGGGAATTTAGGTGAGATGAAAGAATTATATATGGATGGAAACCAACTCTCAGGAAAGATACCGGCTTCCCTAGGAAACCTTAGTGAATTGATTGAGCTAAGCATTGCAAGGAATATGCTTGAAGGGAAAATTCCCACCACAATTGGAAACATGAAAAATTTGCTAAGCATAGACCTTTCAGAAAACAATTTCAGTGGAACTATACCCTTGCAGATTTTCGAACTTCCCTCCTTGTCCATTTTATTAAACTTATCTCACAACTCCTTGAATGGATCTTTGCCTATTGAGGTAGGAACGCTAAAAAACCTTGGCACGTTGGATATCTCTGAAAACAATCTTTCGGGAGATATTCCTTGGACCATTGGAGAGTGCACAAGTATGGAATTCCTTAACTTACAAGGGAATTCCTTCAATGGGCCTATGCCACCTTCGCTAACTTTAATGAGAGGTCTCACACATTTGGATTTATCTCGAAACAACTTATCTGGATCAATACCGATTGGCCTACAGAATATTTCTCTCAAATACTTAAATGTTTCTTTCAATATGTTTGATGGGGAGGTTCCAATAGAAGGGGTTTTCAACAATTCAAGTGCAATATCAGTGATTGGAAATATTAATCTTTGTGGAGGTATTTCTGAGCTACACTTACCACCATGCCCTAAGAAAATTGACAAAGAAAGAAAACACAATTTGAAGCTAATGGTTATTGTGATTTGTTTAGCTTTTCCTATCTTATCGATGTTTTTATTTTCTTTCTATTGGAGGCGTGAAAGAAACAAAACATCATCTTCAGCTTCATCTAGAATTGAACAATTTCCCAATGTGTCATCATATCAAAACCTACACATTGCAACTGAAGGTTTCTCTTCAAACAACTTGATTGGATCAGGGAGTTATGGCTCGGTATACAAGGGAAGGCTTGAATCAGAAGATAAACTTGTTGCAATAAAGGTATTGAACCTTGAAAAGAAGGGAGCTGAAAAGAGTTTTATTTCTGAGTGCACTGCACTGAAAAACACAAGGCATCGAAATTTGGTAAAAATTTTGACATGTTGCTCGAGCATGAATTACAAGGGAGAAGAATTCAAGGCATTGGTCTTTGAATACATGTCAAATGGAAGCCTTGAAAAATGGTTGCATCCCAATCAAGAAAGTGAATTTGGGTCAACATTGAATATTTTTCAGAGATTAAATGTTATATATGATGTTGCCTCTGCAGTACATTATCTTCATTATGAAAATGAGCAACCAATCGTCCATTGTGACTTAAAGCCTAGCAATATTCTTCTTGATGATGATATGGTTGCTCATGTGGGTGATTTTGGATTAGCAAGACTACTTGGCACCCTCAGTGGCAATTCTCAAAAGCAAATAAGCACATCTGTAATAAAGGGGACGATTGGCTATACCCCTCCAGGTACAATTTATTACTATTTTGACTTGAAGCTCTAATGAACTATGTTTCTTTTATGAAATATTTTAATTTTTAATTGTTTTAGTTAGAATACAATGAATTTCTATACATTAACCATAGTCCAACATGCATATTTCAGAGTATGGAATAAGTTCTGAGGTATCAACACAAGGTGATGTATATTCTTTTGGTATTCTTATTTTGGAAATGTTAACCGGAAGAAGACCAACAAACTTAATGTTTAGAGATGGCCACAATCTTCATACCTATGCCAAAGTTGCATTTCCAAACAATCTTCTAAAGATCTTGGACACAACTCTTGTTCCTCAACAAATTCAACAGACAACAATAGCTGGAGGAGAAATTAGGATGGATGAGGTGGCTATTATGCATCCCAACCATGAAAAGACTCTAATTTCGCTATTTGAGCTTGGACTTGCTTGTTCAGTAGAACCTCCAAAGGAAAGGATGAAAATGATGGATGTGCTAAAGGAGCTAAATCAAATTAAAACTCTTTTTGTCTTGGGCAAACAAGGAAAAATTGACTGTGACAAAGTATGAGCATGAAATGCCACTTGAGATATGCTACTATTATTAATTTCTACGCTTATAAAATTCCTTTACGCGAATTATATTTCAATCGCATATTTCTCTAAGACTCTTCTTTTGTTAAGAAAGTAAAGTCAAACAATGTATTAGAATTTAATTGTTACTTTGGTAGGTGAATCAGCTACTCCTTCAATGTCTAAATTCCCACCAACAACATTACGATCACTTTATATCACTAGAGTTGTTTACCTTGTTTTTTAAGGGGTTAAGGAGTAAATTGGCCAACAAACTTTTACCTCAGGAGCGCCCAACACAAATAACTTTTAAGTGGATCAAAAATACCAAAAAACTTTTAAAAATGTGCAGTCAGCACAACGCCGTTAGAAAAAGATAACGTCCGTTATCCAAGGTGCAGATTGACCAACGAACTCTTACTCCAGGAGTGCCCAACACAAAAAAGTTTTACTTAGGAGTGCCCAGCACAGAATTCTAAATTTCACTAAATTAAATAATTTTTTTTTTCTCAATTGTCATTATTCAAAACTACTTGTATAGATATCTATGGACAAAAATTACTCATTCTTCAATTTTGACAAAATTATAACTTGCTAAAATAAACAAAAATTTTAATTAAAAATATAATTATATTATTTAAATAAAACTCAAGGTGTTTCATAATTTATTATATATGTTAAACAAAAAAATTATATGATTTATTTTTATTTTAGAAGAAATTTATGTGAGTTAAAAAATTCATTTAATGTTAATAAAATTTTAAAAAATCTATTATATCCTGAAAGAAATGAAATGAGTTTAATTTTTATTTTTATAAAAAGAGCTTAATAGATATCAATGTTGATACTTAATAATATAAAACCGGCAACTTGATAATTGTAACATCCCGTTTTTCAAAAGCAGTATAATTTTTTTTCATCAGAGTAGAGCATCGGAGCAAGAGTGTAACTGATATGTATATTTAAAATGCCCACTGGCTAATTACAGAGTCGGTACGATAACCAAGAGTTTTCAAAAGTAAAGAACAACAACAGAAAGTCTTCAGCTGCAAAAAGAAATATTCTGTCGGTTCTCTAAGCGTGTTGCTTACTCTTCTCCTCGGTCCTCCTGACCCTAAAGCTAAGTTAAGAGCTGAGGTCCGCACCGGACCTCAGGTAACGGTTAACCTCATGTTTACATACACACCATATGCATTACAGATAATCATACAGCAAACAAGCATATCCATAACCCCCTAGCAAGTGTGTCACACCTAGCTATCGTATCACACTTAGCATACATTTCACACCTAGCAATCGTTTCACACCTAGCAATCGTATCCCAATACCCCGCAAGCATAACAACAGTACATGAACATATCACAGAGCTATCAGCTACTTCATGAAAGCATACCATACACATAGCACATATACGCATACATTAAACATCAGATTAGTGTTACAGTACGCGAACGTACATTCGTTGACGTTATACGATATTTCTGTTGGTCAGAATGTAATCAGGGATATCCTATCAAGATAACAACGTATTTATTAAGGATCTATCATTACGACGGACATTTTAGTCATAAATGACCATTTTACCCCTGACTCCCTATTTGGCGGAATTTCGCCAGCACTTCGTTACTTTGACCCTAATCTTCCAAAATTTCAACATAACTCCTACTCCAACATGATTTTTGAAATATATATCATATTCAACCTTAAAACATGATATCTAAAATATAATGGAAGATTAAAGATCAAAACAACATCTACCCTAAAACTTCAAGAACTACCGAACTAAAACTAAGAACCGAAGAACTTACCCGTTGAAGAACTTCACTACAACTTTCTCCAGAGCTCCTCTCTCTAACTTCTCTCTACACTTTCTAAGAGTGGTTTTGGTGTGAGATTTAATAAAGAGATGCAAGCCTATTTATAGGCAAAGTTGTGAGGGCATTTTGGTCATTTTCCAATCTCTCTTCTTGAATTTTGGCCACACAATTTTTGAACTCATTTCTCCTCCACACAATGCTCTTGGCCGACCTCCATGGCCTCAAAAGTCAAGAAAATGATGTCATCTTGATGATGGCATACTTGCTTTATGGACTTTAACCCGATAAAATCCCCCGATCGGCGTTCGAATCGCGTAATCTCGAAGAAACTTAGAAAACCGGCAACATAGCCCTGAAGATCTCTTCTTCCTCTTTAGAAATGTCTGGGTCAACTAAATTTTTGATCCCATCTAGGTCATTCCGTTGCCTGCCGAAGATTTTCGGATAAACGTCTTCTGCACGGAAATCGCCGGGTAATGTCATCTTCTGGACAAAATTACACTGATTCATAATACGTCCAGTTGTTTGCCACCTAAATCATGGATTTTGAGTTGGGATTTATTTTCTATCGGTGGTCATTTATCCTGTCTGCTCTTTCACAAATATCCCACAAAATATTCTTTTAGAATATTCTCTAAACCTAAACTGTTTTCACACTACATCTTTCTTTTCTTCTATTTTTCCTTCTATTTTTTCGAAAATTCATGGGCCCTTTTTTGTTGACTTTTCAACCTTTTTAATCACTTAATTATATGCCTTAATAACCTTAATTAGTAATTAGTCCATTGGCTAATTATTCCTTAAGTCTTTATATAACTCATCCTATTCATTTCTTAAACAATTAGCCAATAATTACCTATTTAATCCCTTACTAATTTTTGATAATTTTATTAATTAGAACTAATCATTATCTCACAACTATTGGACCGGCATTGGTATTTTACGCTCCATGTAAAATATTAAAAATCATGGGGTCAATTATGGCCCCACAATACTTTTTGATTTTTCTCCTTTAATTTTTCCAAGGTAATAAGTTAATAAATTGCCTAAATTAGGGACAATATTCTTTCCTATTTCAAATAAATATTTATTTGCCTCTTTATAATATTTTCAGGGTATTTTATAACCCATAAATATTTTAGGTACCTATTTGCAAATTATCTAACGTTTTAGGGACCTTTTCGCACATTATCTTATCTCAAGAGAAATTGTCCTAATAATAAGATAAATTCAATACAAGGTGTTTGAGACCTCATATTCACCTATTTTCAATAGGTATACTCTACCAATTTATGATATTTACCCTAAGTCAAATTTTAGGGTATTACAATAATATATTTGTAAATTAAATGATCTATTGATTATATGAATATGAGACTTGTTGAAAAAAAAATTGAAAAAAATAAGATAACTTAAGAGGCTTTATTAAGGAAAATTTAATAATGGGTTAAAGAGAAATTTAGTCAACGAACTTTTAATATATTTTCTAAGGTTATCTTTTTTTTTTTCCAGCAATAAGTCTCATATTCATATAATCAATAGATCATTTAATTAACAAATATATCATCAAGTTGCCGGATTTAAATTATTAAGTATCAACGTTGATATCCATTAAGCTTTTTTTATAAAAATAAAAATAAAACTCATCTCATTTCTTTCAGGATATAATAGATTTTTTAATTTTTATTAACATTAAATGAATTTTTTTTAACTCACATAAGTTTTTTCTAAAATAAAAATAAATCATATAAATTTTTTAACATATATAATAAATTATAAAAAATCTTGAGCTTTATTTAAATCATATAATTATATTTTTAATTAAAATTTTTGTTTATTTTAGCAAATTATAATTTTGACAAAACTTAAGAATGAGTAAATTTATTCCATAGATATCTATACAAGTAGTTTTGAATAATGACAATTAAGAAAAAAACATATTTAATTTAGCAAAATTTAGAATTTTGTGCTAGGCGTTCTTGGAGTAAAAGTTTGTTAGCCAATCTACACCTTAAATAACGGACGTTATCTTTTTTTAACGACGTTGTGCTGACTGCACATTTTTAATAGTTTTTTGTGCTGACTGCGCATTTTTAAATGGTTTTTGGTATTTTTGGTCTACTTAAAGGTTATTTGTGCTGGGCGCTCCTGAGGTAAAAGTTTGTTGACCAATTAACTCCTTAACCCTTTTATAAGTGGCGTTGTCATTAATTTTATATAATTCTGTCACACCCTTACAATAGTACGTCATACATCAAAGCATTCTAGCGCAACACAGTGGCAAAACAATTTAGGCTAGTATACTGATAATATATTACAAATTTAGGGTATAAATTTTAAACATAAATTTTTAAACTAAATATCCTCGAATAATCTTGAACCGGTCCGACACCTCCACTTGCTGACATCCGCCGCTTTGTCCTAGGAGCTACGTTTAATATACTAAGTAATTCACAGGTAGCAACAGGGGTTGGAATCCCGAAGTAACAGATTAATCTCATATTCAAAATATGTACAGTATATGATAGTCAACCATAATTAGGAATAATAATGAAACCAACATTCAACATTCAACGTATATTACAAGCAACCAAATAATGCACATAGCGTTGACTGCGAAATAGCACACAACAATTGCCGGAACATGCAGTCATATATGCACACATCGAGGACTGCAGAGCACACAACAAGTTTTGGATCCACAGTGCTAGGAAAACAACAATTGAATGCAACAATGCATGTCCTAAACATGAATCCACAATCATGGTAAAACCATGCATACATAGACATATAAAGGATATGAGATTAAAGTTATTATCTCTATGCTTTACCAACTCTCAAATTAGCTCCCGATCCTTTCGTCACTCCAGGCAAGTATCAAATCCTTTACTTGTTTTCGTAGTCGATTCTCCATTCTGACAGAACCTCCACCAAATTGGAGGCGAAATCGGCCCTTGATTCTTTCTCTTTCCTCCTGCTCCCTCTTCCTCTTCTCCTTCTCTCTCTATTTCATTTTTTTTCTCTCTCCCCCCTTTCTCCTTTCCATATTTTGGTCAAAAATGGCCTAAAGACAAATGAGGGAAAGATATAAATAGACCACATGTACGGCCTAGAACGCGCCACATGTCTAGTCCAGAACATGCTACGTGTCCTCTTTCCACCGGACCAATTTAAAAGTAGCTTTATGCCTTATCTTGATGACGAGACACGTGTCATGCTTTTATTAGACCAACACAAAAGTAACTTTATGCTTTATCATGATGAGGAACACATGTCAAGATCTCATTGGAACAACACAGAAGTGTCAAGATCTCATTGGAACAATACATAAGTGCTTATGTACTCTGTAATCATGAAGGGACATGTGTCACCTTTCTATTTGACAAACAAAAGTAGCTTTTTACTTGTCATGATGGAGGACATGTGTCATGTTGTGTCATCATTAATCATCATGACTTACCTTTTTTCTTTTTGAACAATCATCATGACTTATTTTATTAAATCTACTTTATCAGTGATTACCCGGGATTCTGCTCGGGTTTTACTCGGGATTGCAGCACGCATACCAATACCTAGGGGTGAGCATGGTGCCCAGGTGCCCGATACGCCCGTCCAAGCCTGACAAAAATTGCCGAGCCAAGCCCTAAAAAAGTGGCTCGAAAAAGATTTGGACAGTTTTGGGTCGGGCTAATAACCGGGAAGGGCCAGGGGGCAGGGGATCCTACCCTACCCATTTGGCTCTGCCCATAAAATTAAGTATATTAAAATAAATATTATTCTAAATATATTATTTTATTTAAAATATATTTTATTATTATATCTAAATATATTATATTATACTTGAGGTATTTCCAAAGCTTTGAAATTATGAGAAGTGTGAACTAGAATCTTCAGGGAGCAGGGCAAGGCATTACCGCTTGGTAAAGGGAAGCCCACCCTTGCCCAGCCCGAAAATGGTTAGGGCTTTTACCAGGCACGGCTGGGCATTGAGCTACAAAATGCAGCTCGTTCATTCTTCGGGCTGGGTATTGGGTAGGGGTCTCACCCTGCCCAGCCTTGCCCATGTTCACCCCTACCAATAGCCGCCAAATGACACTCGTCTTGAGTGTATGTGTGGGCCTCCACATACCAGTGTTATTTCCCCAAAAACGCTGGCACACATATCTGCCCAGGAAATGTCATGTGCATACTTATTTCGGAACATTTTGCTTAGCTAATCGTCCTATACCTCAGGACATAATTTGGTGATGTCTTTTACCAACCTAATGGCATCATATAGGTGTTCTATGCACTTTTGCACCAACAATTTAATCCTACGGCCTACGCATGCTAGATCTTCTGCCTAGTATGACCGTATAACATAGTCCCCGAGAGACTTTCTATTTCTTGACATTCTTTGGATTCTTCCCGAATTGGGCTTAATCGACCTCCAAATTTAGGCTTATTCTCTAGTTATTAGGTCCAAAATTCATGATGTTACAAATTCCTTGAACAATGATTACAATTTAGCCAAAAGAACATAGGAGTAAAGTTTAGAGCCAATCATATATACATGACATGAAACATATTTCAGATCATATAATGAACTCAGAAAAATGTATTTCAACTACCCATTTCTTTCTTCTTATGTCTTTTTAAAGTTTTACAATAAGAGTTCATCAACAAAGTGCAAACTTTCCTTATAATTTTATGTTTTATTTTTATTAGTCTTCTTACCAGCTACAATATATACTTTTTTAAATAAAAAACCACATATTTCACTACCAAACAACTGATAAAATGATTAGAATACTTCCCATAATATTTTTAATCCATGAAAAACATGTTTGGTTGAATGAACTGCAGAATATCAATAAACGGAGCTTTTTTTTAGTGTGAAACTGTATTCTATTACTCAAAAAGAGAGCTACTTACAAAGAAATCAAAACAAAAACAAATACAACAATTAGGCAATCTTAATCATCTTTCACCTAAAAAGAATATCTTCTAACGTGGAGAGTAATCAAGGATACAAAAATTTTCTAAGAGCCTATGGGAGGATTTAGCTATATGATCGGCCAGGGGATTTTGATCCCATAGAACATAATCAACTACTACTCTGATCCTATTTATACGTTCATTTTAACTAAATCACACATACCAATGAGAGGTAGTTAACTCAATGATTATAGGGTAAATTTTCAATTTTCCCCTCATTTATTAATGGGTGTCTTTCAACTCTTTTTTTATTTCTATTTTCATTGGTACAATTAATATGGGCAAAATTGTCACAATCTCATTTATTACCTGAAATAGGACTTATAAATATCACTACAAAAAAAACCAGCGTTTGTCGCGTTTATGTGTCGCGGTTGTCAATAACCGCTACAAAATTAGAATTTGTAGCGGTTTTATCACTAAACCGCCACAAATTAGTAACGGAAGCCTTGGCGGCATGTCGGCTGCTATATTTGTAGCGGTTAACGCAAACAAAACCGCAACAAATTTGGCGCCACCTTGGCGCACAATGGCAGGAATGTTTGTAGCGGTTATGTAAGCCTAACCGCTACAAAAGTTGGCGCCAACGTTGGCGCCGACTTTGTTGCAGTGAATTTATAGCGGTTACATCACCACAACCGCTACAAACAAATGAAACGACACAATTTTGTCGCGGTCACAAGGAAGCGCGACTTTGACCGCGTCAAAAGCTACACGTTTGTAGCGGTTTCCTTCAAAACCGCTACAAATATTCACACTATAAATAGTAATTAGGGTCCGTACATCAATTATAAAAATTAAAGAAATTACTAAATCTCTGCTTGTAACTGAATGAACTATCTCGCTTGGTTGTCGAAGACATGCACATATTAGCAGCTCTGATCTCCTATCTTGGGTGATAAGAGCTGCAGATATTTGTCTCTCTCATCCTTGCGAGGAAATTCGTTCAGTGACAAGCGAAAGTTTACTCATTCACTACAAAAAAACGACAATTAGTAGCGGTTAAAATGGCCAATTTGTAACGGTTTTAGGCGCGACTAACGACATTTGTAGCGGTTTCAAAACCGCGACAAAATCCCCTGTGGCAAGCTGATTTGTAGCGGTTAAAAAAACCCGATACTACATACATATGAACCGCTACTAAATCTGTTGCGGTTACTAATAACCGTCACTAAATGAGTTGGTCTGACGTCTTTTTCAAGAGATTAGTCACGGTTTGTAACTGTACAAATACACTTGTAGCTGTTCAAGTAGCGGTTACATAACCGCGACAAACTAATGTTTTGAAAATTTTTGCCGCCGTCATTTTTATTATTTTGAAAAATTAGTAGCGGTTCCCAACTGCTACAAAGTTTCCCGCCATTTTTTCGCAAAAAAATAATTTGCCGCCGTGTCAATATTTGTAGCGGTTCGTAACCGCTACAAATTTTTCCGCCATCAGTGTACTCTGAATATTTGTAGCGGTTCGAAACCGCTACTACGACCGCTACAAAATAATCCCGCCATTTTCTCCAGGAAAATATTTGAAAATTAGTAGCGGTTAGTAACCGCTACAAATTCATGACGGTAAAAAAAAAATTAAACTATTATTTATCGGCGTAATTAAGTAATTATTAATATTTTATCTTTTTAATAAAAATAAAAGGTATTAAATTATGAAATTTAAATATATAAGGTGCTTGTATAGATGCAAAATAATAAGAATATGTAAGTATAATAATAGCTAATAATCAGTTAATTAAAATAATACTGAATGTTTAAAAATTATGTGTACAAATCATTGAATAATGTATGTGAAAGAATAAGGAAATTTGAAAAATATATCCCGTTCAACTGCAAAATAACAAACATTAATTAGTATGAGAAACATTAGAATTGATCCGGCTACACGGCACTCACCCCCTTCAAACAGTTTACAACTATCTTCCGAAACGTAAAAATATTTGAGAAGACGGAGAGAAAACGTGGGTAGAAAAGAAAATGATGCATATTAAATGAGGTTGGTGGGGGTATTTATGGTGGTGTCTACGCAACATTTTGTAACGGTTAGTGTCTCACTTTTTGTAGCGGTTATTATTGTTAGTAGCGGTTTGTGGGCGTGTTTGTAGCGGTTAATGTAGCAGTTGTTGTCTGTCGCGGTTCTACATTGTTTGTAGCGGTTATATAACAGCTACAAATTAGTTTCTGGATTTTTTTTAAAAAAAAAAAACTTAATAAAAAAAAGATTTCATATTACAACATAGGCATTAAGTGTTTCTCTCAATCTTGTTTGCCATCCCTACAAAGAAAGTTTGCATAAAATGTTACGCGTGAGGTGAATACGTTTGAACACAATTAAAACTTTAGTTAAATGTTTCTATTTCGTAAGGCGTAAATCAAAAAACGTATCGAACTATAGGTAAATTGTCATCGCTGTCTGGGATGAAGTCTTCGAAGCTGGCGAGCTGGAACGGCTCACAATCGTAGGCAACATTATCACCATCACCCATGTCGTAAAGGTCCCGAGGCTTTATGTGAACCACCATATTCCAATCCTTGTGCCTCTCATCGGCGACATAATAAACCTGATGGGCCTCTGAGGCAAGAATATACAGCTCGTCATCTTCAGACTGACCACTGTGAATAGGTCAGGAGAAATTCACAGATGTGATGCCTAAGTCGTCAGTCGTGAGTCCCCTGGACGTCGTGGTATTCGCCCACAAACACTTGAACAACGTCACGGTGAAAAGGCCTGTGTAACTTATCCTGACCACATCAAGCAGCTTTCCATAATACGGGACGTCACCGAACCGCATGTTTCCGCTCACTACCGCCGCATAACTCCTCGTCCCAAACGTGCCATATACACCAGAGTTTTGGGTCAGCAATCCTTGATCCCGTGCCACGATGCAAAACTTAAAACCATTGACATTGTATGCCGTAAATCTTAGGGCCTGGTCAAGCGGGCTTAGCGCGAGAGCTCTGAATTCTGGTGAGTGCGGGTTGTGGTCGTTCATTATTCTCCTCCCACTACTAAAAAAACTGTTTTTTGCGGCGGAAAAATTCCCTCGCAAAAAAGCTATTTTCCGTCGCAAAATTGGTTTGCGGCGGAATTTGCGCGGAAAAGTTCCGTCGCAAAGTATGCTCGGAAATTATTTTGCGACGGAAAAATTCCATTTTCCCTCGCAAATCCTGGATTTTGCGAGGGAAAAATCTTCCCTCGCAAATCCTGGAATTTGCGAGGGAAAAATGTTTCCCTCGCAAAATCTTGGATTTTGCGAGGGAAAATTTGTTCCCTCGCAAATCCTGGAATTTTGCGAGGAAAAATTTTTTCCCTCGCAAATTTCAATTTATTTTTTAAAAAAAATATAAAAATCAAAAAAATTAATTACAAAAATATATTAAAAATTAAGAAATAAAAAGATTTATATATATATCATAAAAATAAATTATAACAATCATAAGAGTTTACATAACAAGAAAAACAAAATATTACAAATTATAATATTGTGACCAAAATGAACTAAAAAGAAGTCTAAATAGCAAGAGCCCGGTGGTCATCATCACCACCGTATTGTCATCACCACCACGGTCATCCACTTCTGCCATCACTTTAATGCCTGAAATGCCATGCAAATTACCACTAATGAATGAGCACTGACATTTTATCTATCAAAAAACTTGACCTCATAATTTACATTTGCATGATATCAAGAACGTGCAAGTAACAAAATAAAGAATCTGAAACTAGGAAGTACTGCAATGAGGGAAAAAGATTATGGAAATGGATCAGGCATAAATCAAAAGGAATTACTGTAATGAGGGAAAAAGAATGCCACAAAAGCATCACAAGTTTTTGCTCTAAATTGTAACAAGCATCTAACTAATCTAACTCCCCTCCTCCACTTCAGATACCACCAAAGAGGGGGGAAATCAGGAAAGAAAAAGAGTCTAAATGATTCAAGGCAGTATTGTCTGTCTTTCTTTTCATTTACTCTGTATTCAGTGTAAGAAAAACAAACAAAAACAAGGTGTGATTTCAACTGTGGCAGGACATGCCGATATGGCATAACAATATCTTTAACTGGCATTATTATAATGTGACGGTGAGGTAAGAATATAGATTACGGGAAAAATCAAGTCATTTAGCATAACAGATAAAGCAAAAGCTTTTGGCAGAGCTTACCTCTGAAGATCTCAATCTAGCCTTAAATTTAGCAACAAGATCCTGCGTGGTCACTGGAGTCTTCTGCATTAAAACAGCTCTAATTTCTTCTTCACTCACAGGCCCAGAAGCTGTTGTGGCAGATGACCCTGCTTTTGATGACAGTGGTGGTGTGCCTTTGGTTGTGCATTACTTTTGGGTGCTGGCCCGTTTTCATCTTTGACAGATGATTTTAGTTCCTGATTCATTCCATGGGACAATTAGGACTTTCAATATCAACTAAAAGTTTCAAAAAACTTCTAATAGAAAGTATAGAAGCCATATTTTAAACAAAATCGAATTTTCCTGAAGCAAACAAGCAGGAAGCTCAAGTCATTCTCTGTGCCGCTTCCTTGGCAAGGAGCCTTTCCTTGGCCTTGGTCCTGGCTTGGGATTTAGATCCCATAATCACACCGCCCCACTTCTTTCTGTACTCATCGTACTTGTCATTGAAGTTGGCCTGAACAAAAGTAATACAAAAAGTGAAAAGAATGCCCAAAAAACGAAGCAAGAAAGAAAAGAAAGAACCAAAATCCATCCATAAATTACCTTGATTGCCTCTAGAATCTTGGAGAATTCTAATTTGTCTTCATTCTTAACCCTATTGATATTCCCTCAACAATAATCAAATCAAGCTGGAGAGGGAGAGAGGGAATTAAGGAACATGCTTAGCTTAGGATGTTTTAAAAAGAACATATCATATTAATTAACTCAACTAACATCCTTAATCTACTCAAATTAATTAGTTAGTTCTTGTAGGGAAGGAGTAATAATTATGCTGATACTCCATAATTCAAAAATATTTCAGAACAGGCATAATGCAATTATTGAACATCATCAAACATCTTCACTACCCAAAAAGCCACGCCAATGATACATGCAAGCGCCCAAAACTTTAGTCAGGAAGCTGAGAATAAGCTACCCGTTAGACACACCGACGACAATTTACAGGCACTGAATTCTGGAATGAAGTGCAGCACTGTTCAAATATGCTTGTCCACATCAATCAATAATTTTTTTTTTTTTTTAATTTAGATGAAATTAAGTTAAATATCTAAATCT
Source organism: Acacia pycnantha (assembly GCA_025563575.1). Classification (NCBI taxonomy): domain Eukaryota; kingdom Viridiplantae; phylum Streptophyta; class Magnoliopsida; order Fabales; family Fabaceae; genus Acacia; species Acacia pycnantha. The sequence continues at coordinate 367,348 of JAMWYP010000017.1, read as the reverse complement.
AAAGGAGAAATATAGAGCAACCACTTTGTTTAATAAACCTGCCAAAATAATACTCTTCAGAACAATATATACCGAAACAAGATACTGAAATAAGTATCCAAAGGCATAACAGAAGCTAAGAAAACCAGAGAATTTGTGTTAAGAAATTCATGAACACTAGGGCTCAACTAGTTTACATACCAAGGTTCTTATCTAGTGTTTTGGTGAACTGATTCAAAGCTGGAGGGACCTTCAACCTTTGCTTGAGAATCCTCTTCTTCCTCTGGATTTGAACAGTCTTGGGCCACTTGACGAATCGTGTCAGGTCTCTCTTAGGAGGCAATGCACCTCCGATCCCAAACTGCTTCGGACGCTTTTCAAATAGTGGATTCACCACCTTGTCCTAAAATGGAACCCAAAAAATGGAGGCCGATCATATATACCATGATTTCAAATAAAAAACCTAAATGAAACCGATATTTTAATTGAAGTTATGACAATCAGAGAAACACACCTGCTTCTTCTTAGTAGCCGCGACCGGAGCTTTTCCACCTTTTTTGGAGCCTGTATAAACGGACAAAAAGTCTCAAGTTGATCAGCGAATTAAATTGACAAGAGATTTTTCAAGACATAACTCGAGATCAGAGACAAAGAACACAGCGATCGTAATATTTAGGCATAGGAATAACTCTTCCTTGCAGTATTCGATATCGGTCCAGCAATCTTCATTCTTAATAACATCATATGGCCATTTAGGGCTCGGAGTAATGGAAGAGATGGATGAAGTTAACACGACACGGCTCACTCCAACTTCCTTAGCCGCCGTGAGCACATTGATTGTGCCTTTAATCGCCGGGTCCAGCAGCTCTTTCCGCTAGAATAGAGGGGGGAAGCAGATAAATGAGAAATTATCAACGAAATTTAAAGGAATTGAGTGTGAGAATTGGACCTGAGGATCTTGGACTCGGTCGACGATGCAAGGAGAAGTGAGATGGAAAACGCCGGAGAGAGGGTGACGGCGGTGTGGTGGATCTCCGTGGAAGCACGGTGAGAGCAATGAAGATGACCGACCGAGGGAGGAGTATGTCGTGAGTATTGGAATGAAAGTTGAATTTGGGGATCTGAAAGAGAAGGAGCTTGCGTTCATAGGAGAAATGCGATTTAGGAATTTTGATTAGGGTTTTGCGAGGGAACCACTACTCCCTCGCAAAATGGCGTCATTTTGCGAGGGAACTAGGGTTCCCTCGCAAAAACCACTAATTTTTGCGAGGGAAAACTTCTTCCCTCGCAAAAAAACACCCTTTTGCGAGGGAAAACTTATTCCCTCGCAAAATGGGCCAAATTTGCGAGGGAATTGATGTCCCTCGCAAAATCCGCAGTAAATTATGAATTTTTTAGTTGTAGTATTTTGCGAGGGAACTCAAGTTCCCTCGCAAAATTACTCATTTTTGCGAGGGAACAATGGTTCCCTCGCAAACGTCACTAATTTTTGCGAGGGAAATAAAAGTTCCCTCACAAAAATCATATATTTTGCGAGGGAATCCTTGTTCCCTCGCAAAAAGACCCATTTTGCGAGGGAAAATTTGTCCCTCGCAAAATGACCCAAATTTGCGAGGGAAATTCTGTCCCTCGCAAATTCCGCCGCAAATCTGCCTTTTTCCAGTAGTGTCCTAAACCAACCCTGGAATTCTCTGTGGACCTTTCTATCAATTTCGGAGGATGTCTGTGTACGGATCCTCAGTTCACGCTTCACATGACTCCTGAATTCCCTGCAATTAAACATGCAATGACATGTGAGTATGTATAAAATGTAAGGAAATGTATATGATATATATATATATATATATATATATATATATATATATATATATATATATATATATATATATATATATATATATATATATAAGTGAAATCCTTACTGAAGGTACGGTTCAACTTTGGTGCAATTAATCAAGACATGTCGGTGTGCTTGAAACTTCTCAAGTGCCGTGAGTTTGAATTTCTCACTCCCGACAACTGGTTTACCAACACGAGGGATTAACAACTCTGTTGCCTCCGGCTCCGGCTCAGGCCCAAGACAATCGTCTACACGAGGCGGTCGGTTGAATGACGTCTCAATGTCATCGAATTACCTGGAACAATAATACAAGACCTCATCCTCGATATAACCTTCTGCTATTGAACCTTCAGGCCACGGCTTATTCCTCACGTAAGATTTCAGTTTCCCAAGAAACCTATAAAGTTTAGAAGGAAAAATTTTGATGCATCAATGGTTAAACGTGCGACTAGGGAGTAATGCTAAAGTAATTATTTTTAAACCAGTACCTCTCAATAGGATACGTCCATCGGATCGAATCGGGCCAGCAAGCTTTGTCTCGTGAACAAGGTGTACTGTCAGTGAACCATGACCGTGAAAAATGACGGAGGAAAGATCATCTCCAAATGACACAGCGTAAGAATGATTTTACCCTGCAGTTGGTCGAGCTCCTCCACTATCAAAACCTCAGAACATAGCTTCCGAAAGAAAGTATAAAGCTCGACCAAAACGAGAGACACATCGAGAGGCAACGTATTTTTCATGGCCAGCGGAAGTAACTGTTGCATAAGCACATGTGAGTCATGACTCTTCACCCGTAACCTTTCGAGCCTGCAAGTCAATACATCGTGATATGTTGCTTGAATACCCGTCAGGAACTTTTATTTTCTTCAAGGTAGCGAGAAAGATTTCCTTATTCGGTTTTGTCAGGGTGAATCTTGCCGGTTGAAATCTGTCATGCTCATCCAGCCACGCGTCTCCACGAACGCCCATCTCCCGTAGATCATCATCTTTGGACTTGCCTGGTTCGTTGAGAATCGTGTACAACACATTGTCGCACACATTCTTTTCAATGTGCATGACATCCAGACTGTGACAGAGCAAATTATATTTCCAATACGGAAGAGCGAAGAAGACACTTACCTTTCGCCATTCTCAGGGTGTAGAACCGTAAGCCCCGCCACTCTTTGTCCCTACCTAGCCGGGTCGTCTTTTTTCCCATACTCAACATCAACATCCTGAAGTTGCTCTATGATGTCTTCGCCAGATAAATTCCGAGGAGGTCCTCTTTTTTCCTGTTTCCCATTAAAGCGATTGCGTTGCAACCTAAACCTGTGCGTCCCATCGAGAAACCTCCGATGACCCATGAAGCACCACTTACGACTGTAGGGAAGGCGCACTGAGTCAGAGTCAAAATTGCAAGCTGGGCACGCAAGGCCGGTATGGACATTCCACCCGGATAATGTCCCGAGGCCAGGAAAGTCGCTTATCGTCCAAATCAAGGCCACACGCAAGTTGAAAAGTGTCTTCTTGTGCGCGTCGTACGTCTCCACACCTACATTCCACAACTCCACCAACTCCTTGATCAGCGGTTGGAGATACACATCGATGTCATTTCCCAGTGCCTTCTTCCCTGGAATGATCATGGACATAATGAAGGAGCTTTGTTTCATACACATCCACGGGGGCAAGTTGTAGGGTATCAACATAACTGACCATATACTATAACTTGTGCTAAGATTCCCAAACGGATTAAAACCGTCGGTCGCCAAAGCAAGACGAACATTTCTAGGGTCCGCCGCGAAATCTGGAAAGCCTGTGTCGAACGCTTTCCAAGATCACGTGGATGTCCGAGTTTACCATCTTGATTCTTATCATCTTCATGCCACCTCATATGCCGAAATTGTCTAAGACGACATAAACAATCTTTGCAAGCGAGGTTTTAGAGGAAAGTACCTTAGAATCTTTGCGGGTTTCTTCTTCTGCTTCTTTCCTGTCCGAACTGTCTTGAACCTCGAAGTGTGACACTTCTTACAAGTCTCCCTCCGATCGTCCTCTCCTCAATAAAGCATAAAGTCGTTTGGGCATGCATCTATTTTTTCGTAGTTCAAGCCTAATCTGTTGATTATCTTCTTCGCCTCGTAGAAGGATGATGGAATGTCGGCGTCAGGGAATGCATCTCAAAGTAATTCCAGGAACATCGACATTGCCTTATCCGTGACCCCACACATGCACTTGATATGGTACAATTTGATCGTAAAAGATAACTTTGAGTATTTCGACAACCTTGATACAAAGGACGATCGCTCTCATCCATGAGGCTGAAAAATTCCCGAGCCGCATCATTCTGAAGAAAACGTGTTCGGACCCTGCACTTCTGGTGTGAAGTTGTCGTCCTGAACACCAAAAGCATCACGAACAGCTTCATTAACCGGATCATCTTGATGTACTTGATTTCCTACTTGTGAGGTTCGAGGAAGATGAAGCTCATATCCCATACCACATTGCTCACCATGAACCTCCCAGAATGTATATGCTTCTGGGAAAGGCTTTACAAGAAGAAGTTCCAAAGCACAATCTCGTGTTTGCCACTTCTTAAACTTGTATCGCAAACAAGGACACACGATCTTGCCATTAATGCTAGCGTGAGAGAAGGCGAAATCTAAGAAAGTGTTCAATCCCACTAAATATACAGGAGAACTACGCAGCATCTTGATCTATGACTTATCCATATGTAACAAACAAATCTTCGATAGAACATAAATGTGGATACAATGTTTAATTACATTCAAAGCAGAACTTGGGATCTTTTAAATGCATGGGATGTTTAGTAGCGGTTAAAACCGCTACAACAATCGTTGCAAATATCCTAGACACATTTGTCGCGGTTGAAACACTGCGAAAAATTTGAATCCATAATCCCGCCAGAGTTCTGTAGCGGTTCTATAACCTCGACAATAACCGCTACAAAATTCAATTTGTAGCGGTTCTGGGTGGAAACCGTGACAAATCTTGGCGCCATTTCATCCATTTCAAAATCCAATTCTGTTGCGGTTACTTTCCACAGAACCGCTACAAAATGATGACCGTTGACATTTGTAGCGGTCTGGGAACCGTGACAAATATTGGCGCCCTTCAAAATTCAATTTTGTTGATGTTTATCCATATGAACCGCTACAAAATTTAGTTAAATTAATTAATTTTAGAAAATATTTTTCACTATGTTATATTTTATTTGACTATAAGTGCCATTAAAAACATAATATAAATGAGTTATAAGTTTTGAAACAATGTACAAATAGAACGACGACAAATATTTAACCAAATAACAGGTTAAACAAACCAAATATTTAAACCAAAGTAAACAAATATACAGCGGTACAAAATGAAGTGTTCAAGATAAAAACTAAATATCAGGAGCATGATCATCAAGTCCTGTTCGAGGGGGGTCTGTCTCAGGGGGTGGTGGTGCACGACCAGAGTCGACAACTTCGTCGTCATCAGCAGCACGTGGGGGGCATTCATCAAAGATGAACGGAGGGGGAGGCTCGGGAGATGGAAACCGTTCGTCAGGTAACAACTTTGTCAGGGCCCCAGTAACAGCAGTCCAGTTCTCCACATGACGATCGTACCAACGCGCGACGCCCTCCTGCTTGCGCTTTTTCTTGGCCTCCTTGTCGGCCCTCCGTGCAGCCTCATTTGCGGCAACCTCGCGCAGCAACCTTCTCGGCAATGATCGCATCAACCGCCTCCGATGGTGGCCTTCTCGAGCTGGAGGGTCCAGTCGCGAGAGGAGGAGCCCTGCCTCGGGTACACCAGGCTAGGCCTGGCGCCAAGGCCCATGCCCCTAACGCGGCCAGGATGCTCGACTGGGCCCACAACAGCTTTCAATGGGGCCGTAGGATTCACAGACCCCTGTGACTCTGGGGTCTGCGACGCTCGTAGCTCTGCATCGCTCCTCTCAATCCGGGTCTGACCCACGAGTTCATGAACCATTAATAAAATAAAGGACGATCAATTTAAATATACAACATTCATTATATAAATAATGTTTTTTTAACTTACTATTATCTCCTCTGCTGCCTCAGAGGTCGCGTCCCCATCACGGTGTCTATGGGTGCGTGTCCACAACTTCCCATAGTCCGTCCGTGTGTTCTCCTCCCGAGCCTTCATTCTTGAAAGAATTAAAACAATATAAACTTTGTTATTTCAAAAACAAAACAATCATCATGTTAAATAATCTATATGTAACATACCATCTCACTGTAGGTCACAGCAAACGTCTTGGTCCCTGCCGTGTGATGGACTCTCTGCTGTGCCCGACTTCCTGTGTTCCTCTGTGACAAAGCCTGCAAGGAGGAGGAAACAAAATTTAAACCCTAAACTCAATTTAAATTATCAATTAAGTGAAACTATTAGTTAATTTAAACCATATGTAAACTATAAATTAATTTAAATTACATTTTAAAAAATTAATTTAATCTATATGTAACCTTCAAATTATCTAATGTTTACACAAAATTAAACTATAATTAATTAAAAAAGGTACCTACCCGTCAGCACCCTCCTATATTGGACGAAACTCGCCCAGTGAGTTGGTTTCACGCCGTCTGGGACGTTCTCGATTAGCTGCTGGAGAGGAATAGTGCCATCTCCATTCATACGATTGTAGAGACGATTCCTCCGGCTCTTCCACCCTTCCCCCACTTTCATCAGAACGTACCTCTTATGTCTTTGTTAGCAGTTTAAACTTTTTCTGTATCATAATTTCATTATTAATTATTAATGAATTAAGAAATAAATAAGGAAAGAAATAAACTAAAACTTATAACTATTAACATGTAAAATTTAATTAAACAATATTGACTACCTGCAGAACTCCGGTAAACGCCTTGTCCTTTGTTTCCATTGTCACATGCTTCCAATCCTTGAAAAAAATCGGGAACCATGCCCAATTGCCGCCAAATTCAGACAGGAATCGGTTCATCAGGTGACCACCGGTGCCGATCGCCTGGTTTGTGTCCTCGTTCCACGGACTACGACCCGACACCCGACCATCTCCCACCCGTCGAGTGAGAGCGGAAACATCCAGCGTCCTCCTGCTGATGTTCCCATGTCTATCTGCAATATTACAAAAAATTGAATTAAACGTACCGAATTTAAATTAATTTCTCCCAAAAAAAACTAATTGCATATACCTTCAACATATACCACGGGAACCCCCGACCGGCGTCTTCGCGTTCCACCGGATTTATCTATGGGGATGTCAAGAAGGATGTCCTCATTCTCGTCTAAGTCGTCCAACGAAAAACTTGCTTCTCGATCTCCTACTACGTTCTGTAGGGTCTCCGTGTTTGGAATTTCTTCATCGGCGAAGAGCTCGGCAAACTCGTCCACCCCCTAAGATGGCGGAGGTATATGTCGGGCCCTACGCCCTCTCGTCCGGCTCCCTCTACTACTACTACTACCCCTTAAACCCCTTTTCTCGGGGACAACTGCTTTTCCCTTTCCCTTATCTTGTTCTGAAACCATGATGTTGAAAGATAGAACTTTAAAAGTAAAAGTTTTTAAGGTAGGGTGAAAGGTTTATGGTTGAAAACTCAAAACCGTTAGAAGTTGTGACGGTGAAAAGGAGGAAGAACTGTTTATAAACCGCTACATTTTGTAGTGGTTCCCATAAAAACCGCTACATTTTGTAGCGGTTCCCATAAAAACCGATACAAATGTAAAAAAATTTGTAACGGTTATGTCGTAACCGCCGCATAAACTGCTACAAATACGCCTCGTTCTTTGTGATGTTTTGTAGCGGTTACCTGACCGCTACAAAAAAGCTTACCCTTGAAATTCTGTAGCGGTTTCAAATGATACATATTTTATATATTTGGAAAGCTCTATATGTCTAATTTAACCATGGATTTTATCATAATTTTAGAACCTCATATTCAACATAAAATACTGACGTTTTTACCCCTGACTCCAGGAATCGCTAACCGAAAAAATTTCACCAAAGCTTCGCTACTTTGATCCTAATCTTCCAAAAATTTTGCTATATCACTTTCTTCATCAATTTTTCGAAATAAAATCATATTTAACCATAAAAACATGATAACAAAAATATATTGGAAGATTAGAGATGAAAACAACATCTAAGCTATGAACTTAACTAGAACTTCAAGAACAACAAAACTAAAGACTCAAAGCTTAAGAACTAGAAACTAAAAGCTTGCTTACCTCTTGAAGAAATTCCTCCCACTTCTCCATGCCTCTCACTTTCTCTTACTACTCTCTACTCTTGCTTACTCATTTGAGTTTTGGTGTGAGAATTATGAAGAGGCAACCCCTCTATTTATAGCAAAATACAATGGCACTTCTTGCAATTATTTCAAACCTATCTCTTCTTCAATTGAAGCCATAGGATCTAAACTTAGTTAAGAAGTTTCAATTTTAACCATTGGATCCATAATTAATAAAAAAGTTTTCAATTAAATTTTAAAAAGCATTTCTCTTGCTTTTTCTCATTGGTGGATTTCAAATTACATTGGATTGAGCCTATTTTATTTTTTCCTTCCTCTTTCCTTGGTCAAAAACGTCCTCCCCTCTCTCATAACCCCATCTTCTTGCATTTTTCATCAATGCATAATTATCCCATGTGTTTGATCAACAACCAACCAAACAAAAATATAATTAGAGGTTATCTTGTAGTTTTTTCCAAGTTTTCCTCTTTAATACTCTAATCACAAAATCATGGCTTTATTAGAAGTCTCTAATAGCCTTTTAATCATCTAAGATTAATTTCAAAAGTTGAGGAAACGATTTTGGAGACAACCTATTCCAAGCTAAAAATATGTTTGTTCATAATAAGTCCTTATATTTGATCTATGATTAACAAATCTCAAGATACAATTTATTTTCTATCGGTTCTCATTTACTTGTGTCTTGAATTAATCCCAATGGCTTTTAAACTCTCAAAATATCTTCACTCCTTTCTCTCTCCTAATACTAGGCTCACAACACACACACACACACTCACAACTCTCTTTTCTCTCTCCTACACTACACTCACAACACTCACACACACACATACATATTTTTCTCTCTCTTTCCCTCTTCAATTTTCGAATTGCATGGCCATTTTTTGGCCATGGAATATACTTTTCCACTTCCACAAATATCCTATGGCTAAGTGTTCCCATTGGTTGGTTTAATTTGTCAAGGATTAATGTTTAATTATTTAGGACCATTAGATTTAACTTTATTAAACCTAATCTTGGCCATTGCTCCTAATTGCACTTTGTTGACTTTTCAACATTAATTAGCATCTCTTAATTACCATGCTAATCAAGAGTTTAATTGTCATTTGATGAATTATGAAAAGTTACATAATTGCTTTAATTAGTGGAAGCTTTAATTGCTCATTATTTTCTTGTAAATTCCTTCTAATTGATTTAAGTGTTTTCATAACACTTTCTTGCCTATTTTGGTTTATAGAAAACCATGATTTAATATGATAATAATATCATATCTTATAACCCTTAATTGAGGTCTCAAAATTAACCATTGGTTAATAAATCCTGAAATGGTGTTTTAGGTGTTATTGAATTTATTTGATTGGCTACTATATTAATCATGATCATTAGTAATTTGCAAAACCTCCAGAAGTCTTCCGAATTTGTAAAAAGACTGAGAGATACCAAGGACCTATGAGGGATATGCAAATTCGCATGAAATTACCCTTTTGCCCTTAGTTTTAAAAAATCAAAAAAATAAAAAACCCCTCGCCGGCCGGCGGCCACCGGAGGGCCACTGTCGGCGGCCGGTCGCGGGGTCCACCGGTGGGGTTTTTTTTGGGGTGGGGGGTGGGGGTTTAAACAAAATTAATTTTTCAAAGTGAGGAGGTGGGGTTCGAACCCCCCACCTCTCAAACAAGAGCCAAGTGGCCAACCAGTTGGGCTACTTGGCTCCTTTGATATATATATAAAATAATAAATATATATATTCTTCTTAACATTTTTTTAATTGTATTTACAAATACTGAAACGAAAATTACCATTCCAGAAACGAGAATTACCATTCCAGAAACGAGAATTACCACTTTTTCTACAGGGTTCCCTTTTTTTTTACCATTTCATGCATGTTTTGTAAAACCAAAAAAATTGCACAATTACCATTCCACAAACGAGAATTAGCATTCCACAAACGAGAAATTTTAAAAAACTACATTTACAACAAACTTTAAAAACCTGGATTTTTGTTCAAACTCAAGTCCTAAGCTTACAGAGGGAATTTACAACATAAAAAGCCACATTTACAACATAAAAAGCAACATTTAGGTGTTATTGAATTTATTTGATTGGCTATTATATTAATCATGATCATTAGTAATTATCTTTATGCTAATCTTGGCCCTTCATTGGCCATTGGTCTTTAATTAGGGCCATACATCCCTAATTGTGCCTTTAAAACATGTTATTTAATTTATGAAAGTTTTTGGAATTAATTCAATTAATGAAGATTTAATTATCTACTAATTGTTGGCAATTTTCTTTAATTGGATTAATTACTTTCTCACAACTTTTGGGTTTACTTTGGTCATTTATGCACCATATATTAATTTAATAAGAGTGAAGGAGCAATTTTGCCAACCGACTATTAGGCCAGAAGCACTAGGCACAAATAACTTTTAAAGGGACCAAAAAGGCCAACAAACAATTAAATGGGTGAAAAATGCACAATTCCGTCCATGAACATCTAACACCGTTTAAAGGCAATCGGGTAAAGGAGCAATTTTGGCAACCGACTATTAGGCCAGGAGCGCTGGGCACAAATAACTTTTAAAGGGACCAAAAAGGCCAACAAACAATTAAATGGGTGAAAACGTACAATTCCGTCCATGAACATCTAACACCGTTTAAAGGCAATCCCATGTGGCATTTGACTGTCCAAATGGTCCCTTCTTTTTGGTCAAAAGCCAGGTGGCTTTTTTTTTTTTTTTTTTGTGTGGAGAATCGCCAATCTGCATCAGGCACAAATGTCGGCAACTTCACCGTCGCCTCCGCCTTCAAATCCTTTGCGTTCACAATCTGGAGCTCTGACTTCCATGTCCTCTCGTCGTGCACGAATGCCACAATGTAACCCTCATCTTCTTCTCTATCTTTGCCTTTCGTCGTGCATGAATATTACATTGTTCTGGCCAAAATCTATGAATTCATCTGTTCCCAAAGTACAAAAAGACATAATAACAATAGAAACATTGACATGAAGGAAAGGAAAACCGAATCAGTTCAACAGAAAAAAAAAAACCAAAAAAAAACTTCCTATCTCTAAACATATCCTCAGCCAGGATAGATTCAAGAGGGGGTGGAGGTTGAGCAACCCAATCTTATGTGTGCTTCCCCTTGAGCCGCATCCTGCATGTGCAAAAACCACAGCTGAAATAAGAGAACTTGGTATCAATTTTAACCATAACCTTCCCCAGATTCATCGAGACAGATAAACAACTCAATCTCAGTGCTTCCCCTTTGAAGACTACTTGCTGGTTCGGTATGACCACAAAATTCTCCGTGATTGCGAAGTCGTACATCATTGTCGGAGCCGGTAAGGGGATTTCGACGTCGGCTTGGAAGTAAATACTTTGGAAGCTTTGGTTTGGTTATTTCTCCGTTTGCCCGCAGATTACGGATTCTCCACCCAAAAACAAAAACAAAAAAGCCACCTGGCTTTTGACCAAAAAAGAAGGGACCAGCTGGACCGTCAAATGCCACATGGGATTGCCTTTAAACGGTGTTAGATGTTCATGGACGGAATTGTGCGTTTTTCACCCATTTAATTGTTTGTTGGCCTTTTTGGTCCCTTAAAAGTTATTTGTGCCCAGCGCTCCTGGCCTAATAGTCAGTTGGCAAAATTGCTCCTTCACCCGATTGCCTTTAAACGGTGTTAGATGTTCATGGACGGAATTGTGCGTTTTTCACCCATTTAATTGTTTGTTGGCCTTTTTGGTCCCTTTAAAAGTTATTTGTGCCCAGCGCTCCTGGCCTAATAGTCGGTTGGCAAAATTGCTCCTTCACCCATTTAATAATCATAGGGCAACTTATGGTCCCTAAAATAAAATTGGATTTTTACCTCTTTAAATTCCAAAGAAAATAAACAAATAAATTACTAAAATTAGAGACAACATGTTCTCCTATTTTAAATAGGTATTAATTGCCAAAATATAAATTTTGGGGTATTACAGAAGAGAGTAACTTCCCAGGCCCTCCCAAGCATGTCATGGATTTTCTCCACCAACAGACTTCCCACTGCAGGGTTTAGCTGCTGACATGTGTTGATAACGTCTGCAGCACTAATTCTTGCACCTGCTTTTTAATCCCCAAGTCCCATGCCAAGGATAATCCTTCCAATATAGCCCAAAGTTCTGCATTTCAGACGTCACAAACACCAAGAAAATTGGTAAAACCAGCGAACCACATTCCTTGATCATCCCTTAAGACTCCACCACAACCTGCTCTTGAAGACTGCACACTTACTGTCACGTCCACATAAATTTTCCACCAACTAGGGGTTGGTTTTTGCCACTACAGTTGTAATATCCCAAATTTTTGTATTCGAAAATAAGAATTTATTTCCATCACTTATTTAGAATTTGCAACTTAGTATAGAAAAAATATCAAGGTGCAAATAAAAGCCTTGCAGAGGACAAATGAGATTATTTTGGAGTGGGCCCCACAATATAACACTTCTTCTTCCTCTTCAATCACGTTGCATACTCGCTCACATGCACACTACGTACGTTCGGGTGGAAATTTCCCTACTCTTCATTATGTTTGGCCACATGCTTCTACACCTTCCTACTCTCATTTAACCATTTGGACAACACAATACCAATCCGGATAGCGCTCAGGAAGGAAGGCAGCACACACTACATTCCACTTCATCAATTCAACATTCAGCCAAGGTAGGAAATGCTGGGCATAGCAGTACATGCAGAAAATGCTGAAATATACACGGACGGAAGCATATAAACATATTACCTAAGTGTTTGATATCAGCTTTATCTCATTTTCATATTTCTTCACCACCGAATATGAGAGACTGAGAGTAAGAAAGAGAGAGACTGAGAGACGAAAGAAAAACAGAAATGGAAAATGCAGAGGATGAGAGAGTACGTGGGAGAGAAGTTGAAGGACCACACACGCAAGACTTAAGTGTTAACCAAGGTGAGTCTCTGAATCTCTTCCCATCTAACTAATGCAAGTCTGCACGTTGGGTTTTTTTTTGAATTTGAAGCTTAAGATCACATAGTTTAGGTTCTGCATGTTTCCTGTTTTAAGGAGCTGATGCAGAGTCGAATATACAATGGTTGCTACAGTAAAATCGTGAATGAACAATACTTTTCATGTGTTGACTGAATGTTGAATTTAAAGTAAGTCAAAACTAGGGTAAACAAACTCTTTTGAACCTGAAATTTTGTGGACATATATTATACTTCTTAATATTTAAAACGAGCCAAAAAACACCCAAAACATATGTGTATAATGGGAATGATGATTTTTCAAAGTTGGAAGTTGAAAACTGGAAAACGTCAATTTCCAGAAATGAACAGTGATTTTCAGACTCCATTTTGGGATGGTAAACCTTTGATTTTGTCTCTGAATGTTTTTCAGGAAAAATTAATATCCTTAAGGTTTAATATGAGCTTTGGATCACCTAAAACGGAGGTCTATAACTCCAGTTATGATTTTTGGAAGTTGATTTATGAACCTGGTAACGTTTTGGAAAGTTGCTGGAGACAGTTATATGACGTTGCATTTCGGAATGAGTAAAAAATTTATAAAAATTATGAAACTTTCCATATTTGTAGTATACATCTATGGCTTTCCATTGATATATAATTTGTAACGTTTTGAGCTCTGGACAAGGAAATCATGATTTTTGAAGTTAAGCCTTATTTCTGAAGTTACAATCTGAACAGTGTGGATAAACGTTAAAAATGGGAATGATAAAGAGATTTCGAGTTTGTTCTGTTATTTTTCCTCAAAAATAGACATGTCAAGGATTGTTTTTAATTTTACGGAACCTCATTTATATTTTTTTGGAATTAATTATGATTTTTCTTATTTAGTGAAAAATCTGGGCTAAATGCTGAAAATAACGTTTTTAAACAAATGTAAGGGTAAAATTGGAATAACAAATCCACTAAGGGTAAAATGGTCAAAGGTGGCATAAATAACCCTTAGGAAATTATTCTAAGTGATATGGTAATATGTTAGGATATCTGGGATGTCCGGAGTCAGATTCAAAGGACGGACGTATTACTATTCACGTGGAAGGAATGTACGTTTGCGTACAGTAACTTTAACTCTTATTAGCATGTATGTATGTATTCATGTATGATTGATCATGTTTACTAGATAATTTAGATTTTTATTTCCTAGCTATGGATTTTGAGGCTGTGTGTCTCATAGGGCTGCGTGTCCTAAAGGGCTGCGGTCTTTGGCCGTTAGCTGCGGTTACGGTGTGTAATACCCGGATAAATAAAATGGTTATTTTTTATAAGTGAATATGTGGTCTCAATTTCTGTGTTATATTTATCTTATTTCCTAAGGAAAAATCTCTTGGAAACTAGGAAAAAATAATAAGGTGCCAAAAATGACTAAAATGCCCTTGTGGAGCATAAAATGGCCTAAGAATATTATGATAAATTCTAAAGGGCAGTAAAATAATTATTAAAAATTAGAAGGGATATTGTCCTTAATTTAGACAATTTAATAAATTATCACCACTCGAGCAAAAAAAAAAAATTATCACCTTGGAAAAATGAAAGGAGAAAAATTAAAAAGTATTGTGGGGGCCATAATTGACCCCATGATTTTTAATATTTTATGTAAAACATAAAATACCAATGTAAGTCAAATAGTTGTGAGATAATGATTAATTCTAAATAAGAAAATTATCAACAACTAGTAAGTGAATAAATAAATAATTATTGGCTAATTGTTAAGCTTGGATTAAGGGAAAATTCAAAGATGATTATGTAAAATCCCTTAATTAAATGTTTATGGCTAAAATTAGCATAAAATATATTTTCTAATTAATTGGAAAATATTAAGAAAAATATGTGAGATTAAGTAATTTTAAGCCTAAATCCAAGTATGGACCAATAGGAAATTTTATAAAAAAAATTATGTAAAATGATTATTAAATAATTAAAAAATATAATATTAATTAAATAATTAATTAAAACAGAAAATAAAAACAAAAATATATATAATATATGTGTTGGCCGAAAATTTTGAATTGGATAAGAGGATAAGAATTGTAATTAAAGATCATGCTACTTTGGATAAATAGTAGTTAAGTTGTAAAAGCAAATAGGATAAATGACCACCGATAGAAATTAAATCCTATCTAGAAAACCATGAACAAGGTTTCTAAGATCAGAGTATATTATATACAAGTGAATTTCTAGCTCGGAGTAGGTTACCTCCGAAGTTATTTCCGAAACCAAAAAGGGTTATACTAGACTGACTATGAATCTATCTGATGTTCAAAAAGTAAATCAGATAAATGAAAATCTATAGAAACCAAGCCATAACTTGAAATCCAAGAATGAGTTGGTAAACATCTGGGCATATTATGAATCAGTGGATTTTTGTCCCGAAGATGTTGTTACCCGAAGTGATTTCCGCAACCGAAGGCGGATATCCGAAAATCTTCAGCGAAATAGGAGAGGCCCTGAATGGGATCAAAAATTTAGTTGACCCAAGTATCTTGAAAGAGGAAGAGGAGATCTTCAGGGCTATGTTCCCGGAATTTTGAGATTTTCCAAGATTACGCAATTCGAACACCGATCGGGGAATTTTATCGGGTCAAAGGCAAAAAGAAACTCTGTGACATCATCAAGGATGATGTCATTTTGTGCCACCTAAGGGGGGAGGTCGGCATGCTTGATCCAAGGGCCAAGGATGTGCCATTTTGCAAAAGTACGATCCTGCGGTCCAGAATCCGTCTGACAAAGTGTGAATAGTAACCCAAAAACCTCTATAAATAGCAAGCTCCTCCATTTGAAATCTTCACACCAAACCTCTCTTGTCTATTTCGAAATTCTTGGAGCAAAGGAGGAAAAGGAGTCCGGGAAAATTTGCAGCGAAGCTCTGGGTAATTTCTTCGGTCCTTAGTCTTAGGTTCTTTCGGTAGTTATAGTAGGAATGTTAGATAGATCTTTATTTTTTCAAGTATGATTTAGATATCATGATTTAGGGGTAGATATGATATTTATTTCAAAAATATGTTGGAGAAAGAGGTATGTTAAAATTTTGGAGAAATAGAGTTAAAGTAGCGACGCGCTAGCGAAATTCCGCCAATCAGTAAGGGTAGGGGCAAAATGGTAATTTGTACCTCAAAATGCCTGTTATGATGTTTATCACTAATAAATGTGATATTATCCCTATAGGATATCCAAGATCAAGTACTGCTGTTGTACCGCCGTCGTTCTGCTGTCATACCGCAGTTTTCCATCAAAAGTACCAGAAGTACCGTATATTGTCAACGAAGGTACGGACGCGTACTGTAACACTAATCCTGTGCTTCTTAAATACATATATGTGATAGATACGTTCATAGACCGAATATACAGACAGTTTTACACGGATTATAGTCATAATAATGCCGTTATGTTTTCCTAGCGCTGAGGACACGAGTGGTTATCGTGGCACTGGGTATGTGCAGGCTGTTGTTGTTGTTTGAGACTTTGCATATTGCTCTGTGCTTATGTTCTGTCGTCATTGTGATCATGCATCTGTTGTATGCTTATGTACTGATATACTGTTGTATTGTCTTGAATATCTGTTGTCTGTATATTGTATTGTTTGAGCATAAGGTTAACCGTTACCTGAGATCCAATGGGGTAAATTGGATCTCAGCTGTAGCTTCAGGGTCCGGAGGACCAAGGATTGGAGAGCGGGGCAAGCAACACGACTAGACCGATGGCCGGAGATGTTCCTTTTGTTTATTTAGTTATTGCTTTTTGAGAACAATAGGATGACTGTATCAATACTATGTTACACTATGGTTAATATTTGAATGTGAATCAGATACTCTTTCGCTCCAATGCTCTACTATGATTGAAAAAAAAAAATCCGCTTTAAAAATGGGATGTTACACGGTATGACTTGTTTATTGTAAATTATTCTATGCTTGTACATGTGTAATACTGTTATTTACATTTCATACCTGTATATAAGGTTAACTGTTACCTAAGATTCAATTTGTTTTGAATCTTAGACTTTACTAAAGCCTCGGGAAAGGAACCTAGGTTTGAGAAGATAGCGTGGACAAAGCCATGAAAATGCACCGATGAACGGAGTGCGTGAAGGGACACTAGACAGAACGAAGTTTAGAAGAAGGACCAGTACTGGCTTGAATATTCCTTCAGGATTTTTGATATACTAGCTTATGCCTAGGCATTTTATCAGATACTCATCATCCAAACGATAATGCATACTCTCTATTTCGTATTACTCTGATTTGTCAATACTGTATTCCACAGTACTACGTGTCAACAGACACATTAAGTGGTATGGAATTTGGGGTGTTACAGCAGTATTCTCGGTGTGGCTGGATTTGAAGGCTGTGAAAAGGGGAAATTGCTACCAGAGAAAAGTCTCCACAAATGTAAAACCTGCAAAACAGGATTGTTCGGTTTTGAGAAGTTAGCTTCGAAGATATATCGGTTCCTCTAGCCCCACAAAAGCCACATAGTAGTGCCAAAAAGCAAGTTTGAATTCAAATCTGCAAACTTTCCCAACTTTTCAGTTAGATTAAATAAAACCCACTCCTTCAGACCGATTCTAAAGAACTTAGGAGCATGTCTTGGATTTAATATTTGTAGCCACAAACTTTTTGCATCATGGCAATCCCTGAGGATATGAAGGACATCTTCAACAACCATATTACAAAACCCACTGAGGGCCGACGCATGAGACCAGGAGTTCCTCCGCTGGTTAGTTGGCAGCTTATTGAGAGCCACTCTCCAAAGGAAGACTCTAATTCTCTCAACGCCACCCCATTTCCAGATATGCGTAAAAACCGTGTGCCTTGAGTTCAAAGGATTTTCCTCAATAAGGAAGTACGTACTCTTAATTGAAAAATTACTCGAGTTAGCGGCTCCCCATATCATGAAATCATTTCCAACTTCTGCTCTAGGTGGGAGGTAAGCAATGAGACGATGGAAAATGACAGGTTCAATGATTCCTGACAGTTTCTAAAAATCCCATACACCTCCACTAACCCAATCAGCCACACATGATTGATCTTCCTCCATCGACAATTGTCTTCTATAATAATCTTTGATTTGTTTCCCACATATCAGCCACTTATCATTAAAGAAGTTAACCGTCTTTCCATTCCTCACTTGCTATTTAGTGCCTAAGGAGATAACATCGCTTTGAGAGCAAATGAATTTCCAAATCTTGGAGTCATCCGTTTTTGAACACAGAAGGGAGTCACTTTCTCTCCTCATATATCTATGTTCCATGATCTCAGTCCATAGACTCGATTCCCCCAAAATTAGCTTCCAAGCAAGCTTGGCGCCACAAGCATGATTCATTGAACCTAGCCTTTTGAAACCTAAACCGCCATACTCTTTAGCTAAAGTAAGGTGATCCCCCTCGATAGGATGGAATTTCCTAGCTGAATCATTTTGCCCCCATATGAAGTTTCTTTGGAACCTTTCCACCTCATTACACATAGAACTAGGTAACCTTGCAACTTGCATGGGATACATGGGGATGGAGCTCAACACCGATTTTGCTAAAGTTATTATCCCAGCTAATGATAAAAAGTTAGCTTTCCAAGTCAATAGCTTAGCTCTTACCCTCTCAATTACATAGTGAAAAGTATCCCTCGGCTTCCGATTTCTGGTAAGGGGAAAACCCAGGTACCTTCTGATCTTAAAAGATATCATCATTCCAATACTATCTTTTATTCTATGCTTAATCATGACCAAAGCCTTAGGGGAAAAGAAGATAGAGGATTTTAGAAGGTTAACCTTTCCACCAGATGCAGTCATAAACTTATCTAGACACTCCATCATACAGGCCGCTTGGATTTTCGAAGCCACACCAAAAGCAGCAAGTCATCAACAAAGAGAACATGGGATATCTTAGGTCTTTCTTTTGTAACATAAATTGGCTTCCACATTCCCTCGTCAACCGCATCACAGATTAGGTGAGACAACCTATCCATACGTAAAACAAACAAGAAGGGGGAAATAGGATCTCTTTGTCTAAGGCCTCGTGTAGGGGAGAAATACTCAGTTTGTGAGCCATTCCATATAATATTATAGGTAGCTGATGAGTGATAATTCAATATTTGATACACTTATTTTTATCTCTTGAATAATAATTTAGGACTCTTTAGTTAATAAATAATTGCTTTTATACTTATTTGGGCTTTGGGCCTTTGATTAGATTTTAGCCATTTTTAATGATAAATTTCCAGTTTTACATTGCATCACTATTTTTACCATAACTTTTGAACCAGACATCGGATTTGCCTCATTCTTCTTTCATATTTCAGATGATTTAGAGAGCTACAATTGTTATGAAGACTTGAAGGGAAAATTCAGACAAGAGGGCGGTTGATTTTTGATGTTTGGGGTATTGATTTTATGGGTCCTTTTCCTGGTTTATATGGTTACACTTACATACTGCTGGCTGATGATTATGTCTTGAAATGGGTTGAGGCGAAAGCCACCAGGACTAATGATTCTTCTGTGCTGGTGGATTTTGTTAGGTCTAACATTTTCTGTAGGTTTTGCATTCCTAGAGCTATTATTAGTGACCAGGGTTCCCATTTTTGCAATCGAAGCATGGGTGCCTTGTTACGCAAGTATGGAGTGTTTCACAAGGTCTCCAAAACATACCATCCTCAGACCAACGGTCAAGATGAAGTCTCAAATAGAGAGATTAAGCAAATCCTTCAGAAGACTGTTAACTCTACCCGGAAAGATTGGAGTAAGTGACTAGATGATGCTTTATGGGCATATCGCACCGCCTACAAGACTCCGATTGGGATGTTTCCCTATCGGATTGTCTTTGGTAAGGCATGTCATCTTCCGGTTCAGTTGGAGCATCAAGCCTATTGGACCATTAAGCAATGTAACATGGATTTGGCTAAGTCTGGGATGGAACGAAAGCTGCAGTTGCAAGAGTTAGATGAGCTTAGATTGGATGCCTATGAGAGTTCATGGTTGTACAAGGAAAAGACTAAGGCATTCCATGATAAGCATATTCTGAGGAAAGAATTTTCTGTGGGCCAGAAAGTTCTTATGTTTAACTCCCGTCTGAATTTTATGCATGGTAAGCTTTGATCTAAATGGGATGGCCCTTTTGTGATCACTAACATATTTACATTTGGTGTTGTTGAGCTATGTGATCCACCCACAGGACGAACTTTTAAGGTAAATGGGCATCACCTCAAGCAATTTCATGAGGGATCCCAGCAGCAGCATGAGGAAGAAGAGATTCTCCTTATTGATGTCACCTATCCTCCATAAACCCCTTGGGGAGTATTCTTCTTTCTTCTCCCTCTTTCTTTTATTTGTTTTCATTTTTTTTCTCTTTCACTTTGCTTTTTGAAAATAAATACAATCTCTCTTTCTATGATTGCTACATATTATGAACTTGGACATTTTGGTTTAAATGGATCATTCTGTTTGGTCTACAATTCTTGACACTTCGATTACAAGTTTTGGTAGTTGATTTGGTGATGTTGATTGCTTGAGTTGGTATTAACCTTGTGAGGTTTTGGACCTGCATGAATGGAATTCATCTTTTACCATTCTTTCTTTCATGTGTGCATCTGCTCATGATTTGTGTTCTCTAGAACTTGATCCTTTTCTTTTTGAAACTACATTTTTCACTTACATGCATGAATATGATGGAAGCTTGTTTTCATTCTTTTATTTTCCCCACTTTGGCCAAATAGCTTTCCCTTGCATTATGTCTCCTTTGTTAGCCCCTTTGTGCCTTTTTGATTCATTCTTTTCTAAACCACATTAACAAGCCTAAGCGTAAAACCATTTTATTCTGCACCTTGGAAATTTATTAAGCATTGGTTTCACCTTGGTTTTGTGTTTAAGTGTGGGGATTGCTCAGGAGTGCAACAATTTAAGTGTGGGGGGGAGATATTTGATTTTGTCATTGTGATGATAAAAAAAAAAAGAAAGAAAGAAAGAAAAGAAAACACATAGAAAGAAAGAAAAGCAGAAAAGAGAAAATAAAAAAAATGCATAGAAAGAAAGAAATGAGATATATGAAAAAAAAAAGTTTCCATACATAAAGAATGATTGTGTTAATTAGTGCTCTTTTTAATTTCTTTGGTGCTTAGCCTCTCATTCCATACTATTACCTACCTTCACCCTAGCCCTATTACAACCTTTAATAACAAGCTCTCTTGATTTGTGCATGCATGTGTTATGAGTAGTGGAGACGTAGAAATTGAGCAAGCTTATGGTAGAACAATTTACTTGAATAAAATTTGAGTGATACACTAATTTACCCTATACACTTGAGAGATTAATTGAGAACATCCTTTGAGAAACCATCTTTTGCGGTTAGCATCATTGATTGAGATTGCCATGATTTGTAATTTGAGATGAAATGATTTTGGTCTTCAATGATGTGTCTTTTGAAGCTTTGTGTCCCTTGTTCGGTTGTTGCATTGTTAGCAATTGTTAGAAAAGAAGAGTATTTCCTTTTAGTCTTTTTCTTTGAATTTTGCTCAGGAGTGCAAAAAGATAAGTGTGGGGGAATTTGATAATTCAATATTTGATACACTTCTTTTTATCTCTTGATTAATAATTTAGGACTCTTTAGTTAATAAATAATAGCTTTTATACTTATTTGGGCTTTGGGCCTTTGATTAGATTTTAGCCATTTTTAATGATAGATTTCCAGTTTTACATTGTTTCACTATTTTTACCATAACTTTTGAACCAGACATCGTATTTGCCTCATTCTGCTTTCATGTTTCAAATGATTCAGAGAGCTACAATTGTTATGAAGACTTGAAGGGAAAATTCGGACAAGAGGGCAGTCAATTTTGGATCCGAAGACAAATGTATATTTCTGGATATTTATTGGGCCCGAATTTTGTATTAAAAAACCATTTGTTATTTATTTCGTTTTGGGCCATTGTGTATCCCTAGCCCATTTCCATTTTAGGTTAACTTTAAGTTAGGCAGCAGCCACAAACAACTCATGTCATTACGTTTTTACATATTTTCGGATTAAACACAGAAGTTTCATTTTCTCTGCAATGTTCTTCGCGTTCTTCTTCTGTTCTTAATTTTTTCTAGCCATGCTTGACTAAACTTCTGTGATTAGCCCACGGATTGAGGATTCCACTATCCAGAGGACTCGTTCTTAATGGTAACAAATTCGTGTCTGTTTTGTAATTTCAGATTCGATTTACTTTCGGATTGAGTGTTGGATTTAACGCCTAGATTGAGAAATCCCAAGGTTCAAGTGCTTGCTGTGCGATCGCACAGTGACACGCCATTGTTCGGATAAATGCTAGTTGATCGTCTAGTTGAGGGGTTTTCTGGAAGAAATAGAGATTTCGGTTCGTCCAGAATCAATCGCGAGTTCATTTCAAAATCTGTTTTCGTCCGAGGAAGGAAAGTAGTGGGATTTGAAATCCTGGGTTGATCTTCTGTTTATCTGTTTAATCTGTGTTTCATTTCATTTTGTTTCTATTATTTTTTTTTAATCTGTTTGAACCAAACCCCCCCTATTTTTACTGTTCTGTTTTGCTGTTACTGATTTAAACCCACTGCGAATTCGTTGGGAAAATGATCCAGGTTTCCATTATACTGCAAAATTATATTGATCCTGGTTATTTTGGGAGATCACGGAAAATCTCTTTCAATGAGACACATTCCATGATAAGGTTAATGAATGCATCTTCAAACCCCACATCAATGAGAACTTGCCTTAAGAATTCCCATCGGATACTATCGTACTTTTTCAAGGTCTATTTTCATAGCCATAAGTCCCTTCTTGCTTTTGTTCTTGCTCATAATATGGAGAATTTCCTGGCCCACAATTATGTTGTCTTGGATGTGTCAACCCTTAATGAAGCTAGCTTGGAAAGGGGAAATCAAATTGTTCATCACTCCTTAAAGACGAAGGGTGATCAACTTCGTTACACATTTATAATGAACTGTGCATAATGAAATTGGTCTAAAATGGGAAGCCAAGACAATATCATCTTGTTTCAGGATCAAGGCAACAAGGGTCTTGTTAGCTTCTGCTAAGGGTAAGTTACCCTAGAAAACTTTTTGCACGAACGAGCATAGAGTCGGCCCTACAGTATCCCAATTAGCTTTATAAAAGAAAGCAGGAAAGTCATCTGCGCCTGGGGCTTTGAAGCATCCTTTGGAAAAAAGAGCAGCTCTAATTTCCTCAGAATCCAGTATTCTAGCCAAGCCTTCCAACGCTGAAGAGTTAAGAGACGGAAAGTTGACCTTCATAATTAGAGGGGAGGGATCCTGAGGATTTGTACAGTATAGCTCCTTAAAAAAGTCTATTACCAGTTTCCTTAACTCCTCAGGATTTTCGACCCAGTCACCATTCTTATCTTTCAGGGAGATAATCTTGTTTCTTTTATTCCTCAACTTAGCTTTCATATGATAGAACTTCGTGTTGAGATCACCTTTTTTGATCCACTCAGCCCTGGACTTTTGGAACCACTTGATTTCCTCAAGCTTTAAAAGTCTATCCAATTCCCATTGAAGCTCTTCTTCTAGATTACAAAGAAAATTCGACCTTGGGTAAGCAGGCAATCGTTGGATTCCACTAAGCCTGGCTAGAATAGAATGTTTCTGCTTCTCAATGAATCCAAATACGTTCTTATTCCAATCCAAAACTAAAGCTTGGAAATTTTGGAGCGATGAGTTTATGTCCTCTTCCATGCGCCATGAATCCAGCAAGAAAGCATTATAACCCAAATGACGAGTCCACATGATCTCGAAACGGAAAGGTTTACCCCCCCAGAAGGAGGATCTACAACAAATCTAAGACATAAAGGGTTATGATCTGAGAATTTAGTTCACGGGAGTACCTTTAGGTAGCCATTAGAGAAGGCCCACAGGAAAGCTTCGTTCACAACCGCTCTGTCCAATCTTTCATACAGCCTTGTACCCTTCCTCAATCTCGGTCCCCTCCATGTGAATTTTGGATCTATATAGCCTTAGATCCGACAGGTGACACCCAGACAGTCTATCCTGGAAGATTCTGATACGAGCTTTATTTGCACCAGCTCCCCCAACTCTTTCCGACTTAGCCGCGATGTCATTGAAATCTCCAATTGTTACCCATGGTTCCAGAATCAAGTTCGAAAGCTGGGACAATTCGGTCCACAGCTGTTGTTTCATCGACGACTGGGGGATCTCGTAAATAACCGTAAGGAAGAAGGGGGTCTTCTCAGCAATCGTGCAATAAAGATGGAGGAATTGTCTCTCCGATCAGAGAACCGATACTGATATGAGATCCTCTCTCTAGGCTGCCATTAGTCCTCCAGATCGTCCCACGCTTGGCACAACAGATAAACCACTATAACCCAAATTCTTCAGAGCAACGAAAGGGGTGTCACTTACACATTTTGTTTCCGCTAAAACAATAATCATCGGGCGGTAACCAAGGCTCACAGTTTTGATGTTTTGGAAGAAGCTTTTGCTACAAGCCCCCCTACAATTCCAATATAAGACTATATCCATCAGATAGCTAGGCTCAAAGTCTCTAGAGCTAAAAGGAAGAGCTTAAGACACGCTTAAATTAGGTTGGGCCTTAAGCCCAATAGCCTCAATGGGTGTTTCCTCCACCATGTCACAATCAATGCCATCGTCACCTGGGTCGACCTAGAACTTGCCCACAATGCTGCAGCTAGGGCCCCCATTCGAACCTTGATCGGATGGAATTGTATCAAAGAAGGCATCCTCTGACGGCTCATAAATGATGGGGCTCACTGTATCATTTTACTCAAGTTATTAGTCCCACTTTTATCTTCCTCGTTAATCGAAATTACATTTGTTATACACAAGACTGCACTACTTTTTTCACCTTTTTGAATCCTCTCCCTAGTACGCTTTTCTTTTCTCTGAACTGGTCGGCTAGTCAACTCTACATTAATATCCCTAGGTACGCTTTTAGTCTTGGAGAGTCTTTTTTGTTCCCCTCCTTTTTTCTCCCGAGGTGGCCGTACACTGCCGCCAAGACATTTTCCTTCCACTTTCTCTCCCACCCCTCCATTAATCTGCACAGTGCGTACGTCTTCCTCCTTTCCCATACTTGTGACGCTATCATTTTTCGGTTCCCCAGCAAGTATTCTGAACCGAGATCCACTGCTTTGTTGTGAAGGTGCCTCACCTTGTTTCCCCTTCCTTCCTCGTTTTACTCTATTTGGCTTATGGACGACTTTCCAAACTTCGTTGCTCTGCTGAATCTGCTCATCTGTATCGTTTCCTCCAGAAGTTACCTCCGCACCTGTCTCCTTAGTACTAGTTGTATTTCCTGCGTTGACACCCCCTGTTTTGCATTCCACAGAGGTATGACCGTAAATGCCACAGTTGGTGCACAATGAGTGGAGACCCTCATATTCCACAAAATACTCACGTCCATCTAAGGAGAACCCTGACATAAGCTGTTTACTGAGATCAACAAGAACATAGATTCTAGCATAATGCCCTCTAAGTTGGCAGGAAGTATTGATGTTAATCTTGATCGTCTCTCCAATCCAGTCTCCAATCCATGTAAGTGCATCCTTATCATAGTATTCCAGAAACACTTTAGGCATGCGAACCCAGACTGCCACCTTCTTGATGGGAGCATTCCATGGGTTAAACAGGGGTTCCCAGGGTCTTACAGTTAGGTAGTGATCAAACAACATCCATGGACCACCAATAAGAGCATTAAAATAATCCTCTCTATTGGTTAGCTTCAAAACAAAGTAACCGTTTCCAATATTTATAACGCTTATAACTCCTTTTTTTGCCCACAACGGTTGCAGTATCGCGAGTAGGAGCTTATAGCCAATATCTTTCCTAAGCAACTTCACTATAACAACACTCTTCCAGGCTTTATACAGCCTTTTTTTCATTTTTTCAGAGAATGAGAAGGTGGGGAAGTTTCTCTTTGGGTCTTATATTATTTCGCATAAGGGCTCACTGTCTTCCTTATCAGAATCCACTGACATTATATCATCAGACTCATCATTCACAGCTTGAGCCACAACAGCCTTGCTTCCATTAGAGTTTATACCTTGGAGTTTCTCAGCAAACATCTGTCCTAATACCATCTGTTTGTGAATGACTTAGCCCAACTTTGGCCACTCTTCTTCCTTACCATTACAATCCGCTCTCTTACATTTTTTTCGAACTCCTCTTCAGTAAATCATCCTCCTCCGACGAAGACGGCACAAGAGTAGGTCCTTTTTTGGAGAGCACGAGACATTCTTTTTTACTCTAAGCACAATTACGTGATGCCTATTTTAAGTTCACGCACGTTGAGCATTACCGTGGGTAGAGGGTGGGTTACCAATTTATTTCATTCAATGGTTCATTTCCTAGGCGTACTTCAAGATTTGAAGGTCTAGAATTAGTAAGGGACCCAAAAACCACGTGATGGGCCTTGTTGCATGATTTCTCTTAAATATGGGGGAAGTTACATTGGCCCAGTTATTTGGTTTCTTTTTCCCCAGCAATCTTTTTCGGCTCCTTAACAACACCTTGATTCATGTTTGGGCTTGGGCCCATATTCACATCAAGAGTGTTTTCTTTTTACTCAAAACATAAAAAGTGATTAGATTAGCTTTTGGAGAATAACTTTAAAAAAAAAAGTGAGAAAAATGTTTTTCAAAATAGATTCTGAGCCAAATAAAAAATAAAAAATGATTTTGATAAAATGATAGTATTTTTTTATTATTATCATAATAGCTTTTTCATACTCCAATTACCAAAAAGGACATTAGCCTTTATGATAATTTCATATAAAGATAATATTTTATTTTAAATATTTTTAACATTAAATTTGAAAATAAATACTAAAAATTAAATAAATTTATCTACAAAATTAAAATTATAACATTAGTCAATTTTATAATATGATAAAATAGCTCAAAAATATATGTATTAATAAATTATATAGAAAAATAATTTTTAAATAGTAATTAAAAGTTCCTAGATTCCTTTTTCTAAAGGTAATTCATGCTTCAATTTGTGGTGTCATTCTACGGCATTTTTCTAAATTTTTTTTAACATTCATTTATATTAAATTCAAGTTTTACATATACCGATACAAAATTAATCCAAACAGAATATGATACACGAGTTGAGCTAATGAAAAGATATGAACTCCTCTCTGTAGCACATTGAAGCTTTGGCCACCTTCTCTACTATCAAAAGTATATCAGCCATAGGCGGATCTAGGTATAAGATTAGGGGAGCAAGTGTCCACCCTTGAATTGGGGAATTAGAGATTTAAAAAAAAAAAAAATTTAATACATGTTTGAATTATTGTCCACCTTTAAATTAAGTGTTCACCCTTAATACATCAAGACTACATTTCGTAATTAGATAGGGGATGAATGGTTGAGTAATTGTTTAGTGCCTTATATTGAAAAAGATGTATTTGATAGCATTGATAATAAGATAATTATGATGGAATTCCAAAAAATAAGGCCTAGAAGGAACATTGTAATTATTTTTATTGTAATATACTTTTGTTATTAAAATATATGTACTTGAACTTATTGAGTGCTCATCCTTCATTGTAATTTATATATCTGCATTTCTAACAGCACTTAGTTTTGCTTTTCTAAATGACAGTTTTGTAAAATAAATGTTTCTCTTATTACATCATCAGTATTCACTTGATTTCATGAATATTCTTTTGATATTCTTTTCTTTTCTTGTTTATATTCTTATTTTTTAATGCATTTAAATCTCTCCTTAAAAAAAAGATTTGGGGGTACTACCCTCGAACCCCGAATCCCCCCTATTCAGTTCTAAGAACACAAATGTCTAACCACAGTGGGTTAGCATATGATTAATATAGGATCTGTAAGGCTCTTCGGGATGTGTACGAATTAGTACCGAAGAGAAGGTGAATGTTCCGTGATGTCTATAAGGAAGAAACTAAAGAATATCAGATGATCACTGTGCTACACGAGAGTGGCGATTAGCCAAAGGGGGTGGGGTGTATGCACAGTGGAACAGAATAATAAAAAGATATGAATAGGATGTGTGCACCTTTGAGGTTAATCTCCTATATATAGGGATTACCTCTAGGGTTTTGGCCCTTGTGCAGTGCGCGTCCTGGTGTCTACTCCACTCACCGTGTATGCTTGTTCCATTACTTGTACTGTCCGTGATTTGTGCCGAGATTACAGGGTGATTAGTGTTTTACCTAATTATGAGACGATTCTGTCATGAAGTGACCTTATTGAGCCGCATACTTGCTAGGCTCATTATATGAATCCATAACATTTGCCCCCGAGCTCAGTAGTTCAGGTTTATGAGCTGCCGAGATTAATAGTTGATCACTTAATCTGGACTTTGCGAATCCGTGTTGACTTCTCTGAGATGCCGAGGTTGATTGAACACAACCCGGATTCAACGCGTCCGAGGCATTTTCATTCAGCTGCTCTCTGGGATTCCTTAAATCTGAATTTGCTTTTGTCCTGCCCCCTGACATGCGTGACAAGCTTGTTTTTTGCGAATCAGAACTTCAAGATGGCCAGGATTATATTTACAACCCCTAACCTGGCTTTTTGAGTCCACAAACTCTAGCCATGAGCTACCCCCAATCCAGGGTATCATGAAAGAATGTTAAACAAATAGGCCCTATTTGTCTATGTGGATGTCATCATAATGCAAGATTGTCATTGCACGCATGATGGCCTCGATCGTCGTTCTTTGGAATTCGCACGTACTAAATGTTTGCATCGTTTCACTACGATCATTATGACGCTTTTAAGCTTCCCAAATCTGATCCTCTAACGCTTCGGATTCACAACGCTTTTTGATTGGGAACTGCATTGATTACTCCTAACGCTCTAATGGGGTCCACATATTAGAGCACCTATAAATTTCCACTCCTCCGTCTCACTTTCTACTTACAAATTGCTTACCCATCTTCAACTTAGTTAACAGGTTCTTCTGAACTATCAATGATGAGGTAGTCAGGTTCTACCAGTCCTCCTTAAATTCTGGAGGTGGGGCTTGTGGCTGGACTACTAGCTGGATAGCCCGATTAGGAGTTATAGAAGTTCCATTATCCGCCGTTTCACCTTCAGCCTCCATGATAACACGGTTATGATCTGGAGCAACCGAATCAGTAAACTAAACTATATGTTCCTGACGTTGTTGTTGTGGCTGTTCTTCTGGTAACTGATCCTGCCGAGTTTCCTGACTGCAACTTGTGGTGCTTACGGCCATTGTTAGTGGCTGTTAGTGGCCTTTTTACGGTTTGGGAATCGAAGTTTATGAGTCCCCACGGTCGGTGCCAATGTTCTGTTCTTAGAACACAAATGTCTAACCACAGTGGGTTAGCGTATGATTAATATAGGATATGTAAGGCTCTTTGGGATATGTATGAATTAGTATCGAAGAGAATGTGAATGTTCCATGATGTCTATAAGGAATGAAAGTGGAGCTGAATCACCAAGAGGGGGGTGAATTGGGGATTCTTAGAATCTTTTCGAAATGCTCTGTTTTTTGGTAATAAAACAAGGATAAACAAAGGATAAGGAAGAGAAGCAAGACACAAAGGATTTATACTGGTTCGGTCCAATCTCTTGACCTACGTCCAGTCCCCAGACTCTCTGGGATTTTCACTATCACAATTGATTACACACTCTGTAACTCAAGAGTAATTCTCTCACTAGAACTTACTCCCCCTTACAAGTTGCAATCAATATCTCAATTTCCAAGTCCCTTGACTTGAGATTCTTTACAATGAATGTTTTTACAATAAATGAACTCTCTCTAAGAGTGGATAAGAATAAACACTTAAGTACAATGTATCAAAAGATACTTCTCACAAGAAAACTCAAAGAGTAGTTGAAACTTGAATGATTTTCGTTTTCTCACATATTGGTTGTTCAGAAGAATTGAATGCATCTCTATTTATACCAAGAGATCATTAAATGACTGTTGTAATCCTTAATGTAACCGTTGCCGACATTAAGAGTGGATTAGTTGATGTTTTGGTCTTCTTCTCTATCTACTCTTTGGTTAATCCAACTGCACAGAATTTTATGTTTGACTTCTTAACTTTTAATCCGTTGGAAGAGCAGCTACTGGATATGGAAAGGAGACATTAATCCCTTTGAAATGTGTGGAGAATGATTGTCCAAAATGATGCAAGCTTTTCTGGACTTTGCATTTAATGAGCTGACATCACTTTATGCTTTATGCTAATGCTTCATTTAATTCTCTCTAAATCATCTGAAGCTAACTAACAAACTGATTAAACATAGTTAGGAATAGTAATGAATGATGATATTGAAAGACCTGGCAATCACCCAAGAGGGGGTGAATTGGGTGTTAGATAAAACTTTAGGTACTTTGAAAATCTTTTCGAAATTTCTAAATCGACAGTTAGATATTCAAATAAGCATATACTGGAAATATAAAAGATAAGGGAAGAGAATATGCAAACTGATTTATACTGGTTCGGTCCAAAATCGCTGACCTACGTCCAGTCCCCAGAACACCTGGGATTCCACTATCTTTCAAGAACAATTACACACTTTGTAAACGAAGGATGGTCCTCTCACTCTCAGACTCCACTCCCCCTTACAAGTTGTAATTGATACACCCGCTTGATTACACACTCTGTAACTCTTGGAGCAATTCCTCTCTTTTGAATAACACTCCCCTTACAAGTTGCAATCAAATGACCAAGTCTCAAAGTCCCAATACTTTGAGTTCCTTACAAGAAATAATAATAGATGAATGACTCTCTCTAAGAGCGGATAAACGAAGCATAAAGAACAAAGATATGACACAGTCTCAGTCGGAAGTATTCGAAAGTATTGGCATGAAGTATTCAGAAAGTATCTCACAAGAGCTTAGCGGAACTAATCTCTTGAAAGTGTAATTCTGTTTTGAGCGATTTCTTTACTGTGTACTTCGGTACCTTTTAGGCTGCTGACCCTTCCTCTATTTATACTAGTTGTGATGAGTTGTGATAAAATTCAAATGCAAAAACATTCCATTTTGCTTCTTCGCTGCATTAATCCTCATTCATTTGAAATCATTCCTTTGTAATGGTTGTCTGATTCTCAGTCCATGATTCAGTGCTAGACTGAATGAATATCTCTTCGTTGCTTTATGTGTGTTTACGCGTTTTCCTTTTCTGCTTCATATGTGTTTACGCGTTTTCCTTTTCTGCTTCATATGTGTTTACGCATTTTCCTTTTCTGCTTCATATGAGTTTACGCGTTTTCCTTTTCTGCTTCATATGTGTTTACGCGTTTTCCTTTTCAGCTTCATATGTGTTTACGCGTTTTCCTTTTCTGCTTCATATGTGTTTACGCGTTTTCCTTTTCTGCTTCATATGAGTTTACGCGTTTTGATTTAAACTCTGTTACTTCCAGTATTTCGAGTGTCCACTTTTGAAGATCATAACTTCCTGTTATGAACTCCGATTTGATTGGTTCAAGTCTTGTTGGAAAGCCCTTTGAGTCTACTTTCAAATGGCACCAGTTTAAGCTTCATTGGATTTCTAGTTTGTGATATATACCCAAAACATTGAGACTTGGTCAGCAGTGTGACGGTGATGTCACTGTCATCTTCAAAAATTCATATCTCTCTCATCTGACCTCCTTTGGACTTGAATCTTGTGCGACTAGAACCGTTTGGAAGTCTCGTTTCCACAAAAATTGGTTTCACTTCAATCCGATCTCTGGTTAGGAAGATATAATCGAATTACCATAGGTCGCCAGTGCTGGACGTGAAACAGAGCTGATCAGAGTGGTGTCATACTCGAGTATTGATGATTCATACTCGGGTATTGTCGGGATTTAAGCACAGAAGCAGCTGTTTATGCACCATACTTGAGTAGCCAAGTACCATACTCGAGTATTGAAGTGTCATACTGAAGAATTGAAGCATGATACTCGCGAGTACATGTTTGATACTTGAGTGTTGACGAGATTCAAACACAAGGAAGAGCTATTCATGCACAGGACTGTAGCAATTAAATTGTAGCAACTTCTATTCATCGGGAAGCTTGAATTTCCTTATTTTAACTCTGAATTTAGCCATTCCAACTTCCATCTTCTTCATATCAACATTACATCTACATTAAATGTAAGAATCAGTCAAAGTATAAGATAAATGTAGTATGCAACCTTTTTGCTCTTAAGAATGACATCTATATAAGACATCATCAAAACTAATCATATCCAACAGATATGAAGTATTAGAATCAAACACAAAGGTTTCACAAATTTGTCCAATTTGAAATTCAAAACCAGCGACACAAACTCGAGTTTCCTCTTCAAAACTAGAGTTTTCATTTTTCATTAAAAGCCTAAACTCGAGTTTTCTCCTCCCAGAGAAGAATGTCGCGATTTGGTCTTCGAAGCAAGTTTTGAGAAGAGTTCAAAACTCGAGTCATTAAGTGACAAACTCGAGTTTTGGACCTTTGATGAGAAAACATGTTTAAGTCCAAAATCTCAAAACTGGAGTTTCCATTCCAAAACTGGAGTTTTCAAAATGTTCAATTTTAGCAGAGCTCTCTGCTTGGCCTAAACTTGAGTTTCCAAACTGAAACTCGAGTTTCCAAAATTCTTTGAAAAATGGAAACTTCTCTGCTTATTCAAAACTGGAGTTTTCAAATCAAAACTGGAGTTTTCAAATCAAAACTGGAGTTTTCAAAACTTTAGAAACTTTGAGTTCTTCTCTGTATGACCTAAACTCGAGTTTCCAAATCCTAACTCGAGTTTCCTCATTTGAGAGAAAAACTTAGAAAAACTGGAGTTTTCACAAGTTCAGAATTGAGCATTGTTCTCTGTATGCTGTAAACTCGAGTTTCCAAAACCAAACTCGAGTTTCCAACAAAACTTGGAAACTTAGAGAACTCTCTGTTTAGCCCAAACTCGAGTTTCCAAATGGAAACTGGAGTTTTGCTAACCTTGAAAAATTAGTAGCTCTCTGTCTTGCCAAAACTCGAGTTCATTAAAAGCAAACTCGAGTTTGCTTTGCCTTTGAAAAACTTAGATGCTCTTTGTATGGTCAAAACTCGAGTTTCCAAACCAAAACTCGAGTTTGCCTTTGACAGTAAGTTTTGTTAGATCCCACGTGTTTTGATGATAACAAAAGATTTAAAAGATTTAAACGAAAAGCATAGTTAAACCAAATCAGAAACAATCCCTTTGTAAACATCCTCTGATTCTCGAGAATGAACTTAGGATTCTCGAGAATAGCTTTGTGTTTGTTGATATCTATCATAGCAAAGTCAAGTAACTCTTCTGCTCTAAATTCTCGAGAATAGGTTTGAATTCTCGAGAATTGACCTAA
Organism: Acacia pycnantha; assembly: GCA_025563575.1. Classification (NCBI taxonomy): domain Eukaryota; kingdom Viridiplantae; phylum Streptophyta; class Magnoliopsida; order Fabales; family Fabaceae; genus Acacia; species Acacia pycnantha. Next base: position 333,965 of record JAMWYP010000017.1, on the reverse strand, counting down.
TGCTCGAGCACCCACAAATGCTTCTCGAGAAGGAACTCTGTGATTCAAATATCATGTCCATATATGTCGTAATTCTCGAGAGTGGGAAATCGATTCTCAAGAATGGGTGCAATGCCCGGGCATAGGTAAGTTGTACTTGGGAATGACTAAGAAAAGATAAAAGATCTAACTTACCTTATATGATTCCCGAGAATAGGAAGGTGATTCTCGAGAATAGAAGTAATTCTCGAGAATGAATCATGGATTCCCGAGAATGTCTAATGAATAATCATTTATCTTCTGATCCATGATTCTCGAGTATACTAACATAGTGCTCGAGAATAGAAGCAATTCTCGAGAATAACCACTTGATTCTCGAGAATGCCAAGTGAAGGAAAATAATGATCAAATATTCTCACGATGCATAATTCTCGAGAATGCTTAAGTAATTCCCAAGAATGACATCAATTCTCGAGAATTTAGTCCCAATTCTCGAGAATGTCCTGCTACTACGAAGTTTAATTAACGCCTGATTCTCGAGTATTATAATATGATTCTCGAGAATGTCTTCATAGAATCTTCACGATATAAAATTCTGGATATGGAATTCTCGAGAGTAATGATTAATTATCGAGAACCCCTTCAGGTTTGTTTCTCCAATCTTTTAGTCTCTAACTTGATTCTCGAGAATATCTAAGCAATTCTTGAGAATGTCCTTCTGAAAAATTTACGATAAACATACTGCTTGAATCTCTTCTGAAATATAATGGGTTATATTCTAATGCTTATTAATCATCTTCAAACTCACCTATATTATATCTAATCATTCTTTGGTTGAGTTTTAAAGTGATTAACCAGGCTATATTTGAATTCAAGAGAAAGACGATCCAACGTGGCAGTGCATTAAATGAAAGTCAGAGAAACAGAGATACATTCAGAATAAGCAACTACAATAGACGAAAAACATTCTTCGAGGATCACTTATTCCAACTTGCCTCTGATTATCTCTCTGCACAAGGTCATCACCACCGAAGAGCATTTATTAAAGAAACGTTCAAACTACCTCGTCACTCTGCTTCTAAGTCTAACGGGAAAAACAGAGAGTCACAATGGCTCTTTGTCTAAGTCTCTCAACGGCATAAATGGTGTTCGCTATAAAAGGGCAGTGCATTCAATTTCGCCAACCACCGAAACATCTTAAGCATTCAATTCGAGTCTGTTGCATTTATTGTTTCTACCGTCTTACTAATATCTCCAGATATTTTCTAGTTCTTCAGTGATTATCAATTATCTACTCAGTGAGGAGTCTTTTCTTTTGTTTTGTGAACAATTATTACGGTTCAGTTTGCGTTACTTAAGGTTGAGGAACCTTAAGAGTGGGTGTACATTTACAACTAGTAAGGGGGAGTGAGTCCAAGAGTAAAAGGATCATCCTTGAGTTGTAATCGTGTTTCTTCAGATTAGTGGAAATCCCAAGGTGTTCTTGGGGACTGGACGTAGGCCAAAGTTTGAGGCTGAACCAGTATAAATTGCACAGTGTCCATTTACGATTCTGTTATAGCTCTATATTTATCTCTGAGAGTATCTTCCGAAAAAGAATTTGAGATCACCTATTCACCCCCCTCTAGGTGATATTCCTCTTCAAGTTTTTCAACTTAACAAAGACAAACTTTAATCTGAGTTTACAATTGTCCGTTATCATCAAAACCAATAGAGAACTAACGAGGAAGACACCAAAGAATATCAGATGATCACTGTGCTACACGAGAATGGTGATTAGCCAAAGGGGGTGGGGTGTGTGCACAGTGGAATAGAATTATAAACTGATATGAATAGGATGTGAGCACCTGTGAGGTTCTCCTATTTATAGGGATTACCTCTAGGGTTTTGGCCCTTGTGCAGTACGCGTCCTGGTGTCTGCTCCACTCACCGTATATGCCTTTCCACTACCTGTATTGTCCGTGATTTGTGCCGAGATTACAAGGTGATTAGTGTTTTACCTGATTATGAGAGGATTCTGTCATGAAGTGCCTTTATTGGGCCGCATACTTGCTAGGCCCATTATATGAATCCATAACACCCCCGCCACTAATGCCTAACCTTCAGATATTTTCTGGATCCGCCCGTGATATCAGCTCCTCATAATTTTAACAGTCACAACAACTTAATTAAAACATTGAAAATCCATAAGAATTAGCGAATGGCTGAATCTAGAAGGAGGGAAAGATGAGAAAACTCATGAGAATATATAGGAAAATTCTTGCCAGAATCTACAAATTTAGCTGGAAATGACCTTGCCAAGAAGTTGCAAGAAGAGGACGGAAATACTTTGGAAGGTCACTGGTGGTGTACAAGTGGCGAGCTCTTCTTCTTTTACATCGTCGACGATGATTCTCGGAAAAGGAAGAAGAAGTTCTGGTGGTGTACGATCTCCACCTCTTGCTCTAATGATGGTGAGGGAGATGGCAGAGAACGAGCTCAAGGTTGATCTCAGGTATGTCTCAAAGCTCCTTGCGGTCTATGCGTGTCTCGTCGATGTTTCGAGCTTCTGGTTCTTATTTTCCACTGTGCAACTGAGGAAAATGGCGGAGGAGGCCAAGTGAAGGTGGTTGATAATGGAGGTGACGAGATGAATTGGAGGGGGGAAGAAGATTTTGAGATCTGGATTCTCCTTTTTCTCCACTCGCAGCACTGTTCCTCCTCCCCGCCTTGTACTCTTCCTCCACGGCACTCAACAATCACCAAGTATTTAATAACGAGAAGCTCGGAACATGGACAACAGAGGAAAGAGAAGAAATGGCAGAAGGAAGAGAAAAATGAGAAAAATATAGCTTTATCAAAACCATGGTTTTTATTCAAAATCATGCTTTTGAACTCCAAAACCATGGTTTTGTATCAAAAAGTGTTTCCCCAAATTTTTCAAGAAGTCTTTGGATAATTTTTGAGCAAACCATGGTTTTAAGCACAAAAGTGCTTTTTTTTAGAGTAAAATACATCAACCTCCCCTTTATTTACTCTAAATTACAGAGACCTCCCTTCTATTTTAAAAACCTATATGAACTTCCCTTAATATCAAAATATATGCTGTATAAACTTCCCTTCTAGTTTTGAGATTCAACTTCCATACATCTAACCGTCAGTAGACCGTTAAATCACAACATTGACTCATTATTTTGACAAAAATGCCCCTCCTTATAATTGCATATCATGTAATTTTGGCAAAAAAAAAAAAAAAACAATCATTTAATTGCATATCTTTATTCAAAGTTTAAAAAAAAATAGTATATATTTTTATATTTTTGTCATACTTTTAAATTTATCATATTATAAAGTTAATTAATTTTATCATTATAAATTTTAATTTTTTGATAAATTTTAATTTTTAATCTCTTTTATTTATTAAACTTATCATGTAATTTTTAAATACGCATGATGATATTTTGCAATAATACACACACATATATATTCAATTAAGTTATATAATTATAAAATGATATTATTTTGAGATTCGCATATTAATATCTTACAATTTAAGATTTTTAAGAATATTTCATTAAACATATATTCTTAAAAATAATTACTCAAATTTTGAACAAGTTATTATTATTTACCACATAAACAGATTACTAAAACTTATTCTAAATTAAATTTATTAAAAATATTAAATAGATCATTAATGAACATTAATATTAAGAGATAAATTAGGGAATTGGTATAATGAGGGGTAAATTAGTAAGCAACATTTATTTTAATATGGTTTTTAATTTAAAAATATACTTGAAGAATATTTTTAGAATATTCTTTAACAGTGTTAATGATTTGGACTAAAGTGTATGTTTTCAAAATAGAGAGGAGGTCCGTGTAATTAAGGTAAAATAGAAGGGTGGTTAGAGTATTTTACTCTTTTGTTTATCCAAACAGCCACTAACGTTATTCTTCTTGCACTTCTTTTGTGGCCGTCTTCTATGGCCATAGTGTGAGGGATGTATGGCACTCATCGGAGGACGTTTGGCTACGGTCCACTTCCCTTACCATTTACTTCTCATCCTCTTCTCCATCTCAACCGTTGAATTGAAATCTCAACGGTTCAGATCTAATGATTTATAAAAATATTAATAAAATATAAAAAATTAAAAAAAATATTTAAAAATAATATTTTTATAAATCATTAGATCTAAACCGTTGAGATTTCAATCCAACGGCTGAGATGGAGAAGAGGATGAGAAGTAAATGGTAAGGGAAGTGGACCGTAGCCAAATCCCATTGGAGGATACTTTCAGAATAAATTTTCTAATTTTCTTCTTATGATCTCATCTCCCTCCTCAGATCAAAAATAAATGGTTCAAATTTAATATTTTACAAAACAATTATTATAGTATTTCTTAAACTCTATGGGTTTATCTTCCTCTTTGGATTTCTCCTTGCCCTGGGATGGAACAATTTCAGTGTTCATCTTCTTCTAAGTTGACCATTAAACGGAGCCTTGCATGTTTAAAAAACCTTAATTAATTAGGATTTTTAATGTTAATGAATATCCTTTGAAGTACTTTATCACTAATTTAGAGAAAGAGGGTGTAGCCTTTTGAAATAGTATCTCCTAAAAAAAATACTTGCTAGGTTGTGTATTAAACATCCCAATATTGCTGCCTCTCTTAGATTTTAACATATCGATTTATTGGGAGATGCCCATGATCATGTTCACTATTTATTTATCTTTTCAAAGTAGGGTTACCTTTTACCAACGAACTATTGGCTCAGGAGCGTCCAACACAATTAACTATTAAGTGGACCAAAAATAACAACAAACTTTTTAAAAAGGAGCGCTCAGCACAACGTCATTAACACCGTTAACAAAAAGTTAACCTCCGTTATCTAAGGTGCAGATTGGCCAACAAACTCTTATTCCAGGAGTGCCCAGCACAAAATTCTAAATTTTACTAAATTAAATAATTTTTTCTCAATTGTCATTATTCAAAACTACTTGTATAGATATCTATGGATAAAAATTATTCATTCTTTAATTTTGTCAAAATTATAATTTGCTAAAATAAACAAAAGTTTTAATTAAAAATATAATTATATGATTTAAATAAAACTCAAGGTGTTTTATATTCTTTTCTTTCGATTTTGCCGTTAACTTAATATCATTATATTCAAGATATTTAATGTATCTTTGGGAATAAGTTATACGACAATTGACACAATTGAGCTTTAAGAACTACTAACCTAAATTTCTTGCTATAATTTAAAGAGGGAAACAAATTATACTTATAAATTTAGATTAACAAGACTTATATTTAGAAATAAAATAAAAATAAAAATCATGATAGAGTAAGAATACATACATAAATTTACTCTAATTTATTTGATTAATAAGTGCACTTTTACATATTTTACTCTAATTCTCTCATATCATTTATCATACATTCTTTTTCTCATAAAAATTATTATTTTATTTTAGAAGAAATTTATGTGAGTTTTATTATAAAAATAAATTATATAATTTTTGTTTAACATATATAATAAATTATAAAACACATTGAGTTTTATTTAAATCATATAATTATATTTTTAATTAAAAATTTTGTTTATTTTAGCAAATTATAATTTTGACAAAATTAAAGAATGAATATTTTTGTCCATAGATATCTATACAAGTAGTTTTGAATAATGACAATTGAGAAAAATTATTTAATTTAGTAAAATTTAGAATTTTGTGCTGGCGCTCCTAGAATAAGAGTTCATTGGCCAATCTGCACCTTAGATAACGGAGGTTAACTTTTTGTTAACGGTGTTAATGGCGTTGTGCTGAGCGCTCCTTTTTAAAAAGTTTGTTGGTATTTTTGGTCCACTTAATAGTTAATTGTGTTGGACGCTCCTGAGCCAATAGTTCAATGATAAAATCACACCTTAACCCTTCAAAGTAACCAAGAAAGAAATGATTCAAATGTACCTAATGATTTTTTATGGTTGAGTCACTAGGATGTCTGATTTATTGTTGAATCCAATTTTAATTCCTTTGGAAATCTTGAATAATGGTAGTTATTTATGTATTTCAAATACTTTGTACTATGCCTAAGAAGGATTATTCAGTGTTAATATTATTAACAACAATATATAGTTATTGTTACTAGGCAATTTGTAATACTTCTATATAGTTCTTCTAGCAATCAAACTTTCTAGTGGTTTTTGCCAACAAAATAATCTTCCCATATGAAAGTTGATGGCTTCTTGGAAAAGGCCATGTTATAGATAACAAAATGTTAAACAAATTAATTTGTTTATTATTTGCCACACTATGCCAAAGAATATATAGTTTTATCATAAGTAAGTGAGCCTTTTCTTTCATGGCTTATTATGGTGTAACATCCCATTTTCAAAAGCAGTATATTTTTTTTTTCATCAGAGTAAAGCATCGGAGCATAAGAGTAACTGATATATATTCAAAAAGCCAACCTCTTCGGTTCTCGGTCCTCCTGATCCTGAGGCTATGTTAAGAGCTGAGGTCCGCACCGGAACTCAGGTAACGGTTAACCTCATACTTACATACACAACATATGCATTACAGATATTTATATTACACAACAAACAAGCATATCCCAACTGCACATAACCCCCCTGACATATGTGTCACACCTAGCTATCGTGTCACACCTAGCAACCGTTTCACACCTAGCAATCGTATCCCAATACCCAGCAAGCATAACAACAATACATGAACATATCACAGAGGTATCAGCTACCTCACATACACCTAGCACATATATGCATACAATAACCACCAGAGTTAGTGTTACAGTACGCGAACGTACCTTCGTTGACGATATACAGGACAACCGTTGGTCAGAACGTAATCACAGGTATCCTATAAGGATAAAAACGTATTTGTTACTAAAAAATCATCATAACAGTCATTTTAGTCAAAAATGACCATTTTACCCTTGAGCCCCCTAATCGGCGAAATTTCGCCAGAGCTTCACTACTTTGACTCTGATCTTCCAAAATGTTGTCATATCTCTAACTCCAACATATTTTCCAAAATAAATATCATATTTAATCCTAAAACACAATATCTAAAATATACTGGAAGATTAAAGATCAAAACAACCTCTACCCTAGAACTTCAAGAACTACCGAACTAAAGACTAGAACCGAAGAACTTACCCTTGAAGAACTTTACTACAACTTTCTCCAGAGCTCCTCTCTCTAACTTCCCTCTAGAATTTCGAAATTTGCTCAAGGAATTGGTGTGAGGATTATGAAGAGAACTCATGGCTATTTATAGAGAAAGTCAAGGGCAAAATTGCACTTTCCTTCCTAAATTCCTAGCCCTTGGATCAAAGGTGTTTTGCAACTCCCATTCTCCACCATTGGATGCTAGTGCCGACCTCCCCCCCCCTTTTTGCACCAAAATGACATCACCAATCATGATGTCACTGGAAAGATTTTTTGCCGTATCTCCCAAAACAACCAAGTTCGTAATTAATTTGCAGAATTAGGGAACCTGGGTCGTTTCCCAACGAATTTGCAGCGGGCTTGTTTAATAACAATAGTGAAACAGAATGATAAAATGGGGGTTTGGTTTAATGTTAATAGAACAAAACGAAATAACATAACCAAAATGCAATAAACAGAGTCAAACAGAATCAAATAAACAGAGACAGATTAAAGATGATCAACCCAACGAATTGATTCCATAAACCTCCATCATTGAACGAAAATACAACTAACCCACGTTTGGTTCCGGATGAATCGAAATCTCGCATTCATCCGAGATTCCTCGCCTAGACGATCGCCTCAGAATCTGTCCGGACAGTGGCGCCTCACTGTGCAATCGCACAGCAACATCAGAACCTAGTCCGAACTAAGTCCTTGGGATGAACCAAACCGAATATTAAATCTAATATTCGAACTATTTCCGTAAATCGAATCCGATAAGATGAAAACAGAATCGAGTAGTTACCATTAGGCACGAGTTCTCTGGATGAATCATGGAATCCTCATCGTTGGGTTAATCACAAGAGTTTAGCCGATCATGGTCGGGAAAATCAAGAACGAACGAAGAACACGAAGAACGCGCCAAGAACATGAAGAATGATGAGAGAAAATGAAAACTTGTATTTTGATCCACTCTAATGTTAAAAACGTGAATGAATATGTTTGTGGTAGCTGCCATACTTAAAAATAACCTAAAACGAAATGGGCTCTCATAGTTTTAGCCCAAAATGTAAATAAAATAAAACTGGACTTAAATTACAAAATTCGGGTCCAAAATAAATCCAGAATTGTACATCCGACTTTGGCTCCAAAATTGACCGCCTTCTTGACCGAATTTGCTCTTGATGTCTTCATAACAATTGTAGCTCTCTGAATCATCTGAAATATGAGACAAAAATGAGGCAAATCCGATGTCTGGTTCAAGAGTTATGGTAGAAATAGTGAAGCAACACAAAACTGGAATTTTATTATTAAAAATGGCTAAATGCAATAAAAGGCCCAAGGCCCAAATAAACATAAGAGCCATTATTTATTAGCTAAAGGGTCCTAAATTATTATTCAAGAGACAAAAATAAGTGTATAAAATATTCAATTATCAAATTCCCCCATACTTATCTTTTTGCACTCCCGAGCAAAATTCAAAGAGAAAGACCTAAAGGAAAAACTCTTCTTTACTAATAATTGCTAACAATGCAAAAATTGAATCAAGGGACACAAAGCTTCAAAAGACCAATCATTCAAGACCAAAACCCTTCATCTCAAATTACAATTCATGGTAGTGTCAATCAATGATGCTAATCACAAAAGATGATCTCTCAAATGATGCGCTCAATCAATCACCTCTCAAGTGTTTAAGGTAAATAAGTGTATCGCTCAAATTCTACTCAAGAAATTTGTTCTACCATAAGCTTGCTCAACTTCTACGTCTCCACTACTCATAACACATACATGCACAAATCAAGAGAGCTTGTAATTAAAGGTTTTAACGGGGCTAGGTGAAGGTAGGTAATAGTATGGAATAAGAGGCTAAGCACCAAAGAAATCAAAAGGAAGAGCACTGATTAACACAATCATTCTCTATGTATGAAACTTTTATTCTACTCATATATACATTCCTTTCTATGTATTTTCTTTTCTTTTCTCTTCTTTGTTGTTTTTTTTTTTTTTTTTTTTCCTCTTTTTTTTTTTTTTTTTTTTTTACTTTTCTTTCTTTCCTTTCATTGTATACGTAATTACAATGTCAAAATCAAATATCCCCCACACTTAAACTCGTTGCACTCCCGAGCAACCCCACACTTAAACACAAAACAAGTTGAAACCAATGCTCAATAAATCTTCAAGGTGCGGAATAAAATGGTTTTACGCTTAGGCTTGTAATGTGGCTTAGAAAAGAATGGGTCAAAAGGCACAAAGGGGCTAGCAAGGGAATCATAATGCAAGGGAAAGCTATTTGGCCAAAGTGAGGAGAATAAAAGAAAGAAAACAAGCTTCCATCATACTTATGCACGTAAGTGAAAATGTAGTTTCAAAAAGAAAAGGAGCAAGTTCTAGAGAACACAAATCATGAGAGATGCACACATGAAAGAAAGAATGGCAAAAGATGAATTCCATTCATGCAGCCCAAAACCTCACAAGGTCAATACCAACTTAGGTAATCAACAACATCAAATCAACTACCAAGACTTGTAATCGAAGAGTCAAGAGTTCCGTACTCAAATGTAATGATCCATTAAAACCAAAATGTCCTAGTTCATAATATGTAGCAATCATTAGAAAGAAAGAATGTATTTATTTTCAAAAAGCAAAGTAGAAAAGGAAAACAAATAAAAGAGAAGGAGGGAGAAGGAAGAAGAATACTCCCAAGGGTTTATGGAGGATAAGTGGCATCAATGAGGAGAATCTCGCGCTTCCTCAGCCGCCGTGGGATCCCTCATGAAATGGCTTGAGGCGATGCCCATTGACCTTAAAAGTCCGTCCCCGGGTGGATCACATAGCTCAACAAAGACCAAATGGAAATATGTTAGTGATCACAAAAGGGCCATCCCATCTAGATCGAAGCTACTGTGCATAAACTTCGACGGAATTAAATAGAAGAACTTTCTCTCGCCCACGTAAAATTCTTTCCTCGTAATATGCTTATCATGGAATGCCTTAGTCTTTTCCTTATACAACCGTGAGCTTTCATAGGCATCCAATCTAAGCTCATCTAACTCTTGCAAACTGCAGCCTTCCTCTCCATCCCTGACTTAGCCAAATCCATGTTGCATTGCTTAATAGCCCAATAGGCTTGATGCTCCAACTCAACCGAAGATGACATGCCTTACCAAAGACAATCCGATAGGAGACATCCCAATCGGCGTCTTGTAGGCGGTGCGATATGCCCACAAAGCATCATCTAGTCGCTTACTCCAATCTTTCCGGTAGAGTTGATGCCTTCAAGGATTTGCTTAATCTCTATTTGAGACTTCACTTGACCATTGGTCCGAGGATGGTAGGTCAGGAAACCTTGTGAAGCACTCCATACTTGCGTAGCAAGGCACCCATGCTTCGATTGCAAAAATGGGAACCCCGATCACCGATAATAGCTCTAGGAATGCCAAACCCGCAGAAAATGTTAGACCTAACAAAATCCACCACCACGTAAGAATCATTTGTCCGGTGGCTTTCGCCAACCCATTTCAAACATAATCAACAGCCAAAGAAGATGTAAGTGTAACCATATGAAGCAGAAATGGACCCATGAAATCAATACCCCAAACATCAAAGATCTCACAAAACAATATAGGGTTTTGGGGCATCTCATGCCTACGGAAATACTCCCCCTCCGACGCTTATCACATGATTTGCAAAACAAATGGGCATCATGAAACAGGAAGGCCAAAATAATCCACATTCTAACACTTTCCTAGCGCTTCTTTGGGGTCCAAAGTGACCACCACAGTGTAAGCATGAGCAAAATGCAATATAGAGTGAAACTCACAATCGTGCACACATCTCCTAACTACTTGGTCACTACAAAATTTCCACGATAAGGGTCATCCCAAACATAATAGTTAGACTCACTTTTCACTTTTAAGGTTTGGGCCCTAGTGGAGTCTACAGGAAAACACCAACTACCAAGTAGTTAACTAAATCAAAGATACCATGGGGTCTTAACTCTTATACGTAGAAGCCGCTCATCGTGAAATCATCCCGAATAGAAGAGGGGTGAGAGGGAGAATGAGTGATACGACTCAAGTGGTCACCACCCGCTTTGTGCTCCACTTCTATCTCGAATCTCCACATCAAACTCTTGAGCAACAACATCCACCGGATGAGTCGTGGCTTAGCATCCGCCTTTTCAAAAGAAACTTTAAAGCCGCATGGTCGAGAAAACAATGACTCTACTAGCTAGCAGATATGACCTAAACTTATCGAAGGCAAATACAATAGCCAACAACTCCTTCTCAGTGGTGGTGTAATTAGACTGAGCGTAATCCAAAGTCTTTGAAGCATATGCAATGACATGGGAGGCTCTATCAACCCGTCCGGCTAAGATAGCACCAACCGCATAGTTGGAAGCATCGCACATTAACTCAAAAGGGAGGAGCCAATCGTGGGGCTGAATCATGGGCCGTGGGTCGGCAACGCTTCAAGTGATCAAGGCCGCCTTGCACGCATCATCAAAGACAAAGTCGGTGTCCTTATGCAGTAAGGTTGGACAAGGGTCGAGCAAGCCTTGCTGAAATCTCGAATGAAACGTCGATAGAAACCTCCGCATGACCAAGAAAAGAGCGAACTTCCCGCACGTAAGCGGGTAAGGCAAAGCAAGAATAACATCGATCTTAGCAGGGTCTACCTCAATCCCTTTCCTAGACACTATGTGTCCCAAGACTATGCCTGACTCAACCATAAAGTGACACTTTTCATAATTCAAAGACAAGATTAGATTCAATACACCTATGCAAGACTCTAGACAAATTAGCTAAGCATGCATCAAAATCAGACCCATATACAGTGAAATCATCCATGAAAACCTCCATGTAGTCCTCTAGGAACTCAGAGAAAATACTCACCATACAACGCTGAAAGGTGCCAGGTGCATTGCGTAGGCCAAAAGGCATCCTTCTGTAAGCATATGTCCCAAAGGGGCATGTAAAGGTCGTCTTCTCCCGATCCTCGGGAGCAATATGGATCTGGAAGTATCCAGAGTAGCCATCCAGAAGCGTAATGAGACTTACCACCAATCGCTCTAACATCCGATCAATGAAAGGTAGAGGGTAATGATCCTTGCGAGTGGCTTGGTTGAGTCTCCTATAGTCAATGCAAACTCTCCAACTATTCTGAACTCGAGTAGGAATGAGCTCATTATTCCGATTGGCTACGACAAGAACTCCGGACTTCTTGGGAACCACCTGGATCTGGCTAACCCATTGCTATCGTAAATAGGATAGATGATGCCGCCTGCGTGCTTAGTGACCTCCTTCTTCACCACATCAAGGATAAGAGGATTAAGGCGTCTCGGGGTTGCCTCACCGGCTTAGAGTCCTCTTCCAATAGAATCCGATGCATGCACATAGAAGGGCTAATGCCAACTATGTCACCAATGTCCACCCAATAGCTTTCTTGTTCACCCTCAATAAGCTTAGCAGCCTTCTCTTCTTGATCGCGTGAGATTATTTGCCACAATGATCGGCAATCGCTCATTCTCCTCCGTAAATGCATACTTGGATGGTCCGGAAGGGATTTCAACTCTAGTTTGGGCGGTTGCTCAAATGGAGGGAGAAGCTTGGGTGGTTGTTGCAACAACTCGATGTCATCACACCGGGAATACCGAAACCATATTCAAAGAAGCACAAGGTAAGGACCGTGTCTATACAAATTTCAAGGTTAACATCGAATGAAGCTCATCAAAATCAGAATCGGGATGCACGTTAGATCGGGATGAAGCTCAAACTCGTAATCAATATCGAGTCTACAAGTAATGTAGAATCATCAAGCAAATCGGAATCACCAAACAATGCAGCCTTAACCAAATTAGTGCAAACAGAGCACCATTCATTATCATCGCATGCACAAATGGGGGTATCACTCTCGGATGAAAAATAAGGATAATCAGACACCAACCATTAAGAACATCATCCACAAAGATCATCAATCACATCAATACGTAAAATGTAATGCTCTTCCCTAGGATATTTCATGGCATCAAAGATATTGAAATTCACGATATATCACCAAACTCCATGGAAAGAGTACCGAGAATGCACATCTATCTTAGTCCTAGTTGTTTTCATGAAAGGTCTCCCTAGAATGATTGGTGACCTACTACTAGGAGACTCACCCTCCATATCCAAGATGTAAAAATCAGCGGGAATATCAATTCATTAACTTTGACTAATACATCTTCAACTAAACCGAAGGATGGGCATTACTCCTATTAGCTAACCGAACAATGACACCAGTTGGACGCAAGGGACCAAGACCAAGAGATCTATAAACAGATGCAGCATGACATTAATAGAAGCACCTAAATCTAGCATGCAATCATCAAATCTATAGTTACCAATAAGGCAAGGGATAGAAAATGTCCCCGGATCTTTGCATTTACGAGGCATGGTAGGTTTGGATGAGTGCCGAGACATTCTGGTTCAAGCTCACTCGCTCATTTCCCTTCGCCGCCTCTTGTTGGTGCACAACTCTTTCGTAAACTTGGCATATTTAGGAATTTGTTTGACCGCATCTAAGAGAGGAATGTTGATCTCTACTCTTCGAATGTCTCAAGTATATCCTTCTCTTGTGCTTTATCTCGCCAACTTCTTGGATCGAATCGCTCTCGAGGGAAGGGAAGAGGGATAGGAATGTCTTCCTCTTCACCTTGCTGCACCGCCTTTTTCTTTTCGTAGTCAATCTTCACATTTCTGACTCGTTTCTCGATGTGGAAGTCACATCTGCAGCTTGCTTAGGTTCCTCCAATTGCTTGCCGCATCAGTAGTGATATAGCACTCACATTTCCTTAGGATTGGGAATTGTTTGTGAGGAAGGGAATTGGATCCCCGAGGTTGAAGCCGGTTCAATGATGTTGCCAATTGCCCAATCTGTGTTTGCAAACTCGAATGGAAGTATCGCTTGTCGTTGGAACCGCATATTGGTGTGACAAATTGCTTCATCATTTCTTCAAGTGAGGAACCACCACCACTACTACTAGCTCGTCGTTGTGCCGCCCGTGGAGGTGGACATATGGCCGGTCGAGGAGGTGGTGCTTGCAAAGGCAAAGGGGCGCAGATCGTTGCTTGGAAAGTCTCGTGGTCCGTACGGCCTCTGTAATTCCATAATTCGCTGACACCGTTACTCGATTCGATTTTGGTATTGGTTGCTCTGGTTCCGATTTTGGTTCCAAATAAAGTCAGGGGTGATTTCTCCAACCAGATTATAAGTGTTGGAGAAGGCATTATTCTCGTTGGTATTGTGGCCTTCCCGGAAAAACACCCACCGCAGCCTACCGACCGATCTTGGTAAGTAGGATCATGCAAGGTAGGGCAAGAGTCGGTAGAATGATAAGGGTCGAACAAAACCCACAAGAGTACCCATGCCGAGAAGGAGAAGACAATGTGACGGTCTCGTGTCACCGCCACCGCCTCACAAGGGAGGTCGGATCATCAAGTCTAGTCTCTAATCTCTCGAGAATCATGCCGGACTGGAGCTTGAATATGGTAAACAGGAGTACTATTGGCTCGTGCCAAACTGGCGAGAGTTATCTCGCCATAATGGATATCAAGTCTCGGGCTTCTTCAGGTGTCTTGTTACTCATAGCCCCACCGCTAGAAGCATCCACCAACCCTTTGTCTACGGGTGATAGACCATCATAGAAAGAGTTGATCAAGTCTTTTTTCTTGATTGCAGTTGCTCTTGAGGAAGGGAAATATTTCTCCAGAAATAACCTCGAATATCACCCAGCTCCCAATAGATGAGGGTCAAGGTACAAAGAACCAATCCTTGGCTCCACCCTCCAATGAGAAAGGAAAAGCTCTCACTTGATATGATCTTCATCAATGGCATGAGGTTTCATAGTGCCGCATACTACATGGAATTCCTTCAAATGCTTAATGGGGCACTCACCGCAAGACCATGAAACTTAGGCAACAAGTGTATTAGACCAGATTTCACTCAAAGTTAGCAAAGAAGGTTAGGATATTGGATGCACAAGGGTTGATAATTAACATCAGTGCACCCAATTCCTTCAAAGTATGATGATTATCCCGCTCTCCTCGCCATAATGTCCGAGCGAGCAAAGTTGCTACTAGAATCGGTGAACACAACAAGACTATCGAAATACTATCGAAGCACAATCGAAATATCAACGGAATGGACACAATCGAATGGCCGAATCGACTCTAATTGAGTATCCAGCTTCGGTATTAATCTTATGACTTAGCCTAACAACTCTTCTAGCAAGAAGAATTGTTCTTTCTATTTCAGATCAAATGGCAACAAATCTTCGGATTAGTAGTATTCCCGGTACTCATGCAACATATACACAAAGCGAAATGGCAAATACTCAAATACAAAATGCCACCGAAAATCAGAATTACGAAAATGCCACAAGAGGTGGTGAAAAGTGGAAAAACACCAAAAGACACAAGAGACAAAACACACAAAAGCAAAAACCTATGCTAGAAATTGACCAAAACAAGTCCAGAAACAGTATCAAATGATTTTTAAAATTTTTGGGACTTGGACAGGGCAACTCCTAGACTATTGGGGAACTCAAAAATGGAATAAAAAAACTTCAAAAATTGAAAAAGTTGCCTAAACGATGGAATTTGGCGAAACGGAGGATAGCCCTTGGAAACATTTTCCAAGGGGGTCTAACGATTCGCCATTTTCTATCACTGTACCAAATTTCAACTCAATCAGAGATACTAAAAAAAATGGTCCTGCTGGAAATCAAAAAGCGAGTAACCTAAAACAGTGAAAAAAATGGTCTAAACGTTAGAATTTGGGGAAAATGAGTGAGACCTCACTTCCCCCTAGGAAGTGACTTTTTCTTAAAACACCCAATTCCTTGTGAATAAGACCTGGTTTGAGTGATCGGAGTCAGAAAAATTTCTGTCCGGCCACCCGAACCACCTAAACTACCTAAACTAAGCTATTTACAATACTGTTACTAATCAAACCGATGCAAATTCCCCGGCAACGGCGCCATTTTTGAAAGATTTTTGCCGTATCTCCCAAAACAACCAAGTTCGTAATTAATTTGCGAGAATTAGGAACCCGGGTCGTTTCCCAACGAATTTGCAATGGGCTTGTTTAATAACAATAGTGAAACAGAATGATAAAATGGGGGTTTGGTTTAACAGTAATAGAACAAAACGAAATAACATAACCAAAATGCAATAAACGAGTCAAACGAGAATCAAATAAACAGACAGATTAAAGATGATCAACCCAACGAATTGATTCCAAAACCTCCATCATTGAACGAAAATACAACTAACCCACGTTTGGTTCCGATGAATCAAAATCTCTCGCATTCATCCGGAGATTCCCTCGCCTAGACGATCGCCTAGAATCTGTCCGGACAAGGCGTCTCACTGTGCAATCGCACAAGCAACAACGTAACCTAGTCCGAACTAAGTCCTTGGGATGAACCAAACCGAATATTAAATCTAATATTCGAACTATTTCAAATCGAATCCGATAAGATGAAAACGAGAATCGAGTAGTTACCGATTAGGCACGAGTTCTCTGGATGAATCATGGAATCCTCATCGTTGGGTTAATCACAAGAGTTTAGCCGATCATGGCTGGGAAAATCGAAGAACGAACGAAGAACACGAAGAACGCGAAGAACATGAAGAATGATGAGAGAAAATGAAAACTTGTATTTTGATCCACTCTAATGTTAAAAACGTGAATGAATATGTTTGTGGTAGCTGCCATACTTAAAAATAACCTAAAACGAAATGGGCTCTCATAGTTTTAGCCCAAAACGAAATAAAATAAAACTGGACTTAAATTACAAAATTCGGGTCCAAAATAAATCCAGAATTGTACATCCGACTTTGGCTCCAAAATTGACCGCCTTCTTGACCGAATTTGCTCTTGATGTCTTCATAACAATTGTAGCTCTCTGAATCATCTGAAATATGAGACAAAAATGAGGCAAATCCGATGTCTGGTTCAAGAGTTATGGTAGAAATAGTGAAGCAACACAAAACTGGAATTTTATTATTAAAAATGGCTAAAATGCAATAAAAGGCCCAAGGCCCAAATAAACATAAGAGCCATTATTTATTAGCTAAAGGGTCCTAAATTATTATTCAAGAGACAAAAATAAGTGTATAAAATATTCAATTATCAGTCACACACTTGCTCAAGAAGTTTTCTACCGATAAAGTCCCTATTCGGTGTTCTAATAGCGTAATCTTGGAAAATCTCAAAAATCTGACAACATAGCCTTGAAGGTCTACTCTTCCTCTTTAGAAATGTCTGGGTTAACTAAATTTTTGATCCCATTGTAACATTTCGCTGCACTCGAACATTTTCGGATAAACGTCTTCGGTTATGGAAATCACTTCAGGTAACAACATCTTCAGGACAAAAATCTACTGATTCATAATATGCCCAGATGTTTACCACCTCATCCCTGGATTTCAAGTTATGGCTTAGTTTCTATAGATTTCCATTTATCTGATTTGCTTTTTGAATATCAGATAGCTTCTTAGCCAGTCTAGTATAACCCTTTTCAGTTACGGAAATAACTTCGGAGGTAACCTACTCCGAGCTAAAAATTCACTTGTTTATAATAAGCCCTGACTTTAGAAACCTAGTCCATGGTTTTCTAGATAGAATTTAATTTCCATCGGTGGTCATTTATCCTATTTGCTTTTCACACTTTATATTATTATTATATTGCAACTTGCACATAAAAATCATGATTTTTATTTTGCCAAATTCTTATCCCTTTTTTAACCCAAAATTTCGGCCAGCTTTTTTTTTTCTGTTTTAATTATTTTATATTATTCTAATTATCTTATATTTATTTTCCCAAAATTCTCTCATTGTTCCACTTCAAATAACATGGATTTAGGCCTTTAAAAATTACTAGAATAATTCTAGACCTTTGATTTTGACTTTCAAAAATTCAATCTTAACCATTGATTAATGATTAATTTGTCTAAATTGATTAAAAAGTTTAATTAGTGCCCTAATCACATGACTAGCAACTTTCTAGGATTAGGGATTTCCATGTACTTAATCTCACTAATTTTTCTTAATCTTTTCCAATTAATTAGCAAGTGTATTTTATGCTAATTTTAGCCATAAACATTTTATTAAAGTGTTTTTCACAATTTAACTTGGATATTCCCTTAATCATGCTTAAACAATTAGCCAATAATTACTTAATTAATCACTTACTAATTGTTGACAATTTTCTTATTTAGGATTAACCATTATCTCACAACTATTTTACTGACATAGGTATTTTATGCTCTATGTAAAATATTAAAAATCATTGGACAACTTATGTCCCCCAAAATAATATTAAATTTCGCTTTATTATTTTCCAAGGGAAATAATCCCAAAAATTCCCTAAATTAGAGACAACATACTCTCTAATTTTTAACAAATATTTTATTACCTCTTACGATTTATCACAATATTTTCAGAGCATTTTATGGCCCATAATTGCATTTTTAGGGATTTTTGACACTTTATTCCCTCAAATTTCACTAGAAATTTTCCCTAGAAATAATACCTAATTTTGAGACCACATATTCACCTATTTCCAATATGTATTATTCACCAAATTATGATACTTATCATAAATGAGATTTTTAGGGTATTACATATGGAAGTGTGCTAATTATTTTATCGAGTGTTGAACAAAATAAATTATGGTACAAGAAAGGCACATGCTGCGTTGTGCATCAGGAGAGGCACAAGAGACGTTACATAATTTCATCTCTGGATATTTTTACAGGAGAAAGACAAAAAAAAAAAAAAAAAAAAAACCATTAAAATTGATAAAAGATAAATAGGTATGTTGAATTTCAATAATTCTAAAGGGGTTGATTAAAATTTTGAAATATTGCAAAATTTGAGAAATTACCTAACTATGCTTACTTTCTTAAGAAATAAAAAGTCATAAACCTCTTGCCGGCTGCCAGAGCTTCGGTGGCGGTCATCACCAAAGCTCCGATGACCTTGTTAGGGATTGGCAGCCAGAGCTCCTGCAACCTAATTTTTTTTGAATTTCTTAAGTAAAAGTTGTCAAGACTGATATCTGAGTTGTTAATAGCAATACAAAAGTTGTAAACAGCGGCCTGATTTTTTTTTTTTTTTTTGGAATTTCTCAGGTAAAAATTTTCAATATAGATATCTGAGTTATTAATAGCAATACTAAAGCTGTAAATGGGGCATTTGTATTCAAAAAAAATATCTTGTCTACAACTTTAATATTGCTATTAACAACTCTAGCAAGAGAAATTCAAAAATAAAAAATTAGCTGCCAGAGCTCTAGTGAAAGTTATTACGAAATATTCAACAAATACCCCGTTTACAATTTTAGTATTGCTATTAATAACTCAAGTATCAATATTAACGTTTTTTCCTGAGAAATTAAAAATATATATATATTAGGCCGTTGTTTAAAACTTCAATATCACTATTAACAACTCAAGTATTTATATTGACAACTTTTGTTTTAGAAATAAAAAAAATATACATTAGGCTGTTGGAGCTCTAGCGGCCAATCGCTAGCAAGATCACTAGAGCTCTAGTGACAACCATCTTTTCCGGAGCCCCGGCAACCGTAAGGGATTGAGGGTTTTTTATTGGAAAAAAATTAGGGTTAGTTAGGTGATTTCTCAAATTTTGCAACATTTCAAAATTTCAAATCAATTTCTTTGGAATTATTGAAATTCAACATACTTATTTATCTTTTACCAATTTTGATGATATTTTTCTATACTTTTCCCTGTTTTTATCTAGAACTGTACTGTCATCAATATTTTCCCCTGTTTTTATCTAGAACTGTACTGTCATCAATTTTTCCCTGTTTTGAGATGGCTCTTCATGTATATTTGTACCCATAGCCAAAACAATTACAATTTTCTAGTTTTCGATCATAATTCAAATTGAAATTTGTTGAGTCACTCGTCGATTATCAAGAAACACAATTATAAGATTAAAACTCACATTACTGCAGCATGCATGTAGTAATATTGTTGACTGCAATTTAGACAATGAAGGAGGAACTGTAAGATTCACATACAGAATAATTTATTCTATATCACATTGGTTGACTTTTCATTGTTCAGAAAAGAAGAGTCTTACACAAAATCTGAGATTGAAATATAATTCATGAGAAGTAAGACTTTTTATTGTTCTGGTCAAATTCGATTCCTTCCCCAAGACCAATGGCCTTTTTAATTTGATTTAACTCCCTTAGTACACCCATCATGTTCATCCTTTCTTTTGGAGATTGTACTGAACAAGCAAGTCCAATATGAAATAGTGAAATTAGAGTCTTTTCATTTTTCGAATGCATAAGAGCCATCTCCTCCATCCTAATTTTTCCTCCAACTGCCATTGTTGTCTACTCTATTTGTTGGGGTACAAGAGCTGTGTCCACAATCTCCATTAGATTGTTTGGAAATGCAGCTTTGACATATCTGGCCATCTTCAAATATTAGATCTGTTGGCCTTTTTTCAGTTAACATTTCCAAAATAAGAATGTCAAAAGAGTACACATCACCTTCTATTGATACCAAAAAACTCATTCCATACTCTGAAATATGTTAGAATACAGTTAATGTTTTGAAACAATGTCTTAGAGACAAACAAAATAAAGAAAGGAAAATATTTCATAAAAGATATGGAATTTACAAGAGCTACAATCAAAACGATAATAAATTATACTTGGAGGAGCATACCCAATCGTTCCTTTTATCCCAAATGTGCTTGTTTGCTTTTGGAAGGCACCATTAATGGCGGCAAGTAGTCTTGCTTACCCAAAATCACTCATGTGAGCCACCATATCATCATCAAGAAGAACATTATATTGTCGGGCTTTAAGTCACAATGGGCAACTGGTTGCTCATTTTCATAATGAAGATAATTTAGTACAGAGCAACATCATATATAACATTAAACCTTTGACAAATATCCAATGTTGATCCATATTCACTTTCTAGATTTGGGTGCAACCATTTTTCAAGCATTCCATTTGACATGTACTCAAAGACCAATGCCTTAAATTCCTGTCCCTTGTAATCAACACTTAAGCAACATGTCCAAATTTTTACCAAATTTTGATGCCTAGCTTATATTTTGAAGTGCTACATTCTGAAATGAAACTCTTTTGAGCACCCTTCTTTTGAAGGTCAAATACCTTTATTGTAACAACTTTATCTTCTAATTCTAGTCTTCCTTTATATACTAAGCCATAACTCCCAGATCCAATCAAGTTGTTGGTGGTGAAACTTTCAGTAGCATTTTGTAGATTTTGATGTGACACCTTGAGAACACTACTACTACAAAAAAATGGATATTACTTCCCTATATGATGTCCTTATTTTAATTTGGGAAGTAAAAAGTGTTTTTGGCGTCCTAAAAAACATTTTGGGACGCCAAAAATCAAGATGTTGAATATTTAGCACATTTTGGGCAATATTTTTAGCCAGGGAAAATTTTTTGACGTCCCAAAATATATTTGGGACGCCTTAAATATCCTTTTTGGTGTCCTAAAAAAATTTTGGGACGCCAAAAAATCATTATTTTGAATTTTTGGCAGATTTTGAGCATTTTTTTGACGCCAAGGCAAATTTTTTGGCGTCTTAAAACAAAATTTAGGACGCCAAAAATATTTCAATTGGCATCCTAAAATTTGCTTTAGGACGCCAAAGTCCTGATTTTTTTTTTTTGGTGTCAAATTCTTGGCGTTCTAAACTTTGCTTTAGGACGTCAAAGTCGAGGTTTTTTTTTTTTTTTGGTTTGGGGGTCAATTGAATTGATAGCAACCTCGATCTCATTTTCATTTCACCATCTCTGCTCAACATCTTCATATCGTCCCTCTCTCGACTTCAGTAGCATCTTCATCGTCCCTCTTTCTCGATGCCGCTGCAGCTCACCGTCCACCGTCCCATATCCGTGCTCCGTCCATCGTCCCCTGTCCCTCTCATCTTTGTGCTGAGAATCTCGTGTCAGTTCTCTGCCATCCCCTGTCCGTGCTCCCTCATCCCCGTCTTCCAATTCTCGCATCTGTGCTCCGCCCATCTTTCGATTCAGGTAAACTAAGTCTCGCAGCTCCGATTCTCGCAGCTTTGACCGCACTAGGCTTTCTAGATTGTTAGATTTGTGGATCTGTAAGTTTGATTATTAGATCTAAAATTTTTGGATTTGTAAGTCTGATTGGAATTTTTTGGATCTACTAGGCTGATTATTATATGTGAGTTTTTTGGATTTGTTAGTCTATTTGTTACATCTGTATTATCTAGATCTGCTAATTATGTTTTGTCTGCAACACAATTTTTGGATCTTTACCATAGTCATGCGTATAGCATTTTTGGATCTAGTTATCACATTTTTTGGATCTGGTTCTTCCTTCCTCAAATCGTGGCTTGCTGTGTCGTCTTTGATCGCTCCGCTCAGTAGCTCCCCGAACCTGAGGTTTGGTTTTTTTTTAAAAAAAAAAAAGAAAGAAAAGTAATATGGCATCCCAAATAAATTTTGGGACGCCATATCTCTAGACTTTTAGCATCCCCTGCTTAGACGTCCTCTAAAATAAGGACGTAAAAAGGGTAAAAATAAGGACATTTTAAGCTTTTTTGTAGTAGTGGAAATTGTTTGATTCTAGATGACTTTGAAGATGATTCCTTGTTTCTTTTATGCCTCCAATAGAAAGAAAACAAAAATATAAATAGGAGAGAATGCCACACAAATCGTAATGACAATGAACTTCAAATTGTGTTTTCTTTATGTATCGAGTTTCTTAGGGCACGGTCGTAAGTGCAGCTCAAAAATTCCCCCACAGAGATTGAGATATATTTACAATTACTGATATTGCACTTGCATTACTAAAAACCCTTCTGTTGGCACCTCACCATCAAACATATTGAAGGAAATGTTTAAGTATTGAAAAGAATAAATGTTCTTAAGCCGTTTAGTACCGATCCAGATAGGTCGTTTCAAGACATGTCTAAATAGGTGAGACATTTCATCAAAGATAGCGAAGGAGGCATGGGCCTGTTGAAGGAATTCCCTTATAAGTGAAAGTATTCCATACTTGTGCACCCTCCTATATATGGAAGAAGGAATCACTACAAAAAAACTTCGTATTAGCCACGGAATTACCCACGGAATTTTTTCCGTAATTAATTTCCCACGGAATTCCGTGGGTAAAAATTACCCACGGATTCCGTGGGTAACTGACAATTACCCACGGAATCCGTGGGTAATTAAAATTACCCACGGAAAATTTCCGTCCCAAAAAAAGACATGGCTTATTTTTTACCACAATATTTTTTGCCACGGAAATACCCACACTAGTGGAAAAATGGATTTTAAGACCGGACGAAACAGGTATATTAGGAGCGGACCCGCGACAGGTCTTGTTCCAGGCGGTATTAAAAGTCTCCCTATTAAGACCGGACTTAGAACCGGTCTTAAAGAGTTTCTTTAAGACCGGACATTTTAAACCTTCGGTCTTAAAATTCGTACTAAATAGATCTGAAATATTTTTTGTTCGGTCCTAAAACTCAAACTTTAAGACCGGACAAAAACTAGACCGCTCTTAAAAGATCCGAATATTAAGACCGGACAAAAATAAACCCGGTCCTAAAAATAGTAATATTAGACTAGATCCCGGTCTTAAAAGACTGACTTTCAAGACCGGATGTTATATACATCCGGTCTTAAAAATTGAACTTTTAGACCGCACTTATAAATGGACCGGTCTTAAAAGACCAACTTTTAAGACCGGCTTAATACCTTTAAGAGCGGTCAAAGATATACATCCGGTCTTAACAATTGAACATTTAAGACCGTCTTATTTATTTGCGCTCTAAATTTTCCCGAATTTTTTTCCCGTTCTCGTTCTTCCCGATCATTAATACACAAAAATCCACCATCCAAAACAAAGACATAAAAGTCGATATACTTAATTTAAGCTACAAGCTATGAACATGAATAAATTGAATTGGGAAAAAGAATACAAATAATTATCCACCATGAGTTATGTGGCCTTAAGTCTACAACAACTAAAGTAATTTATACAATAAGCTAAGATATATAACTAATTACAATCACAATGAGTTACAATACAAAGACGTAAATCAACATACATGTAGTCCAATATATTATTCACCATGCCTTCATCTCGTTTCCCACCCAACAATGTAACATGCATCCTCTTTATAACATGCCCCTTTGAATCGGATCCCGCCACAAAAACAAAACAAGAACAAATTCATAGTCATGACATTATATTGTTTAATTAAGAACGTAACATAGAAGGAATATATAATATATATAGTTAAAACCTTAAAGTTTTCTAAGAATTCTGCATATGAATATTACCTTATGAATTGACTCTTTTATAAAGTGATATCCTCCCATATCCCTTCTTGATGATCATTTCTTATGCCGAGTTCATTATCCGCTTCATCTTCTTCGTTCATGTCCTAGACCCCTTGAAAAAGGAGTACTATCAGAAGATCATAATTTGAATGACTTTCCTCATCAATATCAATGACCCTCTTTCCTTGGAGAGCTACGGACCACATTTTATTTTCTTGATCGGTGATATAGAACACTTGTTTCGCATGGTCTGCCATAATAAAAGGTTCATCTCCAAAACTTCTACTATTGACATCGACTAAAGTAAATCCTAGCCGATCGATCTGAACACCATTATTGACATTAACCCACTTGCATTTGAAGATGGGAAATCTAACTTTGACATAGTCCACCTCCCAAATCTCTTCAATAACCCCATAATATGGCATGACTGCCAATTTAGGCCTCTTATCTTTCGAATTGGAGAAGTGCATAGATTCAGCCTCTAACATAACACCACCGTTCGACTCGTGCTCCTATATCATCTAGGGACTTCGTGTAAAATGTATAACCATTGATCACATACGAATTCCAACTTATGACTTCAACCTCGGGACCACGTGCTAACCATTTCATTGTGTCGAAACACATTCGATCCCTCGAACTTTTGTTTGAACCATTTTGCAAAAGTTCTCGTTATGCTCCCTAATCAACCTTTGTTCGGTCATTCGATGGTTTTCTTTCCTTACAGCCTCTTTATGTGCGTATATGCCGGCTTGAACTTCATCAACATTATTCAAGATGTATAAGTGGACTTGTGACAATTCATCAGATCCACACTCTTTACCGAAGCCCCACGTCTACCCCTTCAAAGATGCCGACGTTTTGGAAGCCCAATATGTCTTACTTTGGCCAAATAATTTTGACAAAATTCCATGGCCTCTTCAAAACATATTTCGAACAATTGATGCTTCCGCCGTACGCGTTCTTCACATACCCTTTTAGGAATTTCATAGATCTTTCAATAGGGTACATCCACCGTAAATGGATAGGGCCGCACAACTTTATCTCCTCACTAGATGAACAATGAGATGAACCATGATGTCAAAAATGAAGGAACAAAAAGCTTTTCAAGGTGGCACAAGATAAGATATCCTTCATTCTCCAATTCATCCAACTTTTCAATCTTGAAAACTTTACTACAAACCGCATTGAAGAAGAAACAAAGTCTAGTCAAAACGACTCGAAGATCATATTCGGCGATCCCTCGAATAGCTACTGGAGTAGTTGTTGCATCAAGACATGACAGCCATGAGACTTTTGGCCTACTAATTTCAAGTCCTTCATCGAGACAAGCCTCTTAAAATTTGAAGAATACCCCGAGGGAACTTTTGTGCCATGTAAACACTCACAAAGCTTCGTTTCTCATCCTTAGACAAAGTATGAGAAGCCGGTGGACAATAAGTTCTCTTCCCATATGGCCTTGGATGCAAGTCTTCGCGTATTCCCATTGCTTGCAAATCCAATCTTGCCTTCACACCATCCTTCGAACTACCTTGTATGTTGAGAAGCGTGCCCACAATACTATCACATACGTTCTTCTCCACATGCATGACATCAATACAAGGTCTCACATCAAGATTGCGCCAATAGGGAAGATCAAAGAATACAGATCTCTTCTTCCATATATTTGTTTCTTTTCTACTCTTTCCGTGCTTACCGAAGATGACACCGATATTTTTAACCTTTTCATACACTTGCTCCCAACCAATGCCACCGGAGCTTCTTCATACTCTTGGCCACCAAAAAGGCCTTCTTTAATCGACGATATGGGTGGCCCCGTCTAAGAAATCTCCTATGTCCAAGATACACCGTCTTTCTTCCATGTTGAAGTTGATGGTAGCATGTGCCTTCTTCACAAACCGGACATGCTTTATGGCCTTTTACACTATACCCCTCCTTCTTGAAAGAGTCAAAAACATCGACACCTTCTTCCCACAACTCCTTCAAGTCTTCGATCAAGGGCTCCGTGTAAACATCTATGTCATTTCCGGTTGTTTTGGTCCCGAAATCAACATAGACAGCATGATGTACTTTCGTTTCATGCATAACATAGGAGATAAGTTGTAAACAATCGTGAGTACAGCCATGAGCTATGTATGCTGCTAAGGCTTCCATAGGGATTCATGCCATCCGTGCTAAGGGCAAGCCTGAGGTTCCTAGGTTCTTCGCCGAAGTTCGGAAATAATTGATCGATCTTCTTCCATTGAGAAGAATCGCCGATGTCGAAGCCGTCCATCCGAAATCCTCTCATCTCGCATGCCACCTCATATTTTTGCATCATTTTCATTCGCAAACAACCGCTTGAACCTTGGTATGATTGGAAGATACCACAACACTTTTGCAGGCCCCTTATCTGACTTGTACCGTGGGGTTTCACATATCGGACAACTCGCTTCTCTTCAAACTCTTTTCTATACAATACACAATCATTCTAGCATGCATGGATCTTTTTGTATTCCATCCCAATGGACAAAGTATCTTCTTAGCATCATAGTAGCGATGCGGCAACACGTTATCATCCGGAAGCATGTCCTTCAAAGCCTCAAGCAATTCTCAAAACTCTTGTCGCTCCATCCATGACGTGCCTTCAAGCTTACCAATTTCAATACAACGCTCAACAATTGGTATTTTTACACCCACGGTATAGCGGTGTCTCTCGCATCACTGCACATATTACCATATGCATGTGATCGCTCAAAAGCCTCTTCTCCTACATCACGGATAATGTCCTCTATGCGATCATCCATATCCGTGTCATTATCATCAAATGCCACTTCCCCATGTTTTTTCCCACTTGATGGCACTTGTTCACCATGCCATACCCATACTGTATAAGTCTTACAAAATCCGTGACAAATTAAATGTGTGCGTATAACTTCAAAGACGAGGAAATTAAATGCAGGGATGAAGGTCTTGTGGACTAACCTCGTAGCATATAAATTCAAATGCGTTTGCCGAGTCGTCTTACTTCTCCGCTCACGAACGTTGATGTTGCGCACAAGACAAGCAAGAGTAACCTAAAAACACTTGTTGGTCACTTGGGTAGGTCTAAAGTGCAAATATAATCTTCAAAAACAATATTCATTAACAACAGAGAATACCCATAACAACATTACACCGATTTCGTTAAACCCATGAAAACCAAGACCGATAAGTCGGAAAATAATAAAGTTTTAACCAAAACATCTCTTACAAACTTCGTCTATAGACGTTTAGCTAAGGAACCAGAGAGTGATTGTCGAGAGAGGTACGCGGCGCCGACGAAGTTGAGAGGGAAATTTCAAGTCGGAACCTGAGTATTCACTTTCGGCAAGACAAGAGATCAGAGGGAAATTTAATTTTTCCGCGCGACAAAGATACCTTATTTAGCTTTTTGGATTTTATTAATACCGGTTATTAATTAAATGTCCGGTCCTAAAGATACAACTAACATTTTAAGACCGGAGTTTTAAAAGTATCCGGTCCTAAACTTTTATTAGTCTTTTAAGTTTTAAGACCGGAGGTTTATAAAACATCCGGTCCTAAAATTCAAATACTCTTTAGATCCGTTACTTATAAAATGTCCGGTCTTAATGGCCTTGGTGATTGCAATATTAAATCATTAAAATAAAGGATATTTTTTGGACAAAAATAAAGGAAAATTGGAGAATAAGTTTCTTTAATGAATTACCGGAGAACACCAAAAATTCATACAAAGTTCTTAATTTCTTACATTAGTTCGTAATATTCTGACATTACTTCGTAATATATACACAACAACAAAAACAAAAGAAAAACAAGCTGAATATTATCATCCACAAGAATCTCGATCAACAACCTCGGCGATTTCGGCGTGAAGAGCATTAATTTCCCGCCGGAGATCGCAAGTTGTTGTCTTATTCTCTCCACCCGCAATATGAATGGATCATTACAGAGAGCGGAGAGGGTCGAGGTAGGCGCGCTGGGCCAACAGTTGGAGAGGGGGATTACGAACATCCGCATGGCCAGCTTCAAGATGACAGATGAACTCAGAAGGGACAGGATCGGCAGAAGGATCGAGGGGGCGGCATGAGGAATCTCTTCATCATCCGAAGAAATAACAATGGGTCCAACGACCCGAGAGTCTTCGGAAACAATACGACGCACTGTCGCTGGAGGAGGCGCACCATATAATGATCTAACCATGGCACGAGCTTGAGGCGTGTATGCACCCCTACGAGCATTCAAAATATCCGGTCCTAATAGTCATTTACTTTTAACAAACTTTTAAGACCGAAATTTTATCTTGTATCCGGTCCTAAAACTAATTTTTAATTCAATTACTTTTAAGACCGTCCTTTTATCATATATCCGGTCCTAAAATCATTTAAGACCGATATTTTACTTTGTATCCGGTCCTAAAACTCATTTCTTATTATATATTTCAATTTATTTTTTCAAGTAAGAATTTTTGGTTAAAAATATTACTTTTAAGAACGGATCTTACACAGTATCCGGTATTAAAAGTTCATTCTTTTCAAAAAGCAGAGTCCCTTCCCCATGTTGAAATGAATGATTCAGAGTCTCTTCGGCTTCCACATAAACTTCCCAACTAGGCGTCCCTCGTATTCTGAGCAAATATGCGTCTCCTCGTTAATGTTTCCTAAGCGCTTCACATTCTTCAGATGGGTTCTCTATTTAAACCCGTTGTTACTTTCTTCACATTCATCTCCATCTCCTCCTAGAACCTCCACCGTAATGGCTTCTCCACCACGACGAGGTCCTCCTCGCCGGGCGAAATCCCGAGGCACCTCCATATCCTCCTCCGTTGCCTCCGAACCCGAACCTCTCGCGATGCCGGAGCACTGATAGCCCGCGCCGATCATATAGACCGACGCTTGGGCCAACTGCTTCAGGTCTATCACGCCGTCAACAACAAGCTGCACGCGGTACTCGACGCCAATGACGTTGAGTACCATACCTCTGATGACGACGTCTCCGACCCTTCCCTCCCCTCCGACAACGATGGGGAGGATTAGAAATTTTTTAGTTTTTTTTATTTTTATTTTTATCTTTTTTGTACTGCTGCCTCACAAGGCAGCAGAAAAAAATATTATTAAAAAAAATTTTATTTCCCAATCGCCTTCCTTGTTTATCTTTAACTTTATGTTCTTTTTTCTCCGACAACAAGAACAAACAAAACACTGTCCTCTTCGTGGTGATCAATCTTAAAAAGTTGCAGAATAAAGTTAACAGCTGCGACCATGCAAAACAAAACAAAAAAACATTATTTACCTTTTTCGAATAAAAACAAACAGAGTGACGACTATTCTCAAGTTTGGACCATCGTTGTCGTCCCCTGTACTTTTCCTGTTGTGAACATTTTCAGTGTCCTTTTCGTTATCTTCTTTCTTTTTCCGACAAAAAGAAAAGGGACACCGATGATGATCTTTACAACCAGAAAAGTAGAAACGAGGACAACGAAGCACAAAACTTGAGAAGAACGCCAGAAACATGGTTGCCTTGAAACCTAACGATATGTCTGAAAAACGAATCACCAACTCTATTTAAATGAAGAATATTAGGACCGGACGTATAATAAATCCTCGGTCCTAAAAATTAAGCCTTATTTTAAAATTTAAAGTTAGGAGCAGACAACTAACAATTATACGGTCCTTAAGGTTTCGGCAAACTATTATAAAAAACCTAAATATTAAGCCTTATTTTAAAATTTAAATTTAGGAGCGGACATCTAACAAATATACGGTCCTAAAGGTTTCGGCAATTAAATAAACGAAGACTTTTAAGACCTGACAACTAACAAATATACGGTCCTAATATTTTAGCCGTATATTTTCTAGACTTTTAGGATCAGATATTTGATATATATACGGTCCTAAAAGTCTCTACCATTATTTTTTAGACTAAGACTTTTAGGACCGGATATTTGTTAAATATACGGTCTTAAAATGGACGAAGACCTTTAGGACCGTACTTTTAACAAATATACGGTCCTAAAAGTCACGAATACTTTTCAGAGCCTCTTCTGGCTCATTTTCAACATCCGCCTGTACCTCAAATTTCAAGCACTAAATAGCTTTATCAACCATCCCATTCATTCGAAACCCAAAATGGACACACACAAATTGTTCGAAAAATAAACAAATTTATTATTGAATTACATTGCGTTATATTTACAAATGAATGAATTAGCTAGTCGAAAAATAAACAAATGTATGTACAGTAAGGCTATTGTTGCTACAAAGATCATATATTATTTTCTAAGACCAATTTATACAGATATTTACAAAACACATCGCGTATGTGCTCCACTTCATCATCGAAAAGGCTTTGGACAGAAAACCTCTCGTAACATCAAAGACAAAATGTAAATAACATATTATTACGTGCATCTTTCATATGTAACATTAAGCCATCGGTGATCGAATTCACCATAACATTTTACCTTTAAAGTGAATTTAGTCTTTCCTCCGTCACAATATCATATATGTGTTTCATGACGTACGGCCACATAAGTTCGATTCTTGCGGTTGCCGACGGTCTAAAAATAACAATAAATATATAAGAGCATATATAGCTTATCGACCAACTTCGTAAGGCAATTATGCCATGTCCAAATATGTACTAACCTTAATTTTGTGCCATTTAGGATCTCGTGATCTCGAACCCCACGCTTTTTTTTTACATCAACTTGGAAGGTCTTCATGCCACTATCATCAAAATCACAAATTTATCGCAATGTTCACTGAAAATTCACAAAAGAGATTTGAGACAAGACAATCAAAATGACATTCTTACTCGTTGATGATCTGCTTCAACACAAGCGATGGATCCAGGTGAATGGAGCATAAGAAGATAACATAATGCGACTCCATGTTCATGACGACCAACCGCGGTGGTTGCTGAAAATTCACATACAAGAAAGTATCAGTGATATATATATATATATATATATATATATATATATATATGTAGCATAATTAAGTGAATTGCACACAAGAATTGTGATATATATGTACCCGAGCCAGTATGGAAACAAGTACACCTTTCTTGGCACTTGACACAACCTCTTTGATATGTACTCCTGTCTCAATTCCAGAGGTAGTGTTGTACTTGCATATACTGGGCACAAGAATCCAAAATCCGAAATTCTGCCCTGTTGAACCAGTTTCTCGTGCATGCACCTACAAGAATGACATCGATAAGGGAATTAGTATATATGTATGTGTGTCTAAACGGTGCATTTAAATTATGTAATCAAGGAAGAAGATACTTACTTCATAAATATTTGAACACATGCACTAGTAACCTTCGACTTCATCATCACCATTTGTTCGTGGTGTACAGTTGATCCCAAGTTGTGGACAGTCCCTTTAGCAACCAATTGTCTATGACCATCACGATCCTCCACATACGATGACAAGGTTGCTCGATCGTCCAACAATGCAGCTCCTCTAGTGCTCGCCGCCGCATAGGTGCAGGCCAAGGTGTCAAGGGATCCACACTGTCTCTGGCCGAGAGCTCAGGAGGAACTTCATTTTCTCCATCTCCTCCTTCATCTTGCTCATCTCGATTGAAACATCCTCAATGCAAAGCATCCTTCGCCGCCGATTCCTCACTTAATTTGGCAAGCGTCGATCCATCTCCTCCCGGTAACCATACTTTGTCTCGTGGCATTTGGATTTACCAAAGTATTGCTTTAGGCCTACCCGTCCTCCAATCCCCTTACACGCCCGAGTGATCTGGTTTTCCGGCCGCAGATGTCGAACATCATTCCTCCCGTCCGACGCAAAAGATCCCTCTGCCTCTTTCTTTTTAAGATCTTCCCGTAAGATACGATAACGAGAAGCTTAGTGATGAAACATGTTTAGTAAGTAAAAATAACAATATCGATACTTACAATTCGTTCAAAGAACTACACGAGTTTTTTCACTCGTGTAGGCGCCGCTTGGCTTTTGCCGAATATACAACCACAGCTCCTCGCGACGTATTGGAGATGGCGGCTGGTCAACTACCGTAGAAGGATTGCATTCAACTTCATCTTCCAATCTCTTTCGTTTGGCTTCCATCAAATCTCTTTCGGCCTTTTCATATCCTCCGCGAGAAGCCCTTTGTGGGCAATCATTCTTTCTCCCAATCTCCTGATATTTTTCCCTTATTTTCTGTGAATCAGGATTGAAAACAACTATATATCAATTATGAACTCCAGCCATGTCACTAACAGAAATTAGAGAACTTCTGCTTGATATGAACCTCAAACATTAGTCAAATTCACTTCATCAAGTTTCAACATTTTACTTAAGGAAGATGTAGCATTGTAGAAGAAATTGGGAAAACCAAAGGAAAGGGAGTTGCAGAAATGCTGCCAACTCAGTCAATTCATTCATTCATCATAAATGGTTCCTACACATATTAAAATAACTAACTAACTACTTGCACCGAAACCATTACATAGTTAACATACTTACTAACTAACAGCAACGTCTAACCATGGCCATTACACAGTTTACATATCGACTTGCATGGAACTAGGACATGCTCCTCTCATGCAGACAAAGGCAGCAAATGTATACTTCTATTCACACACCAAACCATTTAACTAACAGATTAGATGTACACAATAACATTCACATATCCGCACAGTTAATAAGCAAACAAAAGTGCAAACAAAACTAAATATAAACTCACCAGAGCTTCAGAGTTGTCCGCTTCGAAAAAATTGTTGCCAAGTTTGTTCATCAAGAAATTTGTACTTGCCGGTGGTTGATGGTCGCTTCTCTCGGCAAAAACATAAGTGTTAGCCGAAAGGTCTTAAACTTCCCGAACCGCTCGGCACAATAAGACAATATTGAGTCTTTCAACTTCTCGAATCGGGGACGATGAATGTAAGCTGGATAGTGTCCCACATAGGATCCTTTATTGTTTTTTGGTCCACATTTTTCCACTCATCTGTCAAAATGCTAACCTTGCTGCGTACTAGAATGCCGAAAAAACTAGTATATGTGCTTTTATTAGGACCGACAGGTTGCAAATTTTCTTCAAAAAGAATCTCGACCTTCGTCCCAGAATTCCGACTAAGGGATACTTCCATCATTCGTGTGCCGCTTCTACCACGGCGTGCACGGCGCTGAGGAGGCTCAATGTGAGATGAAGAGGGTTCGTTCGTCCGACCCTCACCAGTTAAACCAAGATATCGTAGTTTCAGAACACGAGTGGAATCGTTTTCACCGTTCATTTTCAAGACAAGAAGAGAGCAATGCACGAGAAAATGAGGGAGTAACAGAGGCTAACGGTGCGCGGGCGAGGAAGAGAGGTAATGCAACAGAAGGGTTTCGCAACGTTAACGGGGTTCTTCAGTGAGAGTAACAAAAGCTTCCGCAAAGTAACGTTTATTTGGCGCCTCATTTTTAAGACCGGACAAATACCTATATACGGTCTTAAAAGATAACCTTTAAGACCGGTCTTTCTATATGTCCGGTCTTAAAATTAATTAATTTTTTATTCAAACTTTAGTACCGGCCAAAACTTTTGTCCGGTCTTAAAGTCTAACTTTTAAGGCCAGGTCATTCAGAACTATGGTCTTAAAATTTATTAATTTTTTATTTAAACTTTAGTACTTAGGACAAATTTTAAGTCCGGTCTTAAAAGTCAAAGTTTTAAGAACGGCTATTATATATGTTCGGTCTTAAAACTTTAATACCTTTATATTTATATTTTTCCGTATTATTTTGGAGTGTAGAAAATATAAGTCTCGCCTTGATGAGATTTCTCCATAAAAGTAATTGATATTTCAATTTTTTTATTAACATTTTTAAGACCGGTTGTTATTTTAACAGGTCTAGATAAGATCTATGAAAAATTGATCAGAATAAGAAGTTCTTTATATTTACAAATTTGCCACCGGTCACAGATTTAGGACCGGTCGATACTTAGTCCGATCTTAATGAGGCGTCCTTCATTGTGTAAGAAGTTCTTTTTATTTACAAAACTGCCACCGGTCACACCATTAAGACCGATGCTTCGTTTATCCGCTCTAAATGAGGCGGTCTTATAGCCCTTCATTGTATAAGAAGTTCTTTTTATTTACAAAACTGCCACCGGTCACACCTTTAAGACCGGGGAGTCGATGATCCGCTCTAAATGAGGCGGTCTTAAATCCCTTTTTTGCACTAGTGCCACGGATTCCGTGGGTAATTGTCAGTTATCCACGAAATCCGTGGGTAATTTCCGTGGGTAATTTTTACCCATAGAAATTACCCAATGAATTCCGTGGGAAATTATCCACGGAAAAAATTCCGTGGGTAATTCCGTGGCTAATACGAAGTTTTTTTGTAGTGTATAATCTCTCCGTAAAGATTATTTTGAGAGACATCTAGAGTGCCAAGGTTTTTTAGCATTCCTACCTCAATAGGAAAAGATCCATCTAGTGAATTGTGAGATAAGTTTAATAAAATGGACAAGGAGGAAAGACCAAAAATTTGAAAGGGAATAGACCCAATTAAATTATTTTTTGAAATGTCTAGGCTTAGCAAACTTTTCATGCTTCCAATTGTGGCAGGAATTTCTCCTTCAAGCATATTCTTTGAAATTCTTAGCATAATCAATTCACTAAGGTTTCCCAAAGAAGCTAGTATCTCTCCAGAGAGTTGATTTCCCTACAAATGTAGTTCTTTTATCTCATGTAAATTCCCAAAAGAAGTTGGAATGGGGCATGAGAATTCACTGTATTGGAGATCCAAGATATTTAATTTTGTGTACTTTCCTAAAGTGTCAGGAATAGTACCATATATCACTACAAAAAATTTGACTTTTGGTGGCGACAAAAGTCGCCACTAAAAGTCGAAAATTCGCCACTGAAAGTGTTTAAGTGGCGACAAAAAGTCGCCACCTATACCGTTGTCACGAATACTTTTGGCGGCGACATTTTAATGTCGCCGCCAAAAGTAGACTTTCAGTGGCGACTTCTTGTCGCCGCTAAAAGTAGACTTTTAGTGGCGACATTTTGTCGCCACTGAAAAGTAGGGTTTCGTGGCGACAATTGTCGCCACCGATAACTTTGGCGGCGACAATTGTGTCGCGCGGATATCGGCTATTAGTGGCGGCGAAATTGTCGCGCTAATAGTATTTTCAGTGGCGACAAAATGTCGCCACCAATACCCTTTCCGTGGCAACCAATTGTCGCCGCTGAAAATACTATTAGCGGCGACAATTAGTCTTTTTAGTGGCGACATTTGTCGCCGCCAAAAGTAATTTTTTTTAAAAAAAATTTCTTAAATGTAAATTGATAAAATTAAAAATTGTACCACAATTAAAACCTGTACTGCATTGATTAAGATCATAAAAAACTTGAAACTAACAATATATTAACTAACAATGATACTAACATAAATGTTCAAAATTAACATGAAATATTTAAATTCTCTATAAACAAAGTCTAAAGATTGTTCATTGGAAGGAAACATCAAACATAAAACTATGAAGAAGGATCGGTGGTGGGATAGAAAGGCTTGGAGTAGATGAAGTAGGAGCTGTTCCTTGCCCTGTTGCATTAAGACGGCTAGAATCCTCTGCTCCATTTGTTTAATCTTCTCATCAAATTGTGCACGTTCTTCTGCGCGCTCTGCTTCCATCCTAGCACGTTCCTCAGCACGCTCTGCTTCTATCTTTTCACGCTCCTCCTGAATTTTTTTTATCAAAGTCCTCAAGCAATTGGGTACGCATAGTCTCCACAGTTGAATTATCATTGGATTGAGAGCGATTTCTCTTCCTCAATGGCTCTGCTCCATACCCTTTTCCTCTTACATACCACGACCTTTCACCAAGAACAGCTGTCAATATTTCATCAGAATTCATTCGAGAATCAACCTCTAGCTCTTCTTGTTGTTGGCGAAGGTCTTGCAAGTTAGCCTACAATTAAAGCATGAAACAAATGAGATAAAAAAATTATTGAAGTTAGTAAACATAAAAACACAACGCATACGTATATTTGCTCAGATTGTGGATCTGCCCACTCTAACTGTCCATCTGCTTTCTTCCTAGTGTGCTGGATTAGGTACAATTGGTCAGGGGGTGCAGACTCTCCAGTAGTGGGGTCCATCTACAAAGCATACGACACATGGTACAATTCAAAATGAAAAATGATTCAAAACATATACTAAAGTGAAGAGAGACTTACTGTAGCGAACTTAATCTCCTCAAATGATAGATTACCACAAGTATGCTTTGTTACTTGTTTTCCTCGGTTGCTCTTGTTTCTTTTACTTTTTTTCTACAAAAAAATTTGTAACAAATAATTAATGACTAAAATAAATATATGATCCATTTAAAAGGATAGAAAGGTACCGTGAACACGTCAGTCGGAAATATGCTAGTAACAACTCCCAATCTTCAGAACTAATATTTTGAGGAGGATTAGCCCGCCTCTCCTCATCAGAAGCATATTCGTTATAGTGTTTGTGCAAGTTGGTCTTCCAATTTCTAAAGGCATTTTCAAGTTCATTGTTATAGTTTCTTTGAACTTTTCTTCGTTGGTTGCATCATAAGGTTCGAATTTGTCCTAAAATACATTTAAAAAAAATTGTTATGAAAACATAAATAAACAAAGATATATATAAATATTTGGGAAGAGTATACCTTTACTTTCAAAATCATCTCATCTTTATAGTGTTCATTAATATTCTTCCACTCAGCACCATGACGAAAAGAGATTGTAGTCCTAACAACATAACCACAATAATTAACAAGGTTTCTTGCTTCCGCACCTACTGCTCTTGTCAAGTCGTCTGATAGTTTCACGGGTATCTTTGATCCAAATTTAGTCCTCAAGTCCACTTTATAATATTTGTACACTCCTCTGCCATTTTTGAGAGGATGAGAGGAGCCTATAATTCATGTGACAGAATTAAAACAATTAAAATTGAGCAACAACCTAAAGACACAAGCATCCATTAAGAGCAGAATATATATATCCACAATACAATTTTCTGATTCAGTTTAATATCAACCGTTTCTATAAAGAGGATCATACAACGAATTATTTTTGTAAAAGAATAGGTATATGCATACACGTTATATATTTTTCAAGTATTAATTTATCTCTTACTTATACCTAAACCACTGTGACGTAGAGTAGTTATTTGTATTATATACAATTTGTATTATATACAATTAAAACAAATGTACCTGCACTACTAGCTTGAGTAGGGGCAGAGTTTGCAGGCATTTCCTCGAGTGACTGAGGTGTAGAGGAAGTACCCCCAGTATTTGTGTCACCACGTAGTCTAAAGGAATGATTTTTCTACCCCGACCTCTCTTTAATCCTGACATATCCTGCAAAAATGTACAACATTCAAAATAAATTTTAAGCAAGCATAAAAAGTGTGAAAGCAAATTTAAATTATAAAGACTTAATGTACAAATTAGTAAAAGCTACCATAAAGAAACAATAATTTCATTCAATTGATTCTTCTGAGGCACTATCACTTATATCATTATCTTCTGATTCTTTCTCTTGTACTTCATTTTCTGTGTCACTTTCTATTTCGGTATCACTCTCATAGTCATCAAGCACATCCTCTTCATTACTATCTTCATGACCCAATGAATGAGTTTCGTTGTCATTGATAAATCCAATGTCCATGACATCACGATTATTTCTTTGTGACGGTTCTCCTGCTTGAACAAAAGTCTGGTGTTGTACATCTTCTCCATAAAAGTTAATGATAAAATCAGGTTCTACACGAGTTGGATTGTCAATATTTAAGTCAACCACCAATTGTTGATAAGCCACTTCATCAACCATAACATCATTTACCCCACTAACATCATTATCTTTGTCAATTGGCATATTGAACAAGTCACGTGGATTCGTTTTGACAACAACAAGCCAACTAGGTTGAACAAGATCATCCACATAAAAATTTTCTCGCTTGAGATGCTAAAATGAATGGTTCATTAGTTTGTAATGAACATTGAGTGTTAATACTTGTGAACCCATACTTATCAACCTTATACCCTTTGTCATAATGAGCCACGTCCCACCAATGACACTTAAACAAGTATATTTTTCTATTCCCCATGTAAGACAATTCATAAATATGGTCTAACACACCATAATATTCTTTATCAGCATTTTGGTCATCACCCTTGACCATGACTCCATTGTTTTGAGTCTTTTTTCCTATTGCCCGATCTTTCGTGTGGAAGCGAAATCCATTTCCTATGAACAAGGAGTAACGATTGACTACCTTAGATGGACCAATTGATAAACTTCTGAGGTCAGGGCTTACATGGCCTTGTTTGGACAACACTCCCACCTATGCAAACAAGAATCATTTCTTCAATATGCAATACTATCATAAATTAAATGAATACCAAATTCGAATTATTATAACCTACTCGTGAACGAAACCAATCAGGAAACCCCTTGCATTGGCTTTGTGATCCTTGGACTTCAAGTTCACTCATGTGTTCCCTAAATGTTTTTCACACAAGTTAGAAACCAAAAAAAATGGCGCTGGACTGGATAGGAGTGGTGTTGGAACTGCATTTAAGGATTTAGGATTTACATATTTATAAATGTAAATAAAATAAATTTGAAATAATGCACAAGTACTCTACTAGATCAATTGATTAAGATATTTTGATTCCAATCATGTGTTCGAACCATGTGTGCATTATGAAACTTCTTTTTTTTTCAATTTTAAAAAGAAGCGAAAATTTTAAATTAGACTTTTGGCGGCGACAGATGACTGTCGCCCCTGAAAGTACTTTTTGCGGCGACAACGAGTCGCCACCAAAACAC
Organism: Acacia pycnantha; assembly: GCA_025563575.1. NCBI lineage: Eukaryota > Viridiplantae > Streptophyta > Magnoliopsida > Fabales > Fabaceae > Acacia > Acacia pycnantha. The sequence continues at coordinate 294,601 of JAMWYP010000017.1, read as the reverse complement.
ACTTTTGGCGGCGACAAATAGCTGTCGCCACTGAATGTATTACAATTTTTTTTAAAAAAAAAATTTAAATTAGACTTTTGGCGGCGACTAAGAACTGTCGCCACGGAAAGTAGTAAAATTTAAAAAAACTAAAATTTGAAATTAGACTTTCGGCGGCGACACAATGTCGCCACTAAAACACACTTTTGGCGGCGACATATGACTGTCGCCACTGAAAGTATTACACTTTTTTTAAAAAAACGAAAATTTGAAATTAGACTTTTGGCGGCGACAAAAAGTCACCACCAAAACACACTTTTGGCGGCGACAGATGACTGTCGCCACTGAAAGTACTTTTGCGCGACAAAGAGTCGCCACCAAAACACACTTTTGGCGGCGACAAATAGGCGTCGCCAGCTTGAATGTGTTACAATTTTTTTTAAAAAGAAATTAAATTAGACTTTTGGCGGCGACTAAGAACTGTCGCCACGGAAAGTAGTACAATTTAAAAAAAAAAACTAAAATTTGAAATTAGACTAACGGCGACACAATGTCGCCACTAAAACACCCTTTTGGCGGCAACATATGACTGTCGCCACTGAAAGTATTACACTTTTTTTAAAAAAACGAAAATTTTAAATTAGACTTTTGGCGGCGACAAAAAGTCGCCACCAAAACACACTTTTGGCGGCGACTAAGAACTGTCGCCACTGAATGTAGTAAAATTAAAAAAAAAAACTAAAATTTGAAATTAGACTTTTGGCGGCGACACAAAGTCGCCACCAAAACACCATTTTGGCGGCGACAAATAACTATCGCCACGGAAAGGCATACTTTCGGCGGCGACATGGAAAGTCGCCGCCGAAAGTCTGACCGCCAAAAGTCAAGTCGCCACTAAAAGTCCTTTTTTTTTGTAGTGTATCTTATTAAGACCTAGGTATAGTCCAATGAGTTGGGTAGACAAATTTCCTATGGAGTTGGGTAAAATGCCTCCAAATCTGTTGTAGCTCTAACCTAAAATTTGAAGTTTGCTACAGCTTTTCAAAGATGTCATGAAATCAAGTTCACTATTTGAGCCCCTCCCAAAATTATTAATTGCTAAATTTAGATGCGGTATATCTTTAAGGTTTCCTAGATTGGGAACTTCACCGAAAATATGATTTATAGAAATATCCAAAACTTTGAGTGAAGAAGCATTTGTGATGGAATTTGGCATCCTACCAGAAATTTGATTCCCACCTATGGCAAAATATATTAGATTAGGGAGGGTAAAAAAATGTTGTCCGGAAATCTAGTGCCATTGAGATTGTTTACTCCTAATGATATCATCAAGAGAGATGATAGATTGTAAAGTGTAGAAGGAAGCGCACCCGACAAACTACTTACCGGTGCTGCAAAGTTTGTCAGGTTCTTCAATTGGCCTATCTCTTCTGCTAGTATGCTTCCTTCCAAGGTATTACAGCTTAATGCAAGATAGGTGAGGGAAGTAAGATTCCCTATAGATAATGGGATTTCTCCACTTAAGTTGTTGACAGAAAGCTGTAACTTTTTAAGCTTTTGAAGAGCCCCCAGCTGATATGGTATTGTGCCAGTAAGACTATTCCCATCCAAAAACAAGATCCTCAATTCAGTGCAACTCGTCGAGTTCCAAGGAATCTCTACTGTTAATGTGTTGTTTGAGAAAAAGAGTTTCTTTAGTCTGAACAAACATCCAAACTCGTGGGATTTCTCCATGGAAAATATTGTCTATGAGGGAGAGATTTCTCAAGAATGAGAGATTGCCAACGTGAGGCGATATGATCCCACCAAGATGATAGCCTTCCAGATTCAACTCAGTGACTCGCCATGCTTGTAACCATTTGTGATTCTAGTCCAGATGCAGAAGTGATTTGAATTATTCCAAGAGCTCAAGATTTGATCTGGATCATTAGTTATTGATCCTTTAAACTTAAGTAATGCCAAATAATCACTCATTTGATATGTAGCTCTGACATGCTGGAAGAAAAGCAAGCTTAAGCAGATGAAGATAATAAGGATCAATGGTTGAAGGTATTATTTGGAAAGAAACGAAAATGAAGGCAAAAGCCATGGCTATGTACTGAAGGTAGTCTCATCAATTATTGACCTTTAAACTTTAGTGTGTTTGATTTGATTTGCAGAGTCAAGTATTGAGATTGGTACCTCTTTAATAGGATCTTTAGTTTGTTGTTAGCTTATGTTCTGCCATTTTCATATAAGTAACGTAGGTAAGTGCTACTGTCATGAGTTATTGTTAATTATCTTAACATGATAATCATGGAACAGAGATATGCAACAAGGCAGAGAGAATAAAACCTTTCTTATTCATGAATATTGAAGATTACAACATTGTGTCATATAATACACTGTCAGGAAGATTATTTATATACAACCTGAAACTGACCAACTGCTTAACAACACTAATTGTACAACTAACTATTATACAATATTAGACAACATTTATATATTCTAACACTCCCCTTCAAGTTCGGGGCGCAAATATGTTAATAGACCCTAACTTGCTCAATAGGTTGCGTTGGACATCTCCTGACACTGACTTGGTTAACAAATCAACCTCTTGCTCATGTGATCGAACATGTACAAGGTCTATCACTTTCTGTTTCCATTTATCACAAATGAAATGGCAGTCCACATCAATGTGCTTGGTTCTTTCATGGAAAACCGAATCTGCAGCTATGTGGATCACTTCAATGCTGTCACAGTGAATCAGCACTAGTGTTGTGTGTGGAATCCGCAAATCATGAAGTAGCACAAGTGCCCAAACTATCTCAGATGTGGCCATACTGAGTGTCGTATATTCAGCTTCTGTAGATGACTTGGACACCGTGGTTTGCTTCTTTGTCTTCCACATCACAAGACATCCTCTAAACTTCAATAGGTATCCAAAAACCGAACTCCTTGTAATCCCACAAGAAGCCCAATCTGAATCACAAAAACATTGTAGATTAGAATTTCCATCACAAGTCAATTTTATACCAAGTCCAACAGTACCCTTTAGGTATCTAAGAACATTTCTAGCTGCTGCCATGTGTGACTTAGTTGGTTTTTGCATAAACTGGCTTAGTGTCTGCACACAAAAACAAATGTCAGGTCTAGTCATGGTTAGGTAAATCAATTTATCGATCAGCCGACGGTATTGTTCTGCATTCTTACACAGATCCTGTACATTGTCTTTCCCTTCTTAAAAAGGCATTAATTTCAAATTCTTTGCCATTGGAATACTTAATGGCTTACATCTACTCATGCCTGTGTCAGATAATAAATCCAATACAAACTTTCGTTGAGATAAAACCACCCCTGTTTCAGATTTAGCTATTTCTATACCAAGAAAATATTTCATATGTCCTAAATCTTTAATCCTTAAATTATCATGTAGTAGACTTTTGGCATAACTAATGCCTTCTTCAGAACTACCAGTAATAAGCAAATCATCTACATACACTAAGACAAACACCACACAACCATTCCAATCCATAGTAAACAGAGAGTAATCACTTTTGCTTTGTACAAAGTCACCATTAATAAGGGCTCGTGATAGTTTTTGATTCCATTGGCGGGAAGCTTGTTTAAGTCCATAAAGGGACTTTTTCAGTTTGCAAACCATATGTGCTCCCCCTTACCTTTGAAGCCTTGAGGTAATCTCATGTACACCTCTTCTTGTAGATCACCCTACAAAAACACATTATAGACATCCATTTGATAAATATTTCATGAATACATTACTGCCAATTTCAACACTAACCTAACTATAGACATTTTTACAACTGGTGAAAATGTTTCATGGTAGTCAATCCCTTCTCTTTGACTATATCCTTTAGCAATTAACCTAGCCTTATATTTATCTATGTTACCATCAAACTTATATTTGACTTTATATACCCACGTAGAACCGATTGGCCTCTTATCTTTGGGCAAGTGCACCAACTCCCACATTTGATTTTCTTCTAGAGCATGCATTATTTCAGCCTTCATAGCTTTCACCCATTCAGGGTTGGTAACTGCTTGCTCAGGAATCGCATCTATACAAGACAAGAAGGCCAAATGATCAGCAGAAATACCATCATAAGAAGCGAATTGATCTATAGGATAGGAACATTTTGTTACATGTGGTGAATTAGTGTCAGATATTAAAAGTGTGCACACATAATCACTAGACCAGATTGGAGGTCGTTTATCCCTTATAGGACGTGACTGATCTAAACTATTTGGGCAATCAGCAATCTAATCTGAAACTTCCTGACCAGATTATATTGTTGTGTATCACATCCTATATAACTATCATACTTATCCTGTATTAAATTAGTTTGTATACAGGGAGTCTCTAAATCAAACCAGAACATCTCCCTTAGAGTTGGATGCATTCCCTGTTGCTGCTGTGAGTTTGTATCCCTGAAAGGAAATATTTGTTCTACAAAACTAACATGACAACTTACAAAAAACATGTTAGATTTCAAATTTAACAACAAATAACCTTTCTGATTTTCTGGGTAACCTAGGAAAACACAAGGAATAGCACAAGGTTGTAATTTATCATGAACCTTAAGATCTGTGGCATAAGCAAGAGAACCAAATACCTTCATGTGTTTAAGATCTGGTTTTTGTCTATAGACCCTTTCGAATGGAGTCTGAAAATCAAGAACTTTAGAGGACAATCTATTAATTATATGCTGCAGCCTTCACACATTCCCCCAATACTGGACTGGAAGATTTGACTGTAACATTAAACTTCTTGTGACTTGCATAATAGTCCTATGCTTACATTCCACAACTCCATTTTGCTGTGGAGTGTAGGGACATGTAGTCTCATGCACTATACATTTCTCTTGAATAAGCAGTTTAAATGAATTACTCAGAAACTCACTCCCATTATCACTTCTAATTCTCTTAACTTTCATATTGAATTGAGTCATAACATAAACAATAAAATGACGAATATAAGTAATTGAATCAGATTCGTGTCTCATCAAGAAGAGCCACATAGCTCTAGAATGGTCATCAACTATTGTGAGAAAATAAGTAAATCCTTGACGAGTGGGTGTCCTATATGGACCCCATATATCTATGTGTATGAGCTCAAAACATTGAGTAGTTTTAATGCAAGAGGAGGAAAAGGGAAACATGGTTTGCTTCGATTGAACACATATGTCACATCTGTGATTTATCAACTCAATATCATCAATTGCAAACTCAAACGTTTCATTACAGAAAGGGCATAGCCTAATCTCCTATGCCACAAACATACATCAACAGATTTCAGAGTATTATTGTGTTTCTGTGTAGTGAGATTTTGTGCAACATTGAGTACATGTGAAATGTTGGGCACTTTAAGGATGTATAATCCATCTATCATTCTACCAGTCATCTTCGTCCTTCTATGTAGAAGGTCTTGTATAACACAATGATCAAGAAAGAAATAAGCCATACATTCAAGTGTTTTGGTGATTTTAGAAACTGATATAAGATTGAACTTCAACTTTGAAGAATACAAAACATCATTAGTGTAATGTTAGAGGCTATTCTGATGGAACCTATATGTGTAATAGGTATTCGCCGTCCATCTGGAATCTTAATTGATTTAACATGCTCATTATATTCAGCACATTTATCTAATAAAGAAATATATATCACCAACTAAATGTGTAGTTGCTCCTGAGTCTAGAATCCAATATGAGTGAATAGAATTTACAGAGTAAGACATAGCCAAACTTGTACCAGTCAACACATGCACAGTTGATTCCTCATCCTTCTGCAGCATGACAAGAAGGCGTTCATATTGTTCTTTAGACAAGGAAGTAGTCACCGTGCTTGCGGTATTGATATGCAGGTCTAGATCTCCAGTTGATTCCATCCCTAATTGGCCTGACTCCCTCTGCTTTGGTTTAATGCCTTTAAAGCTAGGTAGATATCCCACTAATTGGAAGCACTACTCACGTAAATGCCCCTTTTTGTTGCAGTAGGTACACTCAATGGTGGGATCCCCACGCCCTCTGCCTTTCCCATGACCCCTACCCTTGCTGATCATGGCAATGCCCTCTGTTGGGTGGCCACGGTTTGAAATGGACCTTTGAAGCTCATCCTGGTTGACCATGGAGTAGGCGTCATTGACAGTAGGAAGTGGAGTCATGAGGAGGATTTGTCCGCGAGCCTGAGTGTAGGACTCGTTAAGTCCATAAAAAATTGTAGGAGTTTTTGTTCTTGGATCAATTTAGAATAGGCCTTTGATGTATTACAGGTAATATTAGACAACATTTATATATTCTAACATTATCACGGTGATCCTAACAAAATGAGACTAATCGCCAATTAATGTATTTGAAAGGAATTGATGTGGCAATGACCTCAGATCATCCCAGTTTGCACCAAGAAGCTGACTATTGCATCAAATTAAATCATCACCATTCACCGGCGTTTAATTTCTTTAATTTAATCAAACAACTATACTAACATAATTTAAATCAAATATGTAATTCTAGAGATTCCCTTCTAACCCCCATCCAACTTGTTTTCCTTTTTCCACCATGACGGGATAGTTTTGAAAATTTTGTCTTGCTTGGATTCGCTAATGATAAGCACGTTTTTATGTTTTGTGAGTCTCACTCCTCTATGGAGGGGGGCTAGGTTAGGGGTAAAAAAGTGTTAAAAGGCAATTTGAATAAGTCAACAAAACTCTCCTCACATATTTATGTTATAAATAATAAAATCGTGATTGAAAAGTCAAATTAGGGTTTCAGAATGCCAATCCAAACAAGCACAGTTGTTTTTTCTATTAAAAACGCATACAAAGGGGAAAAAACGATCTTTATTATGTAATAACACTTCTCCCAGATAAGTCTGGATTGGCATTTTCAAATCGTCAATTATCCTTGGCCATTTTCAAATCTTATAGAATATTCAGTTACTCAATTCATCCTCCTTTTCTATCTCCATCAAAACTACTCTTTTTATTTGCTAATCTTATAAACCATAAAATCACAATTGAAAAGCCATATGGGGGCTTTAAAATGTCAATCCAAACAAGGACAACCATTCTTGGTTATTATTATTATTATTAGGGATTAAGATTTCTCCTGTGACTGGAGATAAGATTATCTCCAGTGAGCCCCAAACTACACCGTTTAGCACTAAACAAAATTAAAAACATCTTAATCTCTTAATTTATTATTATAAAATAAAAAATCCTAACCTTCACCTGCAAATCATACACCATCTTCACAAAAGATAATGCTATAGAGATTGTTGTCACTGTTCCGGTTCTAATCTTCAGCGATGGGACCAGTTCAATTTCTGCAATTGGTAGATTTTAGGGTTTTTTCATATTTTTGCATCTTCTGGAGAAGATTTTCATCCTGGTTCACATATTATTTTCATAAATTGATCAGACAAGGAAAGATAGATCCACATGCGTCCATCATGTTCAAAGTCTATCCGAATTCTAACGGCGGCGGCGGCTGAGGCGAGCGGTTCATGCTGCGGCGGAGTTGAAATTGAAGTTTCCACACGCAGTCATCCTTCCAAAGAGCAAAGAGCTGAACCCTAATTGAGAAGAATCCAAATCGAACTGCAGAAGATTGTTCTCCAACTGATACGTTCCCATCAAAATTGATTTCTCGAGGCATTCACCTCCTTCAAATACACCAAGACACAGTATATCATCCTTCACCAGCACCATTGAGTTCGCTCCAAAAATGGGTGGTGGTGGTGAGCGGTGACCTTGAGAGAAGATCACCTCTCGGCAACGTGGAGGTTGCTTTGGACCACGAAGAAGTGTGAGGTTGGAGGCGTACGGCTGAGCAAAAGGCCGTGAAGATGATGTATGATTTGCAGGTGAAGGTTAGGATTTTTTATTTTATAATAATAAATTAAGAGATTAAGATGTTTTGGTGCTAAACGGTGTAGTTTGGGGCTCACTGAAGATAATCTTATCTCCAGTCACAAGAGAAATCCTAATCCCTTATTATTATTATTATTATTATTATTATTATTATTATTATTATTATTATTATTATTATTATTATTATTATTATTATTATTATTATACAAAGATTCTATAATAAAATTTCTCTCAAATAAGTCTGTCCATTCACATATCATGAAAACAGGAATAAAATATTTAAGACGCAGGTAAGTATTTTAATTGGAAAAAACAATCCTAGTCTAAATTTTATCATTAGCAATTTTATAAATTATGTCAAATGATACCCCAAAAAAAAAAATTCAAAGTTGACATGGATTATCTTATGAATGACGTCACGACTTGAGATATAAATATCCTCCAAGAGGTGTAAAATACCTACAACATAACTACTTAGTACAACTCAATTGTCAAGTTCAGGTGTGCATCAGCAGTTTTAAGAGGAGGACTATGAAGTATGATCAACAGCTTAAATTAGTCTTTGATATTAATTAGAGCGCGAATGCGTGTTGAAATTTCAAGCAGCTAGTCTTTGAATATGTAAAAGTGAAAATGAAAGATGTCACAGTTAGTGGCAGAAATAATTTAAAGGACAAGGCAGTAAGTCAGAGATATGAATAGGATTAGTTAGGTTGATTGAAACGCAAAATTCAGGAGGAACACCACATTAGTTTGAAATATTTTATTTAATATTATTGCAGAAGAATTCTTTGTCAAGCTTTGTACAATTTTCTTTTTAAATTTTCGAAGTAATTGTATCAAGTCCATGGTGAAGGGAAAAAACGCTACTACAGAAATTGCGATATATAACAGTTATAATCTCACATATATAATGGTTCCAAACTATCATATATGCAGGCACTATAAAAATTTGGCACAGATACATTATTTTCGTACCATTATTTATTTCAAACGTATTATAACGGTTATAATATAACACTCGTTATATATGGAAGCTTGGTGATGTAACACCCCAAATTCCATACTACTTACTGTGCCCGGTGACACATAGTATTTAGGAATACAATATTGACAGATCAAAGTAAAGCGGAACGGAGAGCATTCATTATATTTGGACGATGAATAACTGATATAAAATGTCCAGGCATAAGCTGGTTAACTTAAAAATCCCGAAGAAATATTCATGTGATATAATTAGAATGTGTATAATTACAACTCTTACATAGTAACTATACAATCTTAAACCAAGCCTTAACTAGACTTGTGGCTTGGAACCCAATACAATCAAACCTATTGGCTAGGCTGGTGTTAGTCTGGTGGGAGTTTCCCTATCTTTCACAGTGACTAATTATTGAAACCACACTGACCAAACCTTTTTTAGTTTAAACACCAGTAGTATGAACTAACTTTATGGAATTCATGCCAAAAACTAGTCCCTACTGACCTTCTTCAGACTCTCGTCTCGACCGGTGCCTCTTCACATCTCCGACTATCAGTGTCGCTTCTCAGCTTCACCCACTGGTGCCTCTTCACGACTCTGTCCATGTCGTCTTTTCAGATCCAGGCTCCTTTCCTAAACCTTTAGTTAAGGCTGAGATTCAATCGAATTGAATATCAGGTAACAGTTAACAATATAACAATATATGACAGATATTCATTATATATCAGCATCAACCATACATAGCACACAACAGATGTAAGGTTACAACAATACATAGCGCACAACACATGTAATGTTAACAACACAACTTACAATACATTGCACCCAACACACAACAAATGTAATGTTCACAACATTTGCACTCACCCTGTGCCACGAATCCACGTGTCATCAGCGCTAGGAAAACATACTTATGGCATTATCATGACTACAACCCGCAAAAAGTTGAATGTATATAAACATGCACTGCTAGAAAAATGTCATTTAGTGACGGAAAAATATCAATCGCAAATTTAGGGGCATTTGCGGCGGAAAAATATTTCCGTCGAAAAAAAAAAAATTGCGACGAACCCATGAGTCCGTCGCAAACTTTGCGACAGGTCCGTGATCTGTCGCAAACTTTGCGACGAATCCGTGATCCGTCGCAAGTTTTGGATCCTTCAACAGAGAAGCTTTGGATCCGTCCTGACGGCATCAAGTAAGTCATGCCATGTTACCAGTAATGTTACAATTTTCTTCTCTAATTGGTTTGTATGCTAATATTTGCATGATGTCCTACTTTAGATCTATGCCTCATAATCAGGTATTGGAGTTCATCTCGGCCCAATTATTCCGTAATTACAATCAACCTTGGGCCAAGTGGACAGACATTCCTAAGACCATTCGAGATGTTTGGTTCGATGAGTTCTTGGTAAGTTATTTGTTTTATGGTTATTAATTAAGTACTTTTAAAATTTGGAGCACTAATTGTTCGTTATTGATTTTCAGCGCCAGCATATGACGTTGCCTGAACATCGTGAAGATCTGAAAACAGCTTATAATCACAAGGCAGGCCGGTATTTGTCTCAAAAGCTTTATTCATTGAGAAGGTCAAGAGGCAAGAAAGATTGTATTTCACAGGACATTGCAGACGAATTATTTCACAATTGGGCCAACAATGAGAAGTTTCAAAGCATAAGTGCGAAAAATAAGCAAAATAGGGCCAAAATGGAAGGACCGTCATATGCTGGCGGCTCCATTTCAATTAGTGAGCATCGACCGAAAATTGTAAGTACACGTTATTTTCTATTTAGGTATTTGATATTTTGTACTTTGAAGTAATTAATTAAGGTCATCATTTGCGTTTGCAGGTAGAGTCTGGGGAAGTTCCTGCAGGATCGATTGAGTGGGCTACCTTTGAGCAGACCCATTCCCGACAGTCTGAAGGGGGTGAGAGACAATGGATTAGCCAAAAGGCGCAGCAAGTAGCGGTTAGACATTTATTGCCTTTATCACTTGTTTTATGCACCACCATATTTATTTCATTTTACATGTCTTATTTGTTATGTATTTTTGTGCTTGTAGGAAACCTTTCAGAAGCTGTCGCAAAAGAGAGACTCGCAGCTTGGGACTGACCCCGCATCCTCTCAGTCTGATAATGAGAGTATGTTCTTTGAGGCCACAGGCGGATTTAACAAGAAAGGGAGAGTCTTTGGATACGGTGTCTCTGCTAGCCGACTGAAGCAAACAAAGCGCTCCTCATGCAGCACTGAAGGTGTTTCTTCAGGTAAACGTAATACATTTGATATTGATAATTTCCATTCTCTTGTCCATTCAAATGAAGTACAAATAATTAATGTACTTCATAATGTTTTTGCAGATGAGTTGAAGAAGATGAAGGCGTTGGTGTAGGAGTAAGCAACACGTACAGATGAGTCAGCAACAGGAGATGATGAGGCAGGAGATGATTCAGGAACAAGAGCAGATGAAGCAGGAGATGATTCAGGAACAAGAGATGATGAAGCAGGCGATGAATCAGGAACGGGAGATGATGCGGCAGCAGATGAATCAGCAAGCGGAGATGATGAGGCAGATGCAGCTTCAACTCCTGTCCCTAATGAAAGACAAGGGTTCGGGGTCGGCTCCTGCTGATGATGACCATGCTGGTGATGATGATGATGATCACAATGCTACTGTTTAAACTACTTTTCAGTATTTGCTCTTTGCAACATTATTATATATATTTTGTTTTCTCTATGTAAACTCTTTTTAATTGTTATTATATGCATCATACACTACTTTTTGTAATCAATTTTCTAAATAAAAAAATCAAAAAATCAATAAAATTTAAAATTTAAAAAGAATCAAAAATATTTATAAATATCAAAAAATATTTTTTTTTAAAAAAATTCTACGGAAAATATTCCGTAGCAATTTGCTACGGACAGGAATTTCCGTAGCAAATTTGCAACGGACATATTTTCCGTCGCAATTGCGACGCGATTTTTTGCTACGGACAAAATCCGTAGTAAATTCCGTCACAAATCGATTTTGCTACGGAAAAAAGGCTTGTTTGCTACAGATTTTGTCCGTAGCAAAAATTGATTTTTTTTGTAGTGATGTGACCTAAGACTCATACCTTATGTGACCTAAGACCCATACCTTAGTTACGGTGCATGACCCAAGACCTAGTCTTGTCCACGACTTCATTAATCATTCTATCATATATGGACATATAAGATATAGGTGATTAAATTTACCAGTACGTGAACGTACATTTCACCACGTAGTTACCAAAACGCATGTCCTTTGAATCCGACTCCAGACTTCCTAGATATCCTATAATGTTACCGTCAGATTATTTCCTTTTCCATAACTTATATGATATTACAATAAATATCATATCACTCTAGAATAATACCTAAAGGGTTACTCTTACTTCTTTTGACCTTTCTACCCTTTGAGGATTATTTATTCCACTTTTACCCTTACTTTTTCTTAATAACGTAATTCTGGATTTTCTAGAAGTATTTTGCAGCAACTTCGAAAAATCATACTTAATTCTAAAAAAATCCAATTTGAGTGATTCAAAAATCCTCATGACCCTTGACATGTCTATTTTCAAGGAAAAATAACGTATCAAACTCGAAATATACAGATCATTCCTAAGTTTAACGTTTTCAATCACTGTTCAGTTTATAGTTTCAGAGATAAGGCTTAACTTCAAAAATATATAAATCCTTGTGTAAAACTAAAAACATTACATATTTTATATATTTAGAAATCTATACATGTCTACTTTATTCATGTAAAATGTCACATTTTTTGAAGATCATTTCATACATAAAATAATAGCCACAATATGCGCTGCCATTAGAAAGCTTAAAACTGTAAATTCTACAATTTTCACAATCTTTATCCATTGATTTCAAAACTTATTCCCTAACATTTTTTCCACTCCATTTTGCATTTTAAAAGCAATGAAAACTTCCAAACATGAAAATAAATTTTCCTAACCATTTCCTAGATTAAACTACAATTTTACTAAGAACTAAAAAGTTAGAGCTCAAGAACTTACCTCTTGAAGTTATTACTCCTTCTTCTCCTTGCTCCTATTTTTGCCTTGCTCTCTATCTCAACCAATTTGAATTGAGTTTTGGTGTGAAGAATGAAGAGGATTCAAGTCTTATTTATAGGAAAAGTTTAAGCCCAATGTAGACCCCACCATGTACCTCTTCTTTCCTCTCATCCATTGGATCTAATAACTTACTTTACAAGATTTAATCCTCCCCCTCCACTTATGCTAGAGGACTTTTGGAGCTAATTATGATGTCATCTTGATGACATAATCAAGGCTTAGGTGTCCCTTAATGCCACATGTTCATGCTCTATTGGTTTGTTAGTTAATCATGGTCATTAGTGCTTTGTTAATCAAGCTTTAGCACTTTAATCTTTAGTGTTCTAATGTAATTAAGTGTCTTCATAACCTTTTCTTATCTCTTTTTGGTTATAAATTAGCTATCTAAGTGCTATTTATATCACATTAAATAGCCCTTAAATGTAGTCTCATAATTAACCACTGGTTAATTAATTCCAAAGTGAACTTTGGATAAAAATATAATCAATAGATTATATTTCTTTGAGACACATATTCACCTTTATATTTTGCTAATTATTTACCAAAATACAATGTTTATAAGAATTATGAAAATTAGGGTATTACAGGTGAGGCCATGATATGCTTATTGATGTGATAAAAATTACTTCTCCAGTCCTAAATATATGACATAGTTTAACATAAATAACAGTTGTTAGGTAACAACTGTGATTTATTGAAGCTAATTTTTCTTTAAAAAAAATTTGGGGGGGGGGGTTCTGCTTTTGATATCCCCCTGCATATACATTTGCACAGAACGAATCACAATATATATTTACATTCATTCATCATATACTGAATAATGTAACAAATCAGAATTATGTGAAGCAAGATAAATTATTATGTCTAACATAATTACTCAAGAAGCAAGATAACTCGAACACACTCTTCAACGATTATATGAAGCCATTAGATATATGTTTATTCTAATCGCAAATTAAATCGTAATCTAATCCCATATTACTTAATCTCAGAGACTAATTAAATTCCCTTCGTCAAAGTAAATCCTAATGCTCAAATTCATATTCAATGTGTAACATCCCAACTTTTCTAAAGCAGTATAAATTTTTTTTCGTCAAACATCATTTCAAAATCATCAGAGTAGAGCAACAGAGCGATTGAGTAACTGATATGTATATATAAAACGCCATAAGTCCATTTGGTTACAACAATTAACCGAGTATTTCAAAAGTGATATACAATAGCAAAAGGAAAGCTTCCGCCGGAACAACGAAAGGAAGTCTTCATCCGGAACTCCTACGTGGGCTGCTTATCTCTCTCCTCGGTCCTCAGTCCCCCGGAACCTGACGCTAAGTTAAGGGCTGAGATCCGCACCGGATCTCAGGTAACAGTTAACCTCATATTTACATACACAACATATGGACTACAGACAATCATATTAACAACAGTATATGTGCACTCATCGCCCAAAAGCATGCATACATATATCGCCCAAAAGCATGTATGCATATATCGCCCAAAAGCATGCAGATATATCGCCCATAGCAAACGTGAACATATAAACCGTACATAAACAGACCACAGAGCTATCAGCTACTACAATAGGCATACAATACACATAACATATATACGCATACGATAAACATCAGATTAGTGTCACAGTACGCGAACGTACCTTCGTTGATGTTATTCTAGCACGTTTTACGGAAAACCGTACTTCTGACGGAAAACGGAAACCAGCACGTCGGACAGCGGTTCGACAGTAGGTCAAAACGTATTCAGGGATATCCTATCAATATAACAACGTACTTGTTAAGGATCTATCATTACGACGGACATTTTTAGTCAAAATGACTATTTTGCCCCTGACCCCCTAATCGGCGGAATTTCGCCAGCACTTCGTTACTTTGACCCTACTCTTCCAAAATTTCAACATAACTCCTACTCCAACATAATTTTCGAAATATAAATCATATTAATTAATGATTTACATCATACCAGGCATTTTAGGTAAAAATTACCATTTTGCCCCTGATGCCCCTAATCGGCGGAATTTCGCCAGAGCTTCGCTATTTTAACTATAATCTTCCAAAATTTTGCCATAACTCCGACCCCATCATGATTTTAGAAATAATAACTAAAATACCCCTAGCATATGATATCTAATCATACTTGGAAGATTAAAGACTAATATAGCATTTTTACTCTAACTACCGAAAGAACTATGAAAGCTTAAGTACCGAAAAACTTACCCAGAGCTTCGCTGCTTTTTCCCCCAGAGCTTCTCTCTCTAAAACCTCTCTCTAATTTCTAATTTCACAAAGGAAATGGTGTGAAGAATTGCAAAGGGGGTGAGGTCCTATTTATAGGAAAATCCAGTGCACTATTCATGCTTTACTAGACCGGATACAGACCGTCGGATCGCACTTGGATGAAATGGCAAGATCTTGGCCATTAGGGCTTTTGGCCGACCTGCACCCTTAGGTGGCAGCCTTGTGACATCATCTTTGATGATGTCATGGGTTGCTTTATGCCCTTGATCCGACAGAAATTCCCCGATCGGTGTCCGAATCGCATAATCGCATAAAATCCCAGAAATTCGGAATTATAACTTTGAAGACATTTTCTCACTCATTAGAAATGTCCGGGCTAAATAACTTTTTGATTCCATACAGGGTTCCAACGGTCCTGCGGAAGTTTTACGGAAAAACGTGCCGGTTACGGAATCAACTTCCGGAATCGTCAACCTCTAGACAAAAATTCACTGATTCCAAATATGTCCAGGAAATTCTCAAATAATTCCCAGATGTTGAGTTACAATTTATTTTCTTCAAATTCCAAAATCTGTGACTATCTTCCTTTTTCTCAGATTTTCCCTATTTCGTTTTATTACTAACTTCTTCTACCGATCTCAGAAACGACTCCAGGTACAGCTCAATTCGAGATAAAAATCCACTTATCAATATTATACCCTGACTTTAGAAATCCTGTTCCTGGTTCTTTAGATAGGATCCAATTCCTATCAGTGTTTATTTACTTTTTACCTTTTTACTTTAATTAATTTTTAATTAAGAGTTTTTATTTAACACTCTACCTTCATTTTCTTTTTCTTTTTTTCTTCTTTTTCTCCCAAAGATGTCGGCCCTCACATACAAAATATATATGTATTTTTATTTCATTTTTTAATTAATTATTTAATTATTATTTTAATTATTTTTACATAATTTTTTACAAAATTTTCCTATTGGTCCATACTTGTATTTAAGCACAAAATTACTTAATCTCATTTATTTTTCTCAATATTTTCCAATTAATTAGAAAATATATTTATGCTAATTTTCTAGCCATAAACCATTAATTATAGAGTTCTACACAATTTATCACAATTATTCCATTGTTCAAGCTTAAATAATTATCCAATAATTATTTAATCAATCACTTATTATTTGTTGATAATTTCCTTATTTAGAACTAATTACTTCCTCTCAAAATATGAACTAACATTGCTATTTTATCTTCCATGCAAAATATCAATAATTATGGAGTTAGTTATGATCTCCAAATACTTTATAATTATTATTTTACAATTCTTCCAAGCTTATAATTTATTAAATTATCAAAATTAGAGAAAATATATTATCTCAATTCTAATAATTATTTTACTACCTTTCAGGATTTTTCATAATTTTCCTAAGTTATTTATGTCCTATAAGGGCATTTTCGTCATTTTGGCACTCTAATTTTCAAGAGATTTTTCCCCTACAAATTTGATATCACATATTCACCTATTTCCAATAGGTATTATTTACTCAATATGATACTTATCATAAGTGAGATTTTCAGGGTATTACACAATGATAACCAGTCACTAAATAGATAGTGCTAAATAAGATTAAGTAACTAAAATTAATATTAATTATAACTAAACAATGAAAACAAAGTCTAATCCACCTATAAGTTCATAGCTCTTCTAGGTTGTACAACATACTAACTAAACATAACTAAAGAAGAAAAACAACAAGTTCATAATTCAAAATCTCAAGAAAAAGAGAGAAGAGGAAAAGGAACAGAGCATTTGTTCAAAGCCTCATCTTCTGTAAAACCCTAAAATTCCTATTTATCATAAATATTATATTTTGATGAAAACTTTGTATAAAAATGAAGGTGAATATGTGTCTCAAATTATTGTAAATTGTTAATTATAATTTGAGGTAGATTTCACTTTGAGTTGAATTAACAAAAGGCAAGATATAAGACCAAGATTAGGGATTATAAAATGTGATATAATTAGCACATAAAATGATGGTTATTTTATGACCAAAATAGGCAAGAAATGTTATGAAAACACTTAAGCAATTTAAGGACAATTAGCAAAAACTAATGGGTAATTAAGCTTACAGTAATTAAAATAATTTGTGTAATTCTTCAATTTAATCAAGAGAAAAATTAAAAAGCATCAATTGATGGCTGTCTTATTTTGAAAATTAAGGGCCAAAGATGAAGGATTAAAGCTTGTCCATTAAAGCACTAATGAGCATAATCAATTAGTAAAGCACTTGTGATTAAATGACACATAACCACTTGTTTAGCATATTAATTAAGTTTAATATGATCAGCCCCTCAATTCATGAAGAAGGACGTATGAGAGCACATGGGAGAGAGGGAGAGGGGGGAGAGAGAGAAGAGAGAGTTTCTTATATTTAATTAATATGAGCACATGTTTTTTTTAAAACAAAATATCTTCAATAGTAATTAAATTTTTCTAACAACAATGAAGGGTGAGGATCAAGTTTAATAAAGTAAGTTTGATCCAATGGATAGGGATCAAAGTGATTGGGTGTGGTAGTTTCTTGTAAGCTTGGAATTTTTGCTATAAATAGGGGCTCAACCTTCTTCATTTTTCACACCAAATCAACTCCAAGTAGCTGATTTCTATGAAGTGAGAGTGAGTGTTCTTGGAGCAAGGTGAAGGAGCAAGAACTTCAAGAGGTAAGTTCTTGAGCTTTAGTCTTTAGTTTTGATAGAATGTTAGTTTAATCTAGAAAATTAGGAAGTAAATTCATATACTTGTTTTTAGGCATCCTTGCATTGAAAGATGCTTAATGAGGTAAAAAAAATTGGGAAATAACTTTTAGAGTTAATGGAACAAGATAGTGAAAGATAGGAAATTTCCAGTTTTACGGGTTGCTGGAGTCAGTCTTGTTTAAGTCATTATTTTATATATCAAATGAGGTCATTAAATCATGAAATTTTACAGGGTTAAAGTATACATGTAGTTATTTCCATTGATATAAAATTTATAGTGTTTTGAGTTTTGTACAAGGAGATAAAAATTCTTGAAGTTGGGTCACATTGTTTGGAAGGTAATCTGAACAGTGTTTGGAAACTATTAAACTGGTATTGATTCATATATTTCGATTGAAAGGCATTATTTTTCCTCACATATAGACATGTCAAGGGTTGTTTATAATTTTTCAGAACCTCATTTCGATGTTTTTGGAATTAATTATGCTTTTTCAAAGTTACCAAAAAATCTGGGCAAAAATGCTGAAATTCCGTTTTTAAGGAAATGTAAGGGTATAAAATCCACCAAGGTAAGAAGGTCAATAGTGGCTAATATATCTCTTAGGATATTGTTCATAAAGGAAATAATGCAGTGATACTATTATAGGATATCTAGGAAAATCAGGAATTAGTACCGAAAGGAGAAAGTACCGCTAGCTACGCAGACTAAGGTACAGACGTGTACTGTAACTTTAACTCTGATGTGTCTTGTATGATTATATATGATAGATGATTCATAGGGTCATGGATAAGACTAAGTCTTGGGTCATGTACCGTGGCTAAGACTCGGTCTTATGTCACTTGTTTATATACATTCAGTTTGTGCGAGTTATAATCATGATAACGCCGTATGGTTGTTTTCCTAGCGTTGAAGACACATGGATTCGTGGCACAAGGTGAGTGTGAAAACGTTGAGAACATTACATTTGTTGTGTGCTATGTATTGTTGTGCTATTAGCCTTACATATGTTGTGTGCTATGTATTTGTTGTAGCCTTACATCTGTTGTGTGCTATGTATGGTTGATGCTGAAATGTAATAAATATCTGTCATACATATATTGTTTATAATTGAGCATGAGGTTAACTGTTACCTGAGATTCAATGGGTATTAGATCTCAGAATTTACCCTAGCTTTAGGATCTGGAGGATCTGGAGCCGGTGGAAAGGGTAAGCAACACGTGTGAGGACTCAGCTGGAGTTTTTATTTTGAACTGTATTTTGTGTAATATTTGGATAATTGTATCACTAAGGTGCCAACCAGATACACCGCAAAGATTTTTAAGTTTGTAGCCACTTATGAGTTACTCACACACTTAACCCAACTTATATGCTCAATCGCTCAACTCTGATGATATTCTCATATACTGCATATTAGTATTCATAAAGGGTAGTATTGAATATGGGGTGTTACATCTTTGAACTTCAGCTGCTCCTCTATCCAAGCATGACTTCTTCACTTCTCCACATTCTTCTCATCCTCCTATGAAGAATGAAACTCCAACTCTTTTTGCTCTCCATTCTTCCATGTCCTTGCTCCCAATTTTTTTCTCTACCGTCAGAATCCGGTCGTTGCTCTCTCCTCTTTTAATTAATAGATGTATGCAATGTTAAGTGCTTGGGCGGGTTCACATTAGGTGCAATCTCTTATGTGCCTCTTATGTGCTCATCCCTCTAATTTTTGGGTGATGAGCATATTAGTGAAGTAACTCAAAATTACAAAAATTTACAATGACCTTGGGATATGTCCTGTGACTGAAGTTGAGGGCCATTCCCAAAAGGATCTGCAAGTTTGCAAGTAGATGGACTTACAATGCTTCCAGATTATAGGAACTTAATTGCTAGTTAGATGCTTTTATCAATTAATGAATTATGGAGCTTCGTCACACCTCTAAAGAGATCATCAGATGCGCTAATTACATGGCTAGGGGGCGACCTCGAGCTTATGCTGAAACAACACTGATATACTAAATGGATGTTTACACTACTACAGAAAAATGTTATATTTTATGGTTATTTTTGCATATATTTCACGGTTTTGAACTATGATGCACGGAAACGCAAAAATTCCAGCCGAGAACGTTTCGGAAATGCGACTTTTCCCGAGACGCTGGGAAACGTTAAATCAACGAATCGGATCAGTGAAATTTTCGAAATGGCATTTCTGTAATTTTCATTTAAACTGAAGGGCATTTTGTACCTGAATTTTTTGAAAACAAAAACGTGAGTCTCTCCCCCAAATCGACTCTGAAGTCTGAAATCGTCTCTCCCCCAAATCGAGTAGCCTCCGACCTCCGTCTCCTTCGCCTTCGTCTTTCTGTGGCCTCCGTCTCTCCGTCGCTGTTCCAGTGTTCTGCCGTTCTTCGTGCGCCTAAGACTCGTCCTCTGTCGACTGTGAGTGTTTCATCTGGTGTTTAATTTCTGCATTGTTGGGACTTGGGAATAACCGAATAAACCATTGTTTTCTGTTCTGTTCTCCTGTTATTTCTGTTTTTGGTTGCTGTTGTATGAATCGCTGGTTCTGTATTGTATTGTTTCTGGTTTCTGTTCTCCTGGTTTGGTATTTTGTTTCTGTATTGTTTCTGGTTATATTATAAATATTATAAATATAAATACCAAGACGTTTTGGAACGTCTCGAAATATTAGTATTTTTGGAGTAACGTTTCGATGTCACGTATCGGTAACGTCTCGAAAATTCGTATCAATTTCGGTTCATCATGGGTTTTGAACCCTAAAATATTATAGCGTTAAATACCAATATTTTACGCTTAACAAGATTGGGACCTTATGTAATAAATAGATCTTTCGGAATGTTTTTAGAGGACCAGCATGCATGTTGTTAAGTTGTAGATCGTAGGATATAGTCCTAGTTTTTCTCAAGTTTTGCTTGCCTTGTATTTTCAAAACAAAAACATTACTCCCTCCGATTTTTAATATAAGACCTATTCGAGGAGTTGATGTTGATTCTAAATAGTAAGACCTAATTTTTATATATTTTTCAATCTTTTCATAATTTACCCTTATTGATACCTCTTTAACAATAATAAAGAGGAGAAGGAATGAAGAAATCAAAGATGACTAGTGTAATTTAGAAAATACATTTCACATTAACTACTTTAATTAATTTTTTTAATATAACCAAATTAGGTATATACTCCCTCCGGTCCTAATTAATTAGGACATATTTAACCGATTTTGGGAAGATTAAGGAAAGAAGTTAAATTAGTTAATTTTACTCATTTCCCTAAAATGTCCTCATATAAATTTAAAATAACATAAGTAAAAGTGAATCAACAACTCCTGCCACATACCTTTACGACCTAGAATTTTCCTTTTCATACGCTATCTAATTGAAATAATGGTTTTGCTATACATATGTGTGTGTGTGTGTGTGTGCGCCACGTAGATATGCGCGCACACACACACATACATACATATATGTACACACCGTATGTGTGTGTCTATAAATATTTGTGTGTAGACACACACAAACACACATATATATAAAAGTTTCACTGACTAGAAGAGTTTACGTACCCACATACATATACTAATAAAAAACCAAACACATTTGAGAGAATAAAATAGGGGTATTTTAGGAAGAAATTGACAAAAATTAGAATGTTGTCTTATAATTAGGACCAAAACCAAATGCCAAATGTTGCCCTATAATTAGGACCAAGAGAGTATGTCTTATATTTGGGATACCGGTGGGAAAAAATGACTTATGGAAAAGTCATATTGAGTAAAAGTTAGATTATGAAATACCACTGTGGTCCTATTTATAAGTCCATTTTGATCAAATTTCACATACCAAGGAGAGGTATTTAACTCAATGATTATGAGGTTAATTTTTAACTTTGCCCTCATTTATAACCGCACCCGTTTTTGGTGTGATTTGGACCGCTTGGTGGCTGACAAACTCACCGAATGATTATTAAAGTATTTTAAAAAATTAGAATAAGGTTGAAGGTTTTTAATTAATTTTTCTTACATTTCTATCTTATAATTTTTTTATGATTAAGTAGTAAATCTATCCTAAAAAGACACACGCCCCCAGGAATAATGTTGTTTGAAAGTTTTTTTTATCTCAATATTGTCCCCAAAGTCTAAAACTATAGCAATGTTATCTCTCAATTAACAATTCTAACAATCAAGCTTTAGTTTTAGTTGACCCCATTGCTAAGTGCATCTATGTCACTATTTTGTTTTTAATAAAATCAGATTTAAAGGTCAGATATATAAAAAGGAGGGGAAAAAAACAGTTCTCCGTGAACTCCCACTGTACACCACGTCACCACCCACCATTCATCTCCTTTCGCCGATGTTTCCTTGCCCTGTATCACCGCCAAGCACCTCACCGATCCATCGTACCCCGTCAGCACCGACAGGCACGTGTGAATATCTCCCTCCCTCCTCCACATGTATATCGTTTTGTCCGCCGACCCGCTGAACAACAAATTCCCCGCCGACACCATGCACAGCGCTCCCAGCTTGTGCCCCTTCATCACCCTTCCGTGCGCGTACTGCTTCTCTCTCTTCCAGAAATTCACTATCCCGTCCGATGACCCTCCATACACTATGCTCCCTGTGGGGGTCCACCGCTAACGAAGTCACCGCAAATTCTTGCTTCAACAGCGTATTTCCCTCCTGAAAAGTCACAAAGCCGTGAACGGGTCTCGATCTATTCTTCCTTATTCAAAAGATCGAAAATCCTAACCTGAGCTTTCCGGTTAGTGTTTGTTTATGGGAATCTAGAGACTTTGTAAATTAAATAATTAAAAGCGATCTCTGATATGTAAATTAAATAACTAAAAATCATCGTATCCAGTTTTCAGAGTTGCCATAGTTGCTGCAATATATACATAAGTATAAATAAAAAAAAAAAATTATCGAGTGTGTCAAAAATTATACACTAACAAGCAATAACGAAGCATGTGGATTCTGGAGGACTTGCAAATCTTTCTTTCAGTTTTGTAAATAAAAAAGTAGTCATGTAAAACGGGCGAGGCATTCAAAAGGGTGCATTAAGATTTAAAATTCAAGTAACCAAGTCTTTGTTCCCTTTTTCCAGATTAAAGATAATCAATAGGATTAATTCAGGTTGCAAAAATAAAGTGAAACACCGCACACCACCGAGTACACCGCGTCGTCATGCGCGCTGATCGATTCCAAGCAGTTGGAATCAGATAGCCTCCACACCTTTATGGTTAGGTCCCACGAAGCCGAATACAGGATCGTCTTATCCATGCTCAGGTACAGGCACAAAATGATTCATCCATAGCGCGGTTCGATTCTTCTTAACCTCCACGTAGTTGGTAACGTGCCGTGTCACGCTTGTGAGCGCTGGGGTCTTTTGGAGAGACTTTCCAGACGTGAACTTTACCGTGCTGGTGACCGGTGAAGATTTTTCTGTCGGAGATGATTATGGCCTTGAGCAAAACGCTATTTGATTTGAAGCCGCTGAACTCTTGAAGATTCTTCCAGCATGAATGTTCTTAATGTAAATCAGATTCTATAAAAAAAAAAAAAAACAGTGAAATAGATGCACGTAGCAATCACGTCAGTAAAATGGGATCAACTAATGTTTGATTATTAGAACTGTTACGTTACTAGGTTTTTAGACTTTTAAGACAATAGTGAGATAAAAAACAAAAAAAGAACTTTCAGACTGGACTCTTTTTTTAATAAAATTTATAATTCTAATTCTCTAATTTTTTTTTAAATCCAACTAATAAAATCCTCCCAACAAAACGGGCTCATGCAATATATCGATGCTATCATCTCTCTTAGTAATGACTCCACATCCCACATACTTAGCCAACTAATCAATACATTTTGATCTTAACTAACTTAACTAAGATCACACTATCTCCAACAATTATACACATTTTTAAAAAAAATTATTTTTACTACATTTTTAAATCCACATCATGATTTGAATAACCACTCTTAAACAATACAACTTAATTTATTAAAGGTTAAGATGCAATTTTGTCGCGGAAGTAACTACTCAGGAACGCTAGGTATCCAAAATAATTTGAAGAATAATTTTACTCAGAAAATGTTAAAAAACAAATTAGCAAATTCGTCCTAACCATTAAAAAAATTAATATTGATAGTTAAAAAATTGACATTGACCGATAACATTTTTAACAGCATGGTAAAATTGCTACATGTTGAACCTATTGATTACTTCTAGACAAAATTGCTCCTCCTAAAAATTTCAAACACTCAACGCTCCTGGGTGGTTACTTCCAAGACAAAGCACCTTAACCCTTTTATTAAATATAGGCATCACACACCAACAGGGACCAAAGTCAGGTGCGCAACGCGGGTCGGATCCGGATTAGTCGAGGCGAAGCCCCGGTGAACCGGGTGGGCAACGAAATAAAAAACAAAATATATAGGCATCACACAAAACAAGAGCAAATAGACTCTAACTTCTGTTCAATCAACATTCGTCTAGCCATCTCCATCAAAATTCAAGACCATGTTCAAGCAAAACTTGTCAATTTTTGTAGCATGCAATGCAATGTGAAAAGAAGCATCACATATATAACTCTTGTGAAAACACAGCTCCATCCAACCAGCTCAACAAATAAGGTATTAAAGTATTTACATTGCTTGCGCTTTATAGATTATACACCATTTTGTCATTAAGTTGGCTCATATTTTGAGATTGTCAGGAAAATCTGTTGCAGAGTTTAGTTGCTCATCACCATTCCCTGGATCTTCACATCTGTATCTCTTCTTTATAATGGACGCAGTTTTCAATTTGGGACAATACATGTCGTACACTGTAAAGCAGGACAAACATCATTACTGCTAGAATCAAAAATGAAGGAAGGGAAGGGAGAGGGTAAAGCACAAATCAAGGAAACTATTGCAGAAGGATACAGAGTTTAAGCCTCTATCATAATACTAACCTATGAAAGGGACACAAGCAAACACAAAAATACATGGAATGAGGAAACATACACAGTACTCACTACTCAATATAGACTTAGCATCCCATAGTATCAAGTTTTTATCATTGGCTTCCCCTGGAAAGTCAAGGGCTGGGATGGAAAACCTGCCAAAGCTAGTTATTAAGATTGGGGAATCAACTCGCTTAAATACACCATTAATCATCTTATTACACCATGTAGGAATTTATGTACCACGTACTACCTAAATCTCCATCAAAGTCAAGCATCAACAATTCAATAAGCCATCCTCAATATGTGGAAGCATATATAAAGTTATATTTAAGGTTGAACAGAGATCTTGATCGATCCAATCATCCAAAAGATCAAATTCCAAACACTTGCTAGTCATTTGGTACCCAATTTAATACACACACACACATATTAAAGAGAGGGATAGACATGGTTGAATAATAACAAGGCATAAGAAAAACAAAACCCACTTACATCAAGAGCTTGAGTTCTTAACTATTTAATTCCTTGTCAAACATGCCAATCAACCCCTCATTGCTATGGTCAATGAGACTTTCAATAAGATTGGGTCATGAGGGATTTGGAGGGAATAGAAAGGGAGTGGAGGGAAAATTTTTATGAGTTGGATTTAAGAAAAATGGAGAAGTGGGGTTACAAAATTTTAATAAAGAGAATGCGTATGACAAAATAGTAACAAAAATAAATTAGAAACTTTTAACCCCACTTCTATCGTTTTTTCTAATCCAACTCCAACAAAATTTCCCTCTGCTCACTTTCCCTCCCCTCCCCTCATACCAAAGAAGCCTTAAAAGAATTAAATCTTCTCCTAAAATCCCTATTATATTATACTTTGAATACCAAATCATTCAATTTCGGGTGTTCAGGGATGGGTTGATAGAATATCCCATGACAGCCTATGAAAGATTAGGGCTGCCGTTGCCCAATTTATCAGTAATCTTGTAGCCCAAGCTACAGCTATACAAAAATAGCATCTGTAGTGAAGCTAATATGGAGTTTCATGAAGTTGCAATGCTACACGAGGTGTAGCACCAATAGCTGTACCACATGGCTATAAGCTATTCCGTGAGCTATCATGAGCTTTTAATAAATGTAGGCAAATGACATAAGATTATTAATATAATTGACAGGAAGTAACGTTATGAAGAAAACAAGAGACAGATAGAGAGCACACCTCCTTTTCTTTCTCCATTCCAGTGGTATAAAACTTACCACGCTATAGACATTCACCTGTTGCAGAAAAAGAGTAGATATATAAACAAGAGGATACAAAAAATGAAGATATTTGAAAGTTTAATTGATATTCATGGTAATCTCGAAGGTAAGGATATGGCCAGAAACGAAATGGGGGAGGGAGTGGAAGTATGTAAGTATCCCAGATACTAAAAATTAGATAAAGATTGTTTTTCTCCTTCAATATTGGAATCAATTCAAATAATAATTGGGCCATAAACTACTAAAATAAACTATTTTTCAGTCTGAAACAATGTCAGCAAAATTGATGTGTATTCCTTCATCAGACTGTTATAGATGTTGTAGAAATTTAGAGGATTTGGGAAGAGAAAGAGAAGAGAGGAAGAGAACAGAAATTCAGAGGAGCAGAACAGAACAGAGGGAGAAGAGAAGAGAGAAACAGAGGGATTGGGAAGAGAAAATCTGGTGATGCTTATTCATTCATCATAACAAGCATAGAGATTAGAGCCGGGAAATCGGGCCAAGCCCATCGGGCCGGCCCGTTTAAGCCCTGACCCTGTAGGGCTCGGGCTTAGAAAATAGGTCAAAATTTTGAAATTGGCCCTGCAGGGCCGGCCCTGTAGGGCCTCGGGCTTAATCGGGCCGGCCTGCAGGCCTCGGCCGGCCCGTTAGGCCCGTTTTATCAGTAGCATTTTCTTTAAAAAAATTTAATTACCTAGACTTCAACTTAATGAATGTATTTATTTGTAATTACTTAGATTTTTTAGTTTAAACTATAACACTTTTTTATGTTTATTATTATTCGTATTAAAACACATAATTAGTTATTATAAATTTTAAAGAATGGATGTTTTCATATTAAATAAACACATACTTTGGTATTACAATATTATATAAGTAATAAATTATAAATATATTTTGTATAAAATAAGTATAATTATTTTTACCTGTCAGTAAAATCATGCCTGAATTGAAGGAATCTGCAGACACACACAAAATTACGAGAGGGAAAGGCATTTTTTCGTGGGCATACACAAAGGAATTCCTTTGTTTAATATTTTTGAAAAAAATGAAAAACATATTCTTTGTGTTTATTTGTTTTTATTACGAATTAATAAATGTGTTTATTTGTTGAATGATTTATATTGTTTAGATATTAATGTTGAAAACATTTATTTGATAGATTAGAACTTTAATGGTTGCAATTTACTAATTATATTTCTTTGAAAAAAATCGAAGGAAAAAGAAAGAAAAATAGTTAAAATCTGGAATGGTAATTTTTAGGCCCTGTAGGGCCGGCCCTGGCACTGATACTATCGGGCCGGGCTTTGAAAAACAGATGTTTTCCTTACTCCAAGCCCTGTAGGGCTGGCCCTGTCGGGCCGGGCCGGCCCTAATTCCCAGCTCTAATAGAGATACAATGAAGGGTTATAAGCCTTATATAGGCAACACCTTAAGACCCAATCTCAAGACTGATTAACAACTAACCAACAACTAATTAACTCTAACTTCCTAACTCCTAACAATTAACTAACTCTAATATTTTCTATGCTTTACATATCACAGACCAACACATCTACGATATGCCATAACCCTAAATTGTCAGTGAAACGTGAAATTCATTAGCAGTTTTTTGTTTGAGTTCTCTAATAAAAGCATAACATGTGAAAAGCCCTAAATTGTTAGTGAAACATGAAATTCATTAGCAGTTTGTTGTTTGATTTCTCTAATAAAAGCATAACATGTGAAAAGAACTTGAGAATCAATCATATGATGCTGAAATATAAAAATATCAACTAGTCATAGTTTTTCTAGAATCTTCATAACATAACTATAGAAGTGTACCTAGGTTCTAGCCCAATAAACTATGAGAGGTCACATAGCAAAAAGTCAAATAAACTAGTCAAAAGCAAGGAAAATACCATCAGAAAGAATAGCTAGTTCACAATAAACTCTCTTGAAGGGACTTATGTGTGTGTTTGGTTTACAATTTGCTAGAATTACATTAGCCAAACTGACTTTTAAAATGGAAAAAGAAACTCCCACTTGCGCTTCCCATTTCATGGTTTTTAGGTTTTGTGGATGAGTTTTCAAAAAAGAAAAAGAAATTCTACCAAAACATCAGTTGAATGAAAGTTAGTTTGCCAAAAGGACTATAGGGAAGCCAGAAGTGGTATCCAAACACCCCCCAAATCCTTGAAAACTGTGCAAGTTGAGCTATTTATCCTGTAAGGTTTACATAAATACGCAGCTAATCAAGCAACTCCCAGGATTAGAAACATAAAGAAACAATTATAATAGCAGAAGTTCTGTAAAACTTT
Organism: Acacia pycnantha; assembly: GCA_025563575.1. Lineage (NCBI taxonomy): Eukaryota > Viridiplantae > Streptophyta > Magnoliopsida > Fabales > Fabaceae > Acacia > Acacia pycnantha. The sequence goes on along the minus strand of JAMWYP010000017.1, from coordinate 266,137 downwards.
TGACACAGACAGATCAACAATAAAACTTTCATCCTTGGCACATGGGGCCATAAAAATACTGACCATAGGTAATTATAAGAATGCAAGACATATTTAACCTGACCACGTCCAATTCACTATGGCATAGTTTTTAAATAATCCAAGATTACCCACCAATTCAATCAAATATATCAATGGGGTGATATATATCTTATTATCTTGTATTAGCAAGGTTCTAAGAAGAAATCAGACTCCACGATGACGAGTGAATAACAATAATTAGAAGTACATGACAGTGCGGCATAGTCCTATCCAACTAAAGCATGAAAGTGGTTCACAATCTGTGAAATTCACTAAGCAGAGCCTCACATTGTTGATACAAAGTTACAAACTTGAGCAAGTGGAATGATTGAGCAAGAAAATTGCAGAAACCAATCAGGATCTCAACAATTTTACACCGAAAAGAAGAAAGAAGAAACTAATAACCAATCCAAAAAGAGCAAGGATATAACAGGACAAAGATGAATATAATATATTACCTCGCTGCTAAGAGTTGGATTTATAACAAGCTGTGCATAAGCCATGACAGATCAAAATAGACGGAGAAAATTGATGGCTCGAACGGAGGCAATAACAGCAGCAGTAATGTAAGCAGTACACCAAACTCCCACAGCGAACAACAAAGTCAAGAAATTAGTGTAAGCCATACACGACAGAGCCCCCGAACGGAGACGGTACAAGAAAACCTGATCGACAAAAAATCAATTACAAACTGAATAAATAAGTGCTTCGTATCCAATTTCTTTTTTATACACAGATAAAAACAAGCGAATAAACGTCTCTCTGGGATTCTCGCAAAGCAAACAAAAACTAGTCACGACGACACAAACTACACAATACAACAGCACATGTTATAAAAAGGGAGATATATTCATAGCCATAATGACGAGAAACAAGAAATGATCAAGCAAACAATTATGCCTAGTATTTTCCAGAAATTCGAACTTGTTTGGATCAAAACGCAAATTTTACAGGCGACAGAAATTCAAACTGAAATAACAAACTTTGAAATGGTAAATCCCCATGGGAGGAAAAAGGGGAAAAAACAAGAAGAAGCAAGATTGAAAGAAAGATTGTTCACATTGATTCGATTCGTTCAATGATCAAGAAATGAGATGAGATAAGCGCCGATTATAGCCATAGTACCTCTGCAGAATGTGCCAAAAAAGAAGAAGAAGAAGATGATGGTGGTGGTGGCGATTGAGGGATGACCGGAATGAGAAGAGGATGAGAGCTGGAGGGTGATCGACGGGGGAGAACACTAAACAGGGAGGTTCTACTTTATGACTCCAATAGCTCACCGCGAAACGAAGCTACTAGTATTTTATTTTATTTTTTTGAGAGGAAAAAAACAAGACGTGCGATCAAATTATCACAAGGATAAAACTTAAATAAAATATCCAAATTTTTAATAAGAATATCTTGACCAAATATTTGTATTGATTTAAGATGATACTCTATGATAACATTAATTAATCTCACGCGGAGAATACTGTTTAGAACTTTATTTTTAGAGTAAATAGACAAAAAAACACGGACCCCATTTTGGTCCCTGACAAAATAACCGACCCTTATTCGTTCTTTTTATGGGACTAAAAATGACCTTTTGAAAATTTGTGAGGGATCAAAATGTCCACCATTGAACCCTTATTCTTCCTTTTTATGGACTAAAAAAGATTTTGTTTTTTGTCAGGGACCAAAGTAGGGTCTATGTTTTTTATCAAGGACTAGAAAGGGTATTTACTCTTATTTTTATTCTCAAAGTCTTCTAATCTGGAAGAGAAGTTTTCCACTTCTCCATCCCTCTACACCCTCTCAATTTCTTATTTATGTAGTTTGATCAATTTTAAACTTTAAACTATTGAGATTTAATATGAAAATATTACTCCTCCATTTTTAAATAAAGGAAATAGTTTATAATACAAATTGCAATAGATCTTATTTAGAATTGGAAGTATTATTTTAATAGATTTAGACTATTAAAATATGATATAAACCATCTGTATACTTTTATTAAAATATTTTGCATTTTTTACTCACTTCTTATAGGTAATTAGGTATTAAATCTCAATAGTTTAAAATTAATCCACAAACAAGGGTTGGCGAGTTGGCCCTAGTAACACTGGTTGACCTTTTGGATAGACATAATCAACTCAGCCCAAACGGGATCTGAACGGTCCAGATTTGATATTTTTTAAAATATGATTTATAAATGAAAAAATATTAGTTAAGATATCATTTTTATTTTAGATTATTTATCCATTAAAATAATTTTTAAGAAAAATAGAAAGAAAAAAGATATATTACTCTCTCTGGTCCTAATTATAAGACATAGTTGACTTTTTAGAGAGATTAAGGAATTTAATTAAATTACTATAGAATATTTTATTTTTATTTTTTTCTTCAAACTAATTAGTCTGGCTAATAAACTAATATATAATCTAAAGATATATGACATATAAAAAGATTAAGTAACTTATTTAACTTCCTTAATCTCTCCAAAAAAAGTCAACTAGGTTTTATAATTAGGATCGAATGTAGTATCAAATATGAACCGTCCAGATCCCATCTGGACAGTCTAAATAGGCTGAGATGATGTGCCCATCCTTTATATAGACACCATAACTAGCTCTATGGGTCCATCGAAATAAAGAAAATTGATCTAATGACAAAAGCCGAAAAGGGAGAGAAAGTAAAGAGTAAGGAAAGTGGAGAAATTCTCTTCCACTTCTAATCACTTTTATTCTTTGGCCCAAATCCATCTAATCACTTATACCTAAACTTATTGACTTAAATGTGAAATATTCTAGCAAAAAAAAAAAAAAAAAAAAAAAATGTGAAATATTCTATAATGAGTTACCTGAATTATTTAGTGATGGAAATTTTTCCCCTTGGGGTTATATTCTTGGGAAAATCAATTTCAGGGCCCTTTTAATAGGAGAAATTGCAAAAAAAACTCCAAGATTCTGACAATCCCAAAAAAAGCCCCAGGACCTTTTCTAGGATTTTCAAAATCTTTGGTGAGTTGTTAACGGTGCTGATATAGTTGTTAACGTGGTACTGATATAGTTGTTAAAGGTACTGATTTAGTTGTTAGCAAAAGTGTTGTTAACGGGGCTGATTTAGTTGTTAAAGATCTACCCGTTAACAACTATATCAATCTCGTTAACAACTCACCCAAGATTCTAAAAATCTCAGAAAAGGCCCTGGGGCCTTTTCTGGGATTGTCAGAATCTTGAGGCATTTTTTGCAATTTCCCCTGTTAAAAGGACCCTGAAATGAATTTTCCCTATATTCTTAGCCGTATGATGTAAGGATCCCCTTCTTGGCACTTCGTTTGATCTTTTAACTAAACTTGCCTTGTGGGAGGCCAAAAATTTAAAATTAAAAACAAAAAATTGCCCTATGCAAACAATTCGTTTTTCTTCGGATGTCATTTGGCATATATGCTTCCTTCAAATGCAAGAAAGCGCATTTATTATATTATTTTTTAACATTTTTTGACATGTAGGAAAATATTTTTCAGTCATCATGTCTTGGTAGGCGAGGATGGTATATATGGTTACAACACCATCTTAACTCAATGAACGGTAAAATAAATCGAGTCATAATACGAAAAATGAGTTAGATCCAAAGTAGAATAAAGCCCCTTTTCATCAATGAATAAATTAACAGGGACCAAAACATCATTAAGAAAAATGAAAACAAGTAGTTCTTGGTAGCACTGTCATTGCCCATTAAGGCTCATGATCTTCCTTTATGATTGATGATGTATACAATACAAGTTGGAGAAACATACAAATGGAGAAACATACAAACTTCAATCTCCAGAGATATGACTGGGCATTATGAACCCGGCATAATGCCATGAAACTCTCCTATCCAAGAATGATACAATCTGGGTAAAATAATTGGGGAAAAAAAAATCTCCTTGAATCATGTAGTGCTTGTTTAGAGTTGTTTATCATAAATACGTTCATGCAAACAGAGATATACCTCTTCTCGCATACTTATACATTCTAAATCACAATTGAAAAGCTGCTTTTGAAAGCTCCAATCGCCATCCCAAACAAGTTTATAACAAATCTAGTGCATGTTTGACTTAAAACCAAACACACATCAAATGAGCCATGAGATCAAGAAGTGACAAGAAGCCTTCCTCAGTCAAAAATTTTCTCCCCAGTTGAAAATTGTAAGAATATCAAGGAACTTAAAAAGCACAGCAAGCCAGGAATGAAGAACACTGCTCTCCAGCTTTCAGGACCTGTAAGATCTGAATTAGCAGTTTTTGCAGCTTCAAGAAGCCTGCCAGTAAGGTCCACTCCGATAATTCCAGCTAAAGTGCCAGCAGTATTAGAAACGCCCATCACTATTCCGGCATACCTTGGAGCCACATCCATGTGGTTCACTGCAAACCCAGCTCTGCCCAGAGCCAGAAAACCCAGAGCCACAGAAGAACAGAAGACAGCCCCACCAGGTGTTCTGAATATAGGAATTACAATCAATGCAAGAGAAGCAACTAAAAATCCTATGGTATTCAAGAATTTCCTGGTTTTTGTCACAGACATTATCCTCTTGGTGATTAAATAATCTGCGACTACACCGCCTATGTTTGAGAATAAGAACATGTTCAGATAAGGCATCATTTTTGAAGATCCCATATCTTGAAGGCTAAGTTTGAGGCCTAATTCAAAGTATGTCGGCAGCCAATTCATCAACACATATAAACCATAATGAAAAGTGAAATTGTTCACAACAATTGCCCAGACTGGCAAGCTAGTTAAGATTTTCATCCAAGGGATTTTGGCAGTTTTGACAGAAACTCTTCCATTCTCAACCGTTGATTTCACATTCCCTTTGATGGGCAACAACAATTCCCCAAATCCAGAAGCTGTGGCTTTTGGATGCTCAATACGAGGAGCATCACTGCCATATGTAAACCAAAGTAAAGACCACATGCCACCCATTGCTGCCTCTGCAACAAATATAGATTGAGGACCTCTAAACTTCACGAGACTGGGAAGGACAAGCATTCCCATTGCTGCACCTAGATACATCCCAGAAGTTGTAAGAGAAACAGATCTAGATCTTTCATGGGGAGGAACCCATTGTGCTAGAACAGTGTGGATGGAGGGAAATATGAACCCCTGTGCCACACCAACCAGCAAACGCGCCACTATTAAAACAAAAACACGATTGGGATCTAATGGAACCAATGCACAAGTTAGTGACCATATAACAAATGAAAGGAGGAGAACTGTCTTCCCTCCAATTTTCTGAGCAGCCCATCCTCCTGGAACTTGTGAACAAGCATATCCATAGTAGAAAGTAGATAATATTGCACCCTTGCTAGATTGATTCACTCCAGCAGCATCAGCAGCAACAGTATATGCAATTGAAAACCCAACCCTCTCTATGTAACAAACAGATGTGCAGATAAAGGTCAAAACAACAATCCAGTAACGCTTAGGGAATGTCATCATCCACTCCACCTACTTCACCTACACTTATAAGTCCAAGCATTTACTTGGTTGAGTCATTCAGAGTTAGTACCCCTCCAACAAATTACCCTTTTAAGCGGAGGATTCACAAGATTTAACCGAACTTATGCCTAATAATACTTCAACTTCCCAATGGATCCTGTAGGTAAGACGAAATCACTGATAACATTAATCAAAACATCCATCATATTCACTAAGTAAACAAAGAAATACAGAAGGGCCCACACAACACTAAAGCTCCGATGCCAATGATTTACCACAGATCTAAACAAATCAGTTATCCATACACATGAAATGGAGAGAAGCAGATAAAACCCACAGCATCTTTTTTTAAAAAAATTAACTTTTCTTTGATTTTTTAAGAGTCCTGGCGTTCAGATAGGGGCGAAAAAGAAAAATGCAAGAGAAGAATGATTAAGGAGAAAAAGACAATGAGGGGAGGGAGAAATGAAGTGAACTGAAATGGCGTAACGTACCTCGCTGGTGGCGGATGGAATCAACGGCGTTCATCGCCGGCGAGTCAGGGACGGCGGATCGGAACAGTGTGGTGGGAAATGGAAGACAAAGCAGAAGAAAATATGGCAACTCAGATCTGTGGGAGTAATCAATAATGAAGCCTCCGTTTACTTTTGTAGGAGTAATTTTTGTCAAAACAGCCATCAGTTAAGAACTTATGATGCCTGGAGTGGCTCAAGAAAAGGGGGAAAAGAGTAATTAAAAACGTGTTAGCCATGTATTTCTCTTGAAAATGTAAGATCTAGCTTGATGTAAATTTTGGTTTTAAATATAAGATTTTTTTTATAAAAATATTAGCTTTTGTATTTAGTATCATTTTTGTATAAATTAATTTTCCTAATCTATAAATAATATATAGTATTAACTTATCTAAAAGTATTTTAAGAAAATTATGTCACATATATTATTTATAATTAAGTTATTTATTTATTTTTTTAATCTTTAATAGATATTAAAGTAAGATTATAAGAGCACTAAATATTTACATTTTAATAATAACATTATAATTGTAGATCTGGTTTTTAAAATTAACTATACTTTGCCAAAATTATAAGATATTTTTTTCTTCTGTTGTAATAATTTCCTATTTTCTAGATTCTATTATAGCAAAGGGCATTTGAGGTAGAAAAAGCAATCTTGTATGGATGGTCCTTATGTCCTAAATATAAAACTCAATTGATTAATTTAAAAATATTAAATAAATTATTTTAAAATAATTATATTTATTATTTTTTAAAATTAATTTATCTAACTTATAAACTAATATACAATCTAATGATACACATAGCTATTTCATAAAGGTTATGTAGCATATACTATAATTAAATAATTTATTTAATCTTCTTAATCTTTCTAAGTCAATCAAATGATTGAAGATGAACGTTTGGGATCTTATTTAAAATCAAGTTAATCTGAATTCCATGCCTCTTAATCCTCTTATATGCTAATCTGAGCAAGTGATCATCATATCATGCTCAGCAATTAACAGCTGCTAAAGCATTCTTCCATAGTATGCAAAATCTTCAAGCCCAACTTGTTGAACTTTGGCGGCCATTAAACTTTCCAAAACATTATTTGAAGATTTGAGCTTTTGACCCTACCCTACCCTACGGAAACGTATTATAAAGGAATGAATGACTTAATAGTGTGAATTCCTTAATAAAATTTGTGAATGATATGATTGTGTGAATTTTTTACTAGAAAACGAAAGTTATTAAAACCTAATGAAATATTGTGAATTCCTGAATAAAACTTGTGAATAAGTTGATAGTGTGGACTTTTTATTGGATAAATAAAAATTGTTAAAAACTAATAAAATGTTATGAATTTCTTAACAAAATTTGTGAATGTGCTTGAGTTAAAGATAAAGAGTAAACTTATATATATTTGTTTGCATAACATATATTGAAAAGCATTGGTGGCCATCAATGTTTTTGGCAAAACAAGCTGTGGGGGTTTAATCGCACCACCACCACTTTGCCAAATAAATATTCCCGCTAGAGCTCTAGCACCATCAAGGGGAGGTAGCTGCCGACCGGCAAGGGTGGGGGTAATATTTTATATATATATATAGATTGTTAGTTCTCATATGTTTTGATGATAACAAACACTGAGTTTTCTTAATTTAATGAATTGTTCAAAGTAGTTCAGAAAGGCTACTCGAGCATAACACTTAATGCCCAAGTATGGTTGGCCGAGCATGCTCGAGCAGAGTGATTGGCGTGCCCGAGCATCATCGAGTTGATAGCAAAAGATCAGAGCATACAAAGCTTGCCCGAGCATAGTGTAAGTAATGCTCGAGTAGCATGCTCGAGCAGAGGTAAAGTGATTGCTCGAGAAGTATCAATATTTACTTAAGTTTTCGTCTCTGGATGACTAATGCCCGAGCATGAATATGGTATGCTCGAGTAGCGTGCTCAAGAAAGGGAAAAGGGATGCTCGAGCAGTATCGCTGAGTCTCTTAGTTCTAGTCTCTGTTTGCCTTGTGCCCGAGCAAGATATTATCTTGCCTGAGCAGCATGCTTGAGCAGGAATGATGAGTTGCTATGGCATAAGCATTTAGCTCATGTGAACATGTTTCAGCTAGATAAGTTGTTAAGAAAAGATTTAGTTCTTGGTTTACCAAAACTTCTTTTTAAAAATGACATGATTTGTAATTCCTGTCAAAGAGGTAAACAGACTAAATCATCTTTCAAAAATAAGCCTGAAATCACGACCAATCAACCTCTTCAACTACTCCACATGGATTTAGTTGGACCAGCAAGAGTTAAGAATCTTGGTGGCAATTTATATACTCTGATCATTGTCGATGATTTCTCTCGTTTCACCTGGACTATCTTCTTATCTTCAAAAGATGAAACATTTGATTGTTGGATTTGATTAGTTTTGATGATGTCTTATATAGATGTCATTCTTAAGAGCAAAAATGTCGCATACTACATTTATCTTCTACTTTGACTAATTCTTATACTTAATGTAGATGCAAAGTTTAATAATGGAAAATGATCAAGAAAGGAGACTAAAGAAAGAAGAAATTGGAAAGAATGTCAAGTTCAAGAAGAACATGAGATATTGAAGAAGGTAGAAGGTTGCAGAGAAAATGTCAAGTTCAAGAAGAAGATGAGATATTGAAGAAAGTAGAACTTGCAAAGAATGATGAGTTCAAGTTGAATGATGGAGAATGAATAAGAGAAGAGAAGAAAAGAAAGAAATAGTTGAATTATGGATAATGATGAAGAGAAGAGAAGAAAGAAGGAAGAACTTGTTAAATGGATTGAGAAAATCATTATTCAAGCCTTTAGATTGATTCTAGAAGTCTTCAATATGACATGGAAGTTGGAATGGCTTAATTTGGAGTGAAAACCAGCAAAAAATCAGTTTCAGGATGAGAAAACTCGAGTCTAGATCTTAAAACTCGAGTTTCCTACTTCGCTATAATGATTTGCTCCTCTGGTATGAGAAAACTCGAGTTTGGAACTCAAAACTCGAGTTATTCACTAACTGACTCGAGTTTGCAATGTCTTCAGCATCTCTGGCGTCTTTGGACAAGGAAAACTCGAGTTTCCATTTCAAAACTCGAGTTTACAGCGGTCTTCAGCACTTCAACAACTCTGTTTCAAGTTTCACTCGGGTGAGGTCTGGTAATTCGATGATATATCCCAAACCAGACCTCGGATTGAGGTGAAACTAGTGTCATATGAAACTAGACTCCCAATGCGTCATTTTTATATAAAATTCAAGACAAAATAAGTTCAGATGAAGGAGCTATGAATTTATGAAGTTGACAGTGAAATTCATGCCACTCAGCAGACCAACCTTCAATATTTTGAGTATATCTCACAAAGTAAAAATCCGATTGAGTTGAAATTGGTTGCATATGAAAGTAGACGCAAAGGGATTTCTATCAAGATTTGAACAGACCAAAAATGAGTTCAGACCAGGGAGATATGGCCCTCGAAAGTTGACTGTTTGTTCACGATGTTGCACAGTTTGCTATCATATGAAGCAAACTCGAGTTTGGGAAACAAAACTCGGGTTTGTCGGGAACAGAGACTAAAATCTGATTTTGGGAAAGACTGAAACTCGAGTCATTAAGTTGGAAACTCGAGTTTCCATTAGACAAAGAGCAACCAAGGGCAGAGCAACTCCAAAACTCTAATTGGTCACTTAATGACTCGAGTTTTGCTTCAAATTCAAAATGTTCTTCGAATCTCAATCGCGACATTTACCTGAGAAAGACCAAAACTCGAGTTTTCGTTTCAAAACTCGAGTTTGCACTTAAGTGAACAGTTGAAAAATCCAGTTTTCATTTGAAAACTCCAATTTTCGACACTGTTTGAAAATCAGTTTTTCTGGATTTTGCAAAATCTTCATAGATGATCTAGATACTTCATATCATCACTCATTACCATTCTTAAATATGTTTAATCAATTTGTTAGTGAGTTTCAGATGATTAAAGCTTGAGATAACATCAAACTTGACAGAAATCAAGATCTATCAAAAAGGTGAAGATGAACTTTGCTGCAGAATTTCAGAAATAGGAAAGAAGACAGATTTCAACGAAGAACTTGAACAAATGAAGTTGAATGATCGACTGTAATATTCTTCAACGGATACAAACATTCAAACGAAGGATTAGAAGTAAATCTCAAAATCTCAAATTTGTGTCAGAACATCGAAAGTTGTGCAAAAGTTCTAACGGCTAGTTCCATCTGAGTCTAACGGCTATATTTCTTTATCCAACAGTCACTGAATCTTCAAACGGTCATATATTGATCTACCTATAAAAGAAGATAGATTCAAGACAGAAAAACGCAGAGAAACAAGCTTACATCTTCAACATGCTAATACTCTGATATTCTTATCATTTACTCTCTGTTTTCAATGTTTACATAGCTATCATAGAGAGTGAAATGTTTTGTACTTTAGTGTTTATCCATTCACTTCTGAGAGAGGAGATTAATTTGTAAACATCCTATCTTTCTTTCTGAGAGTTACTCAAGATTGGGTGATCTTGAGTGGGAAACCCATTGTATTGATTACAACTTGTAAGGGGAGTGAATCCTAGTGAGAGGATTACTTCGAGTACAGAGTGTGTAATCAAATGGGTGTATTGATTACAGTTTGTAAGGGGGAGTGAATCCTAGTGAGATGATTACTTCAAATACAAAACGTGTAATCAAGTTGAAAGAAGATAGTGGATTGAAATTCTCAAGTAAAGCTTGGGGACTGGACATAGGTCAAGGATTGGGCCGAACCAGTATAAATCATAGTTTGCATATTCTCTTCCCTTATCTCTTATATTCCCAGCATATATGTTTGAATGATTGTTTATCACTTTATAAATTATTATTGTCATTCAAACTACTTTCAGTAAGTTGCGAAAAGATTTTTAAAGTTCTAAGTTTTTAATTAGACACCCAATTCACCCCCCCTCTTGGGTGATAGCCAAGTCTTTCATTTGGTATCAGAGCTAGGCTGTTGTTTTAAGGACTTAACAGTCTCAAGAGTTTACAATGGCTGATTTTGGGTGTTGCTCGTTTTCAAAAGGTTTCGATTATACGATTCCACCATTTTTCAAAGATATTGATTTTTGGTTTTGGAAAGCTAGAATGACTAGTTAAATCAAAGCAATTGATTTTGATATGTGGAATGTTTTTATAAATTTTTTTGACTTCACTCCAAGAAAGGATTGGACAGAAAAAGATATGAAAATGTTTTCATTAAATATTAGAGCAATGAACATATTATATAGTGCTTTAACCGAAAAAGATTTTGAGAAAATCAAATGTTGCTCTAGTGCTAAAGATATTTAGGATACTCTTGATTCTATATATGCTTCTAACAAATATGTTCAAATTGAAAGTGTTGACAGTCCATCTAAGACTAAATGTTGTACATCTATGATTGATGAACAACTGGGGAATGAAGAAGGAGAAATCATTGAATTCAGCGAACACCTCCATGATCCAGACAACACGAAAGAACAAGAGAATGAGGATTCCCAAGAAGAGCTAGAGATACACGATTACGATAAATCATTGTCTGAAGCTCAAGATATTGTTAAGGTAGAAAATTTCAATTCTTCTTGTGTAGTTAAGAAAAATGTTTTTGAACATTTGCATAAAATTTCTCTTCAACCATTTACTAATTCTATTTTGAAAAACAAACATGTTTTCAAAAATAATGCTGGAAAATCATGTGGGAAGGAAGAATATACAAATTTGGATCATTTGACATTGCATCCACTTGACCAGTACAATTCTTGCAAAATTGATCATAATACGCATCATTCTATTATTTGCAATTATTGTGAAAAAAACTGGGCATATTTCTCATACATGCTATATTAGAAGAAATTCTAATATGAGGAATAAATTTGTTTGGGTTCCAAAAGGACATGTAAGGTCCACTATTAACAGTCAAGGACCCAAGTATAAGTGGGTACCAAAATGTCCATCTAGTACTCCATATATGCAGGATGATTTGAATATCAATGGACATCAAGGTATAGAGAAGAGGAAGAAAAGTCCAAGAGCATCTCATGAACCTAAAAGGAGATTCACATTTGTTAGGAGAACTCATGGAGAAGTCATTGCTAGAACTACAAAGTTAAATCATAAGAAGCAATGGATACAAGCAAGAAGAGTATCATCTACCTCAAGAACAAACTACCATAGAGTACCATTCAATTATCTTGAGGAGAACAAGAAAAGGAGAATCTCTCAAGTTTCAAACAGAAGACTCTTGAAGTCTATATTTTCTGAGAGAGCCTTGCCCACACCCATAAGAAGACATATGAAGAATCAGTGGGTATGCAAAGGAAATACTCCAAGTACCTAAGGTAAAGGTATACAATGGTAAAACCTCCTTTCCTATTATTTGAAATATTCATTGAGGTTTTATATTTTGTAGCCTTAGAAATGAGCATTGCAAACTGTTTTGAAATTGATTTTATTTTCACATCCCTTAAAAATCCACTTAATAAGTTTATAAAGGGATCGCAATGTTCAATAGTTTAATCTTTATGCATACACAATGATTTGAAAAGAAAACATCTCTTTTATGCATAAAGTCATGATTAATTCATTGTGCTCAATTATTCTGAATTGATTGTATTCTTAAGAGCAAATGAATTTTGGTTTCTGCAAGCTAACGATGATTGGATCCAAGTAAGGTTGGATACCGGAAAAAAAAAGGAGAGGATTTATACAGTTTTGTAGGATCAAAGAAAGCTTCTCAAGAATGCAACATAGAGAAATGATCAAGTCTTGAGAAAGCTAAACAAATTATGCTTGATGTTGATGGTGAACATCTGAAAATGAGTCATTTACATCAAATCCATCTCAATTAAGCAAGTTTCTACAAGGACAAGAGGAATTACGGTGATATCTAATTCTTACCTCATATTGTGATTATATGAAATTTATTTTTGGGTAATGAATACTTGTCTATCATTGCATTCCTTTAGCAATCAATCATTTATCTTTTTCAAAATGTTTTCAGATTGCTAAATGGACCACAAGTGAATTTGTGCATAACTTTCTGAGTTTATGTTTATGAAAATGCACAAATCTAAAATTTGTTTGGATTTCAATTCACACTGTTTTATGAAAATGCAAAAAAATGTTTTGAAAACATATCTATATTTTGATTGCATTCAAATGATGTTTCAAAATTGGAAGTTAATATTGTATTCTGAATGTTGGATATGCTTCAAACTTGTCTAGTTGAGTTTTCCCTATCATTCACATATTGATCTTTGATATTCAATGTGTTTCTTAAACTCCTCAATCTTTATTCTCTAATTAGTTGGACCTCATGTCTAATAAGTTGATCATCTATGAGTTTCAAGCCTATCTTCAAGAAAATAATTTCATATGTGAGTGTTATGCCTACTGCATAAATTCTTATTGGGCAAGTTATTCCAAGCATTATGAATGTTCATTAATGCATTGAATCTTAATGCATTAACCATTAGTGAAATAACTTACTAGGATAATATTCTAGAACTCTAGTCATTTGGACTAATGAGTTTGTGCTTCATCATTCATGAATCCTAGTAGTCATATTTTTACTCAAATACATAAACTTTGTCTTCATCCATATGTGAGTAACTATATTCAAATTCTTGCTTTGAATGTTCATATACTTTAAGACTCCATTCTAAGAAGCAAGATTATCTCTTGATCATAGCAAAGTCATTATGCATATATATCTTTATTGTGCTAAGCATGTTTTGCTAATGCTTTATCCATATTGATCTTTGTTTTTGAGAAAATTCTTCAACATGTTAACTGCAATGTTCAACATGTTCTCTAAAAACTGAAGCATTCTGATATATTTGTTAACATGTTGACTTCCACCATGTTTTAAAGTGAGCATTCTTTTCAAGCATATTTCAAAAGTGAATCTTTCATTCATCAAAATTTTGATTTCATAATGCATTGTCACGATTTGAAAGAACATTCAAGATTTGAAACAATTTTCATATTTCATTATCATTCTTGAAAAATATGATCTCATTCATGATCTATGAGTTGATAAATGCTTATCTTTATGGATAAGATTTTCTATATTTTTTGATCAAGCTTACATGCATTTTATCAATGACATCTTTTCTACTTAAAGTGTACTTACAAATTGTCATTGAGAAATAACTGTCTTGGTATCATATAGTTGTTACCCTTTTATGACTCATTGGATTGAATTTACTCAATTGGGTAGAACTATAGTTTAGTCTTTGATAGTTATACTCTTTGCTCAAATATCATATGGTTAAGAGTTGTGATGTCTAATCTTGTGTGGACTCAAGAATCATTGAGTACCAAAGAACATATATTTTTGCAAAAGTTGACCAAAACGTTCTATTGTTGGGTACAAAGAACATAGGCAAATAAAATAGACCATTTCAGTGGCTATGTCTGTAAATTCTGTGACTTCCCATCACTAGCATGAGGCTTAGACCAAGATGATAAGGAGCATACCAGCTTGATGATAAGCTATGAGCAAAAACTGATTTTGAGATCCAATGCAAAGCTTATTTGGAATTTCCGCTTCTTAGATGCATTCAAAGCAATTGATAATGACTAGCCAATGATGCATCTATAGATTACAGAGAATTATAACTCAAGTGATTATGATATTACTTGAGTGAGGTATTGTATTTTGAAATAATGTACACATATCATAATCATGCTTGGCTAACTTGATTTCATTCCTTCCATTTTATTTCATGAAGTTTTGCCCAAATAAATTCATTTTTAAAATGATCCTTATAAAATTTGGTGTCACATTATTAGTTGGTATCATTAAAGGGAGTTTTCTATTTTTAGTCATGTATTCATTAAGGGGGAGTTTCACATTCACATGTATTTGATATCTTAAAAGCTCATCTCCTTAATTTGAAGAAAATTATTTTTAAGTTTACTCATCTGCATTCACTATGTTTTAATAGTTTTGATGATGAGTTAATCATATATTTGAAAATATATTATATTTTTCCTCCATTATCTTAATTTGAAAATATCATATAAAAAGGGATATTTTGATATCAGGTTGCACTAACAAATCTCTTTGGCAAAGAAAGTGTTCAATTTGTAGCAGGAGATTCTGTTATGTGCTAGGACATTCCTCAACATACTATAATGAGAAATTGTCAAATTGAGGAATAATGCTTCCACATTTCATCATTGTCACTAATATATGCTCTACAAAGTAGAAGAAGACCTCTTGGAGTCAGTTGAGTTATGCTCTATAGAAGAGCTCTGTGAAGAAAAAGGCAAAGGATGGAAGCTGAGCACACTTCAGAGGATCTGACAAGAAGAAAGCAAGCAAATGGACTTCATTGATCATTCATCAATTTGCAGAACCTACATGAGCATTTCTGAACTTTATCTTTCTATATTCAGTTTATTTTGCACATGTTTGGTATCTATATGTTTTAATTGTGAAAGATGTCTTGAAAACCTCTCCAAAGTCTCTCAAATTTGTTTTCCTAAAAACATTCCAAATTGCAAGAATGAAAACAATTTCAAATCGGGGAGAGAAAATCAATTCCTTGACACATTCTAATTTAGTTTCATATTTGTCTCTCTACAAGCATCTATTCTTTAACTCAACTTTTTGCTAATGACAAATAAGGGGGAGAGAATGACAAGAAAAATATGCTGGGTTTAATACATTTTCATATTCATACATATTTTTCTTAAAGTATTTGTCATCATCAAAAAGGGGGAGAATGTTGGGTTTGATTAGTTTTGATGATGTCTTATATAGATGCCATTCTTAAGAGCAAAAAGGTTGCATACTACATTTCTCTTCTACTTTGACTAATTCTTATACTTAATGTAGATGCAAAGTTTAATAATGGAAAATGATCAAGAAATGAGACTAAAGAAAGAAGAAATTGGAAAGAATGTCAAGTTCAAGAAGAACATGAGATATTGAAGAAGGTAGAAGGTTGCAGAGAGAATGTCAAGTTCAAGAAGAAGATGATATATTGAAGAAAGTAGGACTTGCAAAGAATGATGAGTTCAAGTTGAATGATGGAGAATGAACAAGAGAAGAAAAGAAAGAAATAGTTGAATTATGGAGAATGATGAAGAGAAGAGAAGAAAGAAGGAAGAACTTGTTAAATGGATTGAGAAAATCATTATTCAAGCCTTTAGATTGATTCTATAAGTCTTCAAGATGATATGAAAGTTGGAATGGCTTACTTTGGAGTGAAAACCAGCAAAAAATCAGTTCCAGGATGAGAAAACTCGAGTTTAGATCTTAAAACTCGAGTTTCCTACTTCGCTACAATGATTTGCTCCTCTGGTATGAGAAAACTCGAGTTAATCACTAACTGACTTGAGTTTGAAATGTCTTCAGCATCTCTGGCGTCTTTGGACAAGGAAAACTCGAGTTTCCATTTCAAAACTCGAGTTTACAGCGTGGTCTTCAGCACTTCAGCAACTCTGTTTCACGTTTCACTCGGGTGAGGTCTGGTAATTCAATGATATCTCCCAAACCAGACATCGGATTGAGGTGAAACCAGTGGCATATGAAACTAGACTCCCAATGCATCATTTTTATATAAAATTCAAGACAAAATAAGTTCAGATGAAGGATCCATTAATTTATGAAGTTGACAGTGAAATTCACGCCACTCAGCAGACCAACCTTCAATGTTTTGAGTATATCTCACAAAGTAAAAATCTGATTGAGTTGAAATCGGTGGAATATGAAAGTAGACTCAAAGGGATTTCTATCAAGATTTGAAAAGACCATAACAGAGTTCAGACCAGGGAGATATGGCCCTCGAAAGTTGACTTTTTGTTCACGATGTTGCACAGTTTGCTATCAAATGAAGCAAACTCGAGTTTGGGAAACAAAACTCGAGTTTGTTGGGCACAGAAACTAAAATATGATTTTGGGAAAGACCGAAAATCGATTCATTAAGTTGGAAACTCGAGTTTCCATCAGATAGAGAGCAACCAAGGGCAGAGCAACTCCAAAACTCAAGTTGGTCACTTAATGACTCGAGTTTTGCTTCAAATTCAAAATGTTCTTCGAATCTCAATCGCGACATTTACCTGAGAAAGACCAAAACTTGAGTTTGTGTTTCAAAACTCGAGTTTTCACTTAAGTGAACAGTTGAAAACTCCAGTTTTCATTTGGAAACTCCAGTTTTCGATACTCTGTTTGAAAATCAGTTTTTCTGGATTTTGCGAAATCTTCATAGATGATCTAGATACTTCATATCATCACTCATTACCATTCTTAAATAAGTTTAATCAACTTGTTAGTGAGTTTCAGATGATTAAAGCTTGAGATAACATCAAACTTGACAGAAATCAAGATCTATCAAAAAGGTGAAGATGAACTTTCTTTGCGAGAATTTCAGAAATGGGAAAGAAGACAGATTTCAACGAAGAACTTGAACAAATGAATTTGAATGCTCGACTGTAATGTTCTTCAACGGATACAAACATTCAAACGAAGGATTAGAAGCAAATCTCAAAATCTCAAATTTGTGTCAGAACATCGAAAGTTGTGCAAAAGTTCTAACGGCTAGTTCCATCTGAGTCTAACGGCTATATTTCTTTATCCAACAGTCACTGAATCTTCAAACGATCATATATTGATCTACCTATAAAAGAAGATAGATTCAAGACAGAAAAACGCAGAGAAACAAGCTTACATCTTCAACATGCTAATACTATGATATTCTTATCATTTACTCTATGTTTTCAATGTTTACATAGCCTATCATAGAGAGTGAAATGTTTTGTACTTTAGTGTTTATCCATTCACTTCTGAGAGAGGAGATTTATTTGTAAACATCCTATCTTTCTATCTGAGAGTTACTCAAGATTGGGTGATCTTGAGTGGGAAACCCATTGTATTGATTACAACTTGTAAGGGGAGTGAATCCTAGTGAGAGGATTACTTCGAGTACAGAGTGTATAATCAAACGGGTGTATTGATTACAGTTTGTAAGGGGGAGTGAATCCTAGTGAGAGGATTACTTCAAGTACAAAACGTGTAATCAAGTTGAAAGAAGATAGTGGATTGAAATTCTCAAGTGGAGCTTGGGGACTGGACATAGGTGAAGGATTGGGCCGAACCAGTATAAATCATAGTTTGCATATTCTCTTCCCTTATCTCTTACATTCCCAGCATATATGTTTGAACGATTGTTTATCACTTTATAAATTATTATTGTCATTCAAACTACTTTCAGTAAGTTGCGAAAAGATTTTTAAAGTTCTAAGTTTTTAATTAGACACCCAATTCACCCCCCTCTTGGGTGATAGCCAAGTCTTTCATTGATCTGTTTGTTGTGTTTGCCAAGAAGGTGCAAAACGAGAAAGGTATTTGCATTTCAGCTATTTGAACTGATCATGGAGATGAATTTGAAAATCAAGCCTTTGGGGATTTTTTTGATGCTCACGGGATTTATCACAATTTCTCGGCCCCAAGAACTCCACAACAGAATGGTGTGGTTAACAGGAAGAATCGTGTGCTCACTGAGATGGCCCATGCAATGCTAAATGAAAACAAGACTTCTCAAGTCTTCTGGGCAGATGCTATGAGCACAGCGAGCTACATATCAAATCAAGCCTATCTCCGAAAGAAGCTCAACAAAGGAAGAAAACCGAATTTGTCATACCTACACATTTTCGGTTTCAAATGTTTCGTCCACAACAATGGTAAGGATAATTTGGGTAAGTTTGATCCCAAATCATATTCCTTGGATACTCCAATAGAAGTAAAGCATATAGAGTTTTTAATAAGTGTACATGTCTAGTTGAAGAATCAGTATATGTTGTATTCTGTGAATCCAAGTCTGACGAAATTTTAGATGATGATGAACAAATTTACAAAAACCAATTCTTTTCAAAAACTACTCCTGCTTCTATAGAAAATCCAGAAAATGTTTTTGAAAATGATTTTCAAAAGTCTTACAAAATCCTGATCAATCTCAACCTAGAGCTTGGAAGTTCATTAGGAATTATCCTTTGGACCAAGTAATAGGAGATGTAAATCAAGGTGTAAGAACCAGAAAAAGTACCTTGAATGAGGTTACGTTTTCTTCTTTTATATCTGAGATTGAGCCCTCTAAAATTGATGAAACCCTATCAAACAATGATTGGATAATAGCAATGCAAGAGAAATTACATCAGTTTGATAGGAATCAAGTTTGAGACTTGGTACCTAAGCCTAAAGACCATCCAGTCATTAGCACTAAATGGGTATTCAAGAACAAATGTGATGAATCCATAATCATAGTCTGTAACAAGGCTAGATTAGTTGCCAAAGGTTATAATCAAGAAGAAGGTATTGATTATGAGGAAACATATGCTCCAGTGGCTAGATTGGAAGCTATACGAGTACTTTTAGCCTTTGTGTGCATCAAAGGATTTAAACTCTATCAAATGGATGTTAAGAGTGCCTTTCTAAATGGTTTCATTCAGGAGGAAGTATATGTAGAACAACCTCTTGGCTTTGAAAATGATCATCATCTAGATCACGTGTACCGTCTCAAGAAAGCTTTATATGGTCTTAAACAAGCTTCTAGAGATTGGTATGAGCCGTTAAGTAAATTTCTTTTGGATCAAGGGTTTGTCAAAGGAAAAGCAGATACAATACTCTTCATTAAGACTAATAAGCTTAATGAAATTTTAATTGTGCAAATATATGTAGATGACATAATATTTAGAGCCACTAATGAATCTCTTTGTGAGGAATTCTCCAAGAAAATGCAGGGTGAATTCGAGATGTCTATGATGGGCAAGTTGAACTATTTCCTCGGACTGCAAATCAAACAACGGAAGGATGGGATATTCATCTCACAAACGAAGTATCTTCATGATTTGCTCAAAAAGTTTGGAATGGAGCATTGCAATGGTGCAAACACACCAATGAGTTCAACTGCATCTCTGGACGCCAATGGAAAAAGGGAAAGACTTCAACATAACCAAATATCGAGGGATGATAGGATCGTTGCTATACTTGACAGCAAGTAGACCCGATATCCAATTCAATGTGGGTATGTGCACAAGATTTCAAGCTGCTCCTAAGGAATCGCATGCCGAGCATGTGAAAAGAATCTTTCGATATCTTGGGGAACAAAGGAGCTTGGACTTTGGTTCCCAAAAGGTCAACAAGAATTCTTGGTTGCATATTCAGACTCCGGTCACGCTGGATACAAAACTGATAGAAAAAACACTAGTGGACAATGTGAATTTCTCGGAGGATCACTCGTATCGTGGTTCAGCAAGAAGCAAACCACTATTGCTATATCCTCCACTGAAGCTGAATATGTTGCTCCCTCAAGTTGTTGTGCTCAAGTTTTATAGCTCAAACAACAACTCTCTGACTTTGGAATTCATCTGAAAGAAGTTCCAATTCTCTGTGACAACACCAGCATAATAAGCTTGGCGAAGAATCCTGTTCAACACACAAGAACCAAGCATATTGATGTGAGACATCATTTTATTCGTGATCATGTTCAAAAGAAAGATGTCAAAGTGATGTTCATACCTACACACCTTCAGTTGGCTGATTTCTTTACTAAACCATTGGCTAAGAAACAATTCACATTCATCCAAAGAGAATTTCGAATGGTAAATCCCAATGAACTGTAAGTAAAATGTTAATTTAACGTAATTAATTATGTTTTGATTATCAATTATTACTGTCTTAAGCATTGGAGCCTCTAGATTTGTTGTTTGCAGGATACTCTGTTTCATGACTAAATAACAGAGATCAACATAGGTCAGTATGCTCGAGTAGGCATTCCTAACATGCTCGAGCAATGTCGAAAACAATTCAATATAAAATCGAAAGTCGAGATGGGTTGCTCAAGCAAGCTTCCAACGATGCTCGAGCAACATCAGGAAATGAACTTCCTAAGTGATATGATATGAATCTTGATCGAGCATCACACAAGTTCTGGCAGAGCAACAATTGTTGTCATCTAATTAAATTTAAATCTGGATTCATCACAAAGGCTTCAAATCAAAGATCAAATCATTGGGAATCAAGTGTTCTCAAAACACACTTGATGTGAGGTATTTGAAGTCATTTATGCTATTTTATTGAATATCTTAAATTCATCTTTGCTCGAGCAGGCCAAATAGTCTGCCCGAGCAACGACGTGCTCGAGTACACCTTGTGTTCTGCTCTAGCATATGATGTTCTGTTAGCTTTTCTTTTTCTGCAACGCTTCATTTCTCCTTCTCTCCACTTTCTCATTTCACCTCTCACTTCTCCAAAACTCCCCTCTTATATCTTCCAAAACCCTAATTTCCAATCCCTTTGCGTCTCCTGTCCATTTCTCTGCCTTAATCTTCCTCATTTCACCTCCGTCACCTTCCCTAGTGTTCCAATTCTTCTTAAAAGGCAAGATCAATTGGTGGCTCACGCAAATCTCCTTCACCGGAATCCCCTAAGAACCTTCTTCCAAGAAGCCTCAAACTCAGAAGACCAAGCCTTTAGAGAAGAAAAAGTCTAAATCACTGGCGAAGCCTGCTGTGAAATTCAAGTCTCCGGTGAAGTCAAAAGACAAAGCAGTGGTTTTCGAAGATCAAGAAAAACACCAAACGAGGCTCCAGAATAAGTCGCTACCTTCTGATAAAGCAAAACGGACCAGGACTCCATCTCCTTCTCTGTTAGATTTTGAAGACACTAAAACCCTCTTCAGTGAAAATCCTCAGAAACCTCAAGCTTCTGTGAGTCAAAAATCGAGCAAGAAACCACAAGCTTCAACTAGTCAGAAACAACCCTCAGTCAGTCAGCAACACGAGTCTAGGGTTGGTTCAAGTGGTCCTACAACTTCTCAACTAGAAGGAAACATACTTGAACCTTCACCACCAGGTATGATTACAGCTCCTTTGGTTGTTGATGACTTCAAAATTTTGCTTTCTACTTTGAAAAGAGGCCATTCTGTCCCATTATCTACATTGATTTGGTATTCTTTAGAGATAAGTGAAATTTGGACCTTATTGAGTGGCTTCAGCAGTTTATGCCTCTCCTTCATATCAATCTTCCATATTTTCCTGAAGTTGTTAGGATATTTTACTATCATATGCATTTGCTACCCAAGATACATGAGAGTGATGATGACATTCTAGTTACAAAGCTTAGAGGGAAAGATATTAAACTTATTGGCGTTGACTTAAATATCTTGCTTGGTGTGGTTGATGCCCCTGAGGATCCTCCAAAATTGTCTAATGCTGAGTGTCACAATATTCTTCTTCCTACTAGACCATATGATGGTAAGAAGGTCAACATTTCCCCGGCAATGATGAAGGATGAATACAGGGTGCTTTGGTATGTGTACAGTAGAAGCTTGGTATAGAAAGGTCAAAGCTTTACGCACTTTGTCAACAAAGATTTTGAGAGGTTTGCTTCTATTGTTGCTAAGGAGCCAAGGAACCTTGGCAAATGGATCTTGGATGAGATGATCACATTCATATAAGAGGTTTTGGTTAAGAAGAGAGCCACTATGCCTTATCCTTCTTTGGTCTCTCACATCCTCCAAACTCACAATATCTGGTATCTTTCTGATGATAAAGAAGAGTTCCCCAAGAAATTTGGCCCCAAGCATATGATTAGTGTGAGACTATCATTTACTGAGGCTTCAACTAAGAAGAAGGTCACGAAAGAAAAGCCCGTGGTCAAACCTTCACCTTCTAAAGTTCCAGATGAAGCTGAATCTTCACAAGATCCTCTTACTTCATCTGCTCCACCTTCCTTCACAAATGTTTCAATTCAGGCCATTGTTGACCAGGCAGTCCAGAAGGCCATTAATCCTCTGATTACACACTGCAATGAGGTTGTCACTGTGCTCAATAGTCTTAAAGAACTTCATATTAACATGATCAGAGTAGTTGGTGACAAATTGGGTGAATTCGCTACTAAGATGAATAAAAATGCTTAGAACAATTTCTAGTTTCAAACTCAGTTGAAGGAAGAAATGATCAAACTTCAGAAGCATGTTCATGGTCTTGACTTGACATTGGATGCCTTGGGGATCAAGCTTCACTCTCAGCCATCTGCCTCTGGCTCTGTTCCTGTCTCTCAGCCTGTAGTGGCTCCTGCTCCTGTTCCCGAGCCTTCTTCTACTCCCATTGTTTCTCCAATTGTGTCATCCACACCTGTGTTAGCCCCCTCTCCCATATCTGAGGCTACTCCAACCACTGTTGTTCTTCCCTCATCTTTGCCTTCTCCCATTGATCCCTCCACTATCAAACTTCCTTCATCTTCATCTTCTGATTTTCCAGATAGTTCACCTCCCTCTCCTTCTGTCCAAGGCCCTCTTTTCACTGATGACAAAGGGGGAGAAGAGTAGAAGTGAAGTGAAGAGTTTACTATGCTTTCATCTTGATTCATTCTATGCTCATTGTTCTTTTTGTGTTTATCTCTGTTGTATTTCATTAACTCTGATATAGTCTGAACTAAATGAATGATATGTTGTGTTGCTGTCTAATGTTTTTTTGCAATGCAAGTATCTTATCTACTATAATCTTGAACTATACATGCTCAATTTTCAAAAATATTTCAAATGCTTAAATCCTCTAAACCCTGAAACTTCTTGCCTTATAAGTGTTGTCATCATCAAAAATGGGGAGAATGTTAGTTCTCGTGTGTTTTGATGATAACAAACACTGAGTTTTCTTGATTTAATGAATTGTTCAAAGTGGTTCAGAAAAGCTACTCGAGCATAACACTTAATGCCCAAGCATGGTTGGCCGAGCATGCTCGAGTAGAGTGACTGGCGTGCTCGAGCATCATCGGGTTGATAGAAAAAGATCAGAGCATACAAAGCTTGCCCGAGCATAGTGTAAGTAATGCTCGAGTAGCATGCTCGAGTAGAGGTAAAGTGATTGCTCGAGAAGTATCAATATTTACTTAAGTTTTCGTCTCTGGATGACTAACGCCCGAGCATGAATATGTTATGCTCGAGTAGCGTGCTCAAGAAAGGGAAAAGGGATGCTTGAGCAGTATCGCTGAGTCTCTTAGTTCTAGTCTCTGTTTGCCTTGTGCTCGAGCAAGATATTATCTTGCCCGAGCAGCATGCTTTAGCAGGAACGATGAGTTGCTCGAGCAGACATGCTTCTTACCTTTTGATAGCTCACGACCTCAAATCTCTTGGGTTATCTTCAATCTTCTTTCTATCTCACTCAAAGATATTTAAACTAAATACTAATCATTATTTGAGTGTTTTTCAAATTGCTAACCATTGTTTAGGTGAAAAGCAAAAGTTCTGACAGAAGCATTAAATGCAGTTTCCAAAACCAGTGTTATCCTCAACAACCACCTCTCTGATCAATGAAAAGCATTTACTGCTATTCCAATCTCACATTAAATACTTATTTACAATGGGCAAAACAGAAGGAATGAGGGAATGTCGTGACAGTACAATTTCGGCTGAACTATTAAACGGCGAATGTGATTATCAAAGCTTCGTATCTAACGGCTATATTCAAGAGTCACAACGGATTCATTCAAGCTTCATCAACGGTCATTAATTGCAACATTTATAAATACCTGAAGCATTGAATTTTCCAACTACTGAAACGCTGTGCATTAATTCGAATTTATTACAATATACTGTTTCATTAACTTCGCTAATATCTTCGGATATTTTTGTGAACTTCAATGTTTATCTTTTATCTACTCGTGAGGAGTCTCTAAACACTTATTTGTTTATTTGATTTGTAAAATCTTAAGGTCATGGAACCTTAAGTGTGGGTGTTCAATTACAACTTGTAAGGGGGAATGAGTCCTAGTAAGAGGATCATCCGAGTACAATGTAATTGTAATTGCCATTGAAAAATAGTGAAATCCTAGGTGTTCTGGGGAATGGACGTAGGTCGAAGAGCTAGACCGAACTAGGATAATCTCGTGTCTTTCCTCTGTTCATCTCTTATTTTATCATCTTCGATGTTACCTGTTAATTAGCTAAAGAATTTTTGTAATCACCTATTCACCCTCTCTAGGTGATATTCCATCTTCATATATATCCCAGAGAGGTGTGAATACTTGATTTGCCCTTTTTAAAATTAAAAGAATATGACACAAATGCCCTTCTTCACCAGTCACCATCATTGATTTAGTTAGTGACTATTTAAATTAATTTATTTTAAGTGATTTTGTCTTTATGAACAAAAGCATTTGAGATGAGTTGCTCGATCTAAAACCTGTGAGCTTTGATCTTAGGTGTTTGCCAAACAAGTGTCCACAAGTAAAACTACTACTATATGCTTACATTACACTGCATTACCCTCTAACACAAGAATAGAGATCAAATATAACATTAATTAATTATGAAAATCCCAAAAAGCAGTAGTTTTTCTTTCTTCTTCTTTCCCCCTTAAATTTTCTACCACAAGAATCGAGTAATAGTCAGAGTTGAGGTGAAAAATACATATAAATATACATAAATAAGTTTTATCAAAGGGAAAACGAGAGGCGAGCAAGGAATAAGGATCATGAACCAAATACTTTATGCTGAAGAAAAGCTTACACAAGTAAGATTTTGGACATGGCAGAGAGGAAATTATCAATACAATCAAATTCAGTTCCTTTTTCTCATTATTCCACAAATAATCTGTCCTAGTTCTTCACCACAATCTTCCTGCACATGGTGTCCTGCCTGCAAAGTGCAATAAGTTAAATATACCTTTTCCCCATGGGAGCAAGTTAAAAACCAGCACAAGAAGGAAGATGTGTAAAGCAGAATCATTGGCTTGTTCTTCAGGATATTCATTGTCAAATTAAGGATTGCATCATATCAAGAAGCAATGAAACGAACACACGTTTAAAAATAGAAAAACCCGAGAGAGATAGAGTTTGGTTTTATGTTTAGAACCTCTCAAACAAGTAAAAAAAAAGGACTAAACATGTTGGAAACCAAAAAAACATGATTTTGGTGAAAGTAGTTTCCAACGGTTTGTTTGGATTAACGCTTGCAAAAGCGACTTTTATCCTACTTGACTTCTGCAAACTGAAGTTGGAGTAAAAGGCAATTAGAATAATGTAATTTATGTTTATATTGAAAAGTTAGCTTCATAAGGTTCAAACATTAAGAAAAATCAAAAGCTAAAAGCCTTCTAGCTAAAAAAAGTTGCTTGAGCTTCAACTTGACTTTTGGTTTGGAAGCTTTTTTTCCCAAACATAAAATTTTAGCCTAAAACTAACTTTTTTGTTTCAAAAATCACTTTTGAAGATACAAAAGGTGATCACAAACATGCAAAAAGAAGCAGCAGAACCCACAAGAATTATTTCCTATAAAAATGAATGATCTAATTAACTTAAGTGAGATAACACTATTATGGGCGCTAAAACAAATAGATAGCCATAGAAGTTTAATTAGCAGCCTTTAGGTATGGGAATAGTGATAAAACGTGTTCATGAGAAAATGACAAGAGAATACTGTTATGAAGATATTCATTTAAAATAAGTTTTATCCAGAGGCAACAAGTGAACAAAAACATGTTTTCTTTGTGTAAGCATGGGCAATAGAATAGTTTGGTGTTTACCCTTGGAACTTCGATAAGCGTATGATTTGAATCCTTGCAGAAATCTTCCACTCCATCATAGCTCAACCAGCGGTCTCTTTGACCCCAACATATTGTTGTTTGCACTTTCCAATTTTTGTCCTGAAGCATTTTCTGCATATCCTCCACATAGGTCTGACAAGAAAAGTTAAGTAAGCAAAGTAACCATGATCTTTCAAAACTTAATCCTCTCTAGTTGTAAATTTGGATCTCCCAAGAGGTGAAAAAGAAAGATGTCTTGATTAAATGTCTTAGATTGAGCAAAGGTTTGCATGGAACTTCATTCATCTAACTAAAGGTAACAACTAGACATAAGTTGTGACCATGACAAGAAAATAAAACTGGAAATAAGTTCCATATAAGACAGGCCAATGTATGACTTTCAAACTCTGTGTAGTCTAAACCTGAGGAAGTTTCAAACAAGTTCCATATACTTTTGAGATTGATGCTTCAAAAAAAAAAATCACCTTTAGGCCTTTCTTCATTGCCCTGCTAATTGCATTAAGTGCAAAACCTGAGGAACCAGATGTGAGATAAGGTCTTCTATAGACCATTGCATCTTCTTCTTTCATTTTGTAAGGACCACAGCTAGTCAGAGGTTTATCACTGGCCCTTAAAGGGTCCTAGTCAAGCAATAGAGCATCCATACTATAGATTATAGAAGATAATATACAATGAATCTAAGGTATTTTTACTATAAGAAAGCTTAAGTTTTCATACCTGAGAAAATATTTCACCTAGCAGGAAGTTGCTGAATGCAGATAATGTTGATGGAAGCTTGACATGTTTAGCTGTTAACTTATAAAATAAGAAAGGAATTGAAGCTGGTGATCATCACCACAATTTGAGAAAAAGGGTATCATACAGGGGAAAAAATGTTACTTGATACTTCATATTTGCAAAACATTTTCTGCTTAAACAACATTTATCTATATTGGATGACTTAAAAATCAAAGCCTATAATTTAACTTCAAGAGTCATACACCTAGCATATCACGCCGTCTAAGGACAGTTATAATCCTAAAATCCACACTCAAGATAGAAATCCAAGACGGAAAAAGTTGGGCAAGTTAATACACTGAAAATGTCATGCCGGAATCAATTTCGAAATATCAAGAAGATAGTGCTATTTGAGAAACAAACAACAAACAACAAAATAAATAAAAGTTGCATAACGCTTAGGGAAACTTTTTGCAAGAACAAAATGAACTTGATGTGTGAAATATACGTACAGGAGGATTAATGAGTATCAAGTTGTTGAGCTTTTCCGGGTGAAGGCTCGCATACTTAACTACAACTGGCGAAAAGTAGCCCTGAGAATAAAGAACGTTGAAGGATTTCCTATTATTCATATAACAGATAGTTTAAATTAAGAAATCCCAAATTCTTGCCAATGAACGCAAACTTACCTGAACAACTAGTGACACTTTACCAGCAGATAGTTCATTGACAAGTGACTCCAAAGAGGATACATATTCTGCAAGGAGTGAGGAATACAGTTTCCCTTTTACCATTGAATATCAAACGAAGGAATGTCCTAGAGCAAGAAAATAAATGTAAGTATTGAACATTGTTAGGTCCACAGCATTTACCATCTAGAGTGTAGTCAAAACCATATCCCGGTTGAGGCTTATCAGAAAATCCAAATCCTGAAAGAGGAGAACAAATTAAGGGAAGTAAACAAAATAAATTTCAGGTATAAATCGTCTATGGGATTTCATATTGAAGTCATACTACAACTCCTTTGCATGGGCCCTCCTTTTTGTTAACCCATGAAGTGGCTATACGAAGAAACATGGAGGAATATGACCACACATGACTGATACATCTCAGACAACAATAATGAATCTCTTGACATATTATTTGTTTAATTGTTTTAAGTCAAGGCCTTTTGGGTTTGAAGTTTGAACCCTCTTGTTTATATTTTGAAAAACCTCCAAGTACATTGACATACTCACTAGTCACAAACATCTTATTCATGGGGAATAACAAGTAGAATGGACGGCAACGTTCAAATAAGGCATGCCTTAGGCATGACACATCATGAGAGCCTACTAAGGGCACTTTTAGAAATAAGGCAGGGTAATTTGAAGTCTGTACAACGGCTATGCTAACTGGCAAAATAAACGCCGGAAACAAATTAATTTTCATAACATTTCTGCAATTGATATGCTCAGTGAACTGTGAAGGGATTCATAACTAGGAGAAATTTCCAGCAAGTGAACCTACAGGCTTTGGCAATAGGGGTCTTCAACACTTAAAAAGGTGTACTTGCCAGCCCAATTTCTGAAAAATATTTCTTCTTTCTTCTCTAGTCAAAGCCAAGGTGGTCTAGCAAGACTCACTCTCCCACCAATGTAAGAGTTTTTTTCTGTGCTGCACATTTCAGCAGACCACAGCAACTCTTTAGACTGATCAACTGTCTTATCTCATAGTCTGTTGGGGTCTTTAATAATTCTTTATCATTCTCGTTGGTGTTGCTTTCTCTGTCATCTTCTTACCTTATACTACATTAGGAATACCTAACACATTTGTGACTTCTAAAATGTATTGGTTTGACAATTTTCAAAACTGAAAACACAATAGATAAGGAATGAAGCGATGTAAAGCATTGGACATAAGTTTCCACTACTAGCTCCAACAGAGAAACAAAGTAATTTTGATAACATTCGAACAAAAAATTGGGTTCTTACCCAGCCAATCAAAAGCTGTGGCATGATAGTCCTTACCGAGTATAGGAAGAACTTTGCGAAAAGAATATGCCTGTCAGAAGCATCAAATTGGCACTGAAACTACTTGTTATCAATATAAATAATCTGGGACAGTCTAACTCCAAGTATGCAGATTGATAATTGCACATCTAAGAAAATTTGGAAAATAAAATCCATGCCTGATAACTTCACCTAGCAACTTAATGATTTAGGTTGAGGGTTCTCTCCAAGATTTCAAAGCTTCTAAAGATCATTTGGTCAGAAGTTTTATGCTCATCATCCCATTCTTGTATAAAATTAAGTTTTAGCACAAAGTAGTGATGGGCCTATGTCTTGTCCTTGCTCCAAGCCTAGAGGGTGGCAAGAAGTTAATCATAAGTCATAACAGCTTAATGTAGTAAATTAAACTTGCTCCATGCTGAAAGCTTCGAAGAATGCTATGTCAAGGAAACTATCAAGCAGTCAACAATGTGAAAATTCATCATAAAACTTGGCACTAAATTTGATATATATGTTAGATTTATGTGAGCAACTGCTAAAAGTCTATGTGACATCATACTATCAGAGGTGCTCCTATGCATAGTTGACAATTACAACTCACCTGTGAAGGGAAACCATGGATTAATATCACTGAAGGGTTATCAGCATTTCCGCTTTCAACACAAAACCATCTATTACAGCAAATCGTTTGGACAAAATATGATTCAGTTAGTAACTGGTAAGTACCATGGAATTTATGGAAATATTTTCAATTCTTCTTGCCTTAAGTCCTAAAAGTTCGAGTAAAATCTGTTTTATCTTTAATTGTCTACACATTTTTTTACAAATTCATGATGATTCTAACTCCAAAAACCAAATCAGCATCTAGTTTTCCGTTTCTGTGCTTTCCATTCCCCTATTTTCTAAAGCATGAATAAACAAGATTATTGGTCCATTACAGACACACGATATGTTGTTTTACCTGAACAGATCACCAGTGGCTTGAGAACCAGCCCCCATTGTGAGCCCAAAAATTGGGTCTTTAGCTTTTTCACCAGCTCCAAGAATCGAATGGGCTTTCACCTTAAAAAATCATAATTCTTTTAGGCCGAAAAAAAACTTCCACAATGAATCTTAGGATGAACACTTATGCATAATTTCCGCAGTATTATGCTTATGTTGACATAATTTATAATGCATACCGTTCTCCCTTGCTTAAACCATTCATCACTTGGACTCGGCTCTTCTGAATATTTTCCTGTCCAAAAATTGCAAACTATTCTTATGTACTTTTCAAAACGGTGACATTGCATTTGCATCCCTAGAAGCACGAAATGACATTTGAAAAGTACCTCCACTGAAAGAGAAGCCATCTCCGACTTGAACCGGAGCATCCAGGAGATAATCCTGAAACAGAACAACCGGACCGTTGATTGAAAGTTCTAAAGAGGAAAATCTGAGAAGGTAGTTAGTTAAACATACTTCCTCGCCATTGTTGCTGCTCGATCTGCACCTCAAATTGAGACATTTTCTGAAAGGGCTTGAATTCACCAATTCGAAACGGAAGCGTCGAACTGATGAAGATGCTTTTGGAGAAGAAGAGTGAAGAAAAGCTGTTTGAGGTTGAATTGCTTGAACTGCCATGGAGAAGCAGAAGCAAGAATGACTTGTGGTGGTAGTTGGACAGAAAGAGCGAAAAAGAGAGCGTAATGGAAAAACCGTTAGTACTTCTGATTGTAACCTGAAAAATGAAAAAGGGAAGCGATAGGAATTTTCTGGTTCTGGCGCGCGCATGATGTATTTTTTTATATTAATTTTTGGGGAGAATAATTAATTTATAGAGATATTAAAAAATTAGTTAAATTTGTTAGAGAGGAAAAACTTCATATCAATTTATCTAAAATATCTCAATTAATCATTTATATTAAAAAAAATCCAGAAAAATTATTCCTATTTAAAAACATCATTTAATATAGGGTTAAGTAGCAAATTTGCCCCGGAAGTTTTGGCTCCGAAACAATGTTACCCTAGAAGTTTTATTGTCTCAGTATTGCTCCGAAAGTTTCAAATTGAAGCAATATTGCCCTATTCTATTAAAAAATAAACTTCTAGGGCAATATTGCTTATTGGCCTGTACTTTCAAGACGAATTTGCTACTTAACCCTTTAATATATACAAGCATGAGAAATAATTTAAGAACAATTATAAATTTAAATGATAAAATCGATAGAGTTTTTAAATTAAGGATAAAAAATAAACCCCATAATTAGCTCCTTCCAACATTTAGGAGGGGAAGCATGATTATTTTTTGGATTAGCAAACTATATATATGTGTGTATTAAGGGTCATAGTAGTTCGGGAAAAAGATGAATAAATACCCTTAAAGCTTATAAAACCTTGAAAGATTACTTAAATTTGATAAAAGGGCAAATGAGGGGTAGAGTGTGTGATCTGGAATATGAAAATGTTATAAAATGACCATCATACCCCTTGGCTATTTTAAAAGATAAGAGATGTGAGAGTGGAACTTAGTCTCATGTGCGTTTTGTTCTCGTCCTTTCCTGTTTGAGTTAGCGGTGGGAGCGGTGGTTTATTTTCTATTTGAATTTTACAGAAATAAGATAGGAAAAAAGTTAGGTTGTAAATGTAATATGTATTTGAATTGACGGTAGCAGAAGAGGTTTTTTTTTTTTTTTTTCTAAACAAAGATGTGTTTGGATTATTATTTGAAAAGTTAGTTGTGATGGAAAATGACTGAAAAAGCATAAATCTTATTGAATACTATATATATTAATATTAGTTGTATATATTACGATAATTGAAGATAAAAAATTATATTTATATTTAAAATTTGGAAAATAAATAAATAAATATTTAATTAATTAATAAACAATAAAGTCCTTAATTAGGCATTTTCTTGTGCTTGCTAGCCTAAGCAGGGGAGTGAGCTCCATTAATTAGTTAAATAATTATTTAAAAAAATTAATAAACAATAAAAATATATTTCTTCTAGATAGTTGCTTGCTAGCCTAAGCAGGGGAGTGAGCTCCATTAATTTCTGAAATAAGGCATTTTCTTGTGCTTGTCGGTTCAAATGGATCAGAGAATAGAGTTTTGGACCGTTGAGGGAGAGTTGTAGAGGGTTAGAGCCTTAGCAGGCAGCAGAAACATGTCACTCACCCACTCTCATGTGGTGAGCATTCATCGAGTGGCTTTTTTTCAGAAGCTCAGTAGGATAAAAGCTACCCCAAACATCTCCTGCTAGGCATTTTTCTCACCGAACTATTTTGCAAACGCCCACTGGAATTTTTGCATAAGGCTCACTCTAACGCCAGCCCAAACGCACTACATTCTCGATATTCTTGTTCTTGTTCCCCACTAGAGTGGAGAAAGTGACCTTTGGTGATAAATCAGTCATCTTTTGTGATTGATTATTTGGTGTGGGTAGAGGTGAGCAACGAGCGGGCGGGGCTGCCCCGTGCCCTAACCCGTGTCCCGCCCGTTTATTTTACACGAGTACGAGCTACCCCATACCCGTCACATAACCCGCATAACTCGTTATAAACGGTAACAGGCAAACGCGGGCGGGTTCTGAGTTCCCGTTTATACCTTTACTACTAACAAAATCAGAGCTCCACGACTCTACCCAAGAAACTACAGAATGAAGATAACCAAATAGATCTGAAATGAGATGGAGAAGGAAGAAAAAAAAAATAGAGGATAGATCTATGATGCTCGACAGCGGACGAGATGTATGAAAGATGGAGAGAGGCCGATAGTCCAGATCACGACACAAGAGGTCACGAGATCACGGCAAGGTTGGGGCTGAGAGGCTGAGAGTGGCGACTGGCGAGCATCCAAGAGTGGTAAACAGCGATGAGAGGTCGCGGCTCGCGGCGAGGTTGAGGGCGAGAGAGGCTGAGATTGGCGAGCGTCCAAGCCACTGAGCGAGACATAACTTCGGTGAGCCAAGAGCTCGAGATCGAGTCTGAGAGGTAAAGTTACGGAGGGTTACTGCACTGGTTAGGCTAAAGGAATTGGGAAATGGGAATGGGAGAAGGCAGAGTCACGGGGGTTACTACACTGGTTAGGCTAAAGGAATTGGGAATGGGAGAAAGTCGCCTGTCTGTGTCGATTGGAGTCTTTGATTGGGTCTTTGTCAGTCTGTCAACTCAAGTACTCTTTAAGCAGTCTGATGTTCCCAATGCCAGCTACCTTATGTTTTTTTTTAATACAACCAGCTACCTTATGTTATGTTTATCAGATTCTTTTTTTTAGAGGCATTTTAATAAACGGGTAACGGGCTACCTCGGTGGTTAACCCGTATCCCACCCGTTTGTTTTAAACGGGTATGGGCTGCCTGTTACCCGTTACGGGGTTAATTTGGGCGGGTTTAAAACGAGGAAAAATTACAGGTCACGAGCGGACGGGCGGGCTACAGGTGATTTGCTCACCCCTAGGTGTGGGGTGTGTGTGCATTGCTTTTCCGGCACCGATTCGGGCATGTTTGGAGTCCCCATTTTCCAGCGTTTAGCCCAGTAGTTTTGAAAAAAGTGCGGTCTAGAAGCCAACTATTATGTTTGGGCTAGACTTATTTTCTATCTGACTTTTGCAGAAGTAAGATAGAAAGAAAATCAGGTTGTAAATGTAATTTGTGTTTGAATTGATGGTGGGAGAAGTGATTTTTTTTTTAAAAGGAGACATGTTTGGGTTAGTAGTTGAAAAGTCAATTGAGATTAGGGCTGAGCATAGAACCCGCAACCCGGTGAGCCCGCCCACAACCCAATGCAATTAGGCCATTTTGAACTCGCCCAAAAAGGCTCATAATGGGTCAGGTTAAAACTCGCACATTTAAGACTTAAATGGGCGGGTTATGAGCATACCTTCGGGCTGTCGATGCACACCCATTTAGTTTTATATATATACAAGCAAGATAGAGGGCAGCCGAAAATTTTGTAGATTTCATTACACCTGGCAAAATATATATACAAGCAAGTACATTGATTGCAAGTTGGAAGGATCGATATAAATAAATAGGATCCTAAACAAGTGTTTCTTGCTAGAGTTAGCCCAAAATATACAAAAAGTACAACAGTGTGGTTCTTGCTTCCAGGTTACATAAAACATTGGTGATTCCACATATATACCAAAAGAAATCACCAAACAGAAAGTATCCTATACAGGTCTACTTGCTAGAGTTAGCCATCCTCCTGGTCATAATCTTCTCGCCATGTTGTTGTAGCTGTGATCTTTGTCTTGTCAAAATCTGTTGGCTTTGTATACGAAGTTGTGAGTTGCTAATACTTGGTTGCCCCTTCCATCGCAGTCCAGGTAGGTTCACTGCTAGTGGCGAATCAGTATCAATAGGAGAAGTGAAGTCAATCTTCCTAGAACCATCTTGGGAGGATGATGTTGCAGCTGATGACCATCTTATTTCTTTCTCATTTGGCATAGGAAATTTTGTTTGAGGTTGGCATTATGCATAAACTTAGCTGGTATACTTTCCTCAATCACCTTTTCACTACTTAATCCGGGCTACAATCAAAAAATGCATATGGTCATATATATAACTAGTGAAAGACATAACTTTATCACAATGAAATTGAAATGACTAAGTATAACTTAAATTATAAAAACTTCTACCACTATCCTCATCAACCATTATTCCAAACCCAAATTTCCTTATAGGTTTGTAAAATCATGTCCTTCCCATTGACTGGTTTCCAGATTGATAAGGCGTTGAAGTTTGTTGAGTACTTGCAGATGGAGCACATGGGAGCTGTGATGAAGTTTCTTGACTACTTGCACAAGGAATTGGTGTGTGTCTCTTCCTTCCAGGTCGAGGATTATTCGAGGGGCGTGCCTGAAACAATAAATAAACATATCAAAGTCTAATATTCTACTTCTATAATTTTTTGAAGCATAAAGTACATAAGCTTTATAATTATATAAACCTGAGTCCAATATAATTTTTTCAAGCATGAAGTAGGGAAGGTTTATAATTTAACAAGCATAAAGTATATAAACCTAAGTCTGATTTTCTACTTCTACAAATCAAATCTAAAACGAAAGCAAATTACCTCTTTGCACGTGCTTCTGTTGTGTCCCACAATTCTACAGAAGTTGCACTTGAGGACAATGACTTTTTTGCTATTTATTCAACAAGGGGTGTTGAAGCTGAAGCATTGTTCTCATAGGCTTGGCTACTCATGTTCCTAGACTCGGCCGTGCATCTATTCAACCATCTTTGTGGTTCTTTAGTCCTCTTTCTTTTCTTTAGAGGTCTAACCGGTAATTTGCATGTGGGTAGGGGGTAGCATGGGGAGGAACTTGTGTGTTTCCCAAAATAGTTGTCCCCTAACAAATTGGAATTTCACTCTGTAGCTTGCTAGAAATGTTTCCCTATGGTAATATCGTGAAATTTGAGTGGTGGGATCTAGCTTGGCATGATACATCGCACAAATTGCATGTTGGCATGGGATTCCAGTTAAATCCCAAGCTCGACAAGTACATACTTTCCTACTAAGGTCTACTGTGTATCCATCCTTCCCCTCAGTGACCTTATACCCATCATCACCATTGAAGAACAACCTACAATTTATAGCCAAGTACCTATTTGTCTCAAAAAAATCAATACATTTTGGGCTATAGTTGGCCTTCCAAGTGGTAACTATTTGCTCACTGGCGGCCCATTTTTCCACCAACTTAATCCTAATACCATCAAACATTTTAATTAGAGGCAAATACCTATACTCACAAATCCAGGCATTAAAACTATACCTTCTGCATGTCATACATTATTGTAGCTTTACCACCGTCATCAATGTCAAGTGAGGATCTCAGCCATTGTATGAACCAACTCCAATTAACAGTTGTCTCCTTCTTAGTCAAAGCAAAAGCTAATGGGAGCATACTATCGTTTGCATCTAAACCCACAACAGTCAACAAAATTCCTCGAGCTTTCCCTTTCATAAAAGTGTCATCTAGCCCAATAAATGACCTACAACCTACTTTCCACTCGACCTAATAGTTTAACGACATTAGAGAGCACATTAGAGACACCTAACCCAAAATATATAACGACATTAGAGAGCACATTAGAGACACCTAACCCAAAATATATACAAGGAGCAAAACAATTTATGATTAAAATACAAATGACTACTTTCCACACGTGCTTTTTCAAAAAAAAAAAAAAAAGTCTACATCCTTATTACTTGACTATTCTTATTGTTTAACCAACATCAACAATAAATGACCAGTTTTCATGGTTAAGAAACGCTAAAGACATTTTTAATGACGTCTAAATTAAATAAATGATAGTGGACCAGAGTCAAAACAAGCTTCTTTTTGTAGCAGTGTGTGTAAATGATAGTGGACTATAGTCAAAAGAAGCTCCTTTTTGATATAGTGTTTTTTTCTCATTTCAAGAAAGGTTTGATGCGATACAACTCTTAGCATGTTTTGTAAAAAATAAGACATGTTACCCACTAAAGTCTGGCAATTCAATAATGTACAGGTCAATAAGCTAAACTCTTTTGCAAATGAAGATCCATTTTAGTCAATCAATTAATTGTTTTGTATGCATGTTATGCGGTAATTAAATAGTTGAAATTACGTTGCATTGTGGGGCATACTGAATTAAATTAACTGAGCATAACCACTCATATATCATGAAAAATGACAAATATCCACTCATCTAAACAACTTAATTAGTCCATGATCAAGCAGAAAATTAATCACTAACATGCTGTTAGTTGAATTTAACAATAAAACACAATACAACAGGACAGTGAAAGCGAGATAGTATCCACGAAATCCAGTTCATATGATAATTACCATTTTAGCTCCAATATAAGTGGACTGACAATTAGAAATAATAATATATCAGCCAAACACACATACCTTAGATGCATTAAAACACACATACATTCTTCTAGATACCCTCCTGCCTTGATCTAAAGCTTTGCCACTTAACTCCACACTAATATTGGATCCCGAATTTGACACTTTGAGCTCACTGCTGTAAGCTTCTAATTTGACAAACTCATATGCAAAACCCCTATCCATGACCTCCATCATCATCCTTTTAGCCCTCTTACACTTATATCTGCTGACAAACAGTTTGAACTCACGCTCAACCTCCTTCTTCATCTCAGTTACACTATATTGAGGATTATCTTGGACTTTATCCTTGAAGTATTCAGCTACCCACCTCACACTTGCCCTTTGATTCTTATAAACCCTAGCACACATATGCTCGTGAACAAGTGTTTTCAACATGTACCCAGGACCTACGCTCTTTCTAGCTGTATACAACCTAAATGGGGAGCCCTCTTCACAAGTGGCAATGACCATCTTCTTCTCACTCCTAACTATTTTCACATTCACCCCCTTCTTAATAGCATACTTATCAATAGCCCTCCTCAACTCACCTCTATCCAAGAATGTCATACCCAACGTGAAGGAAGCCCTTATTTCAGAGCCATCTAACTCCCTTCGACTAACCCTCTCTTGTAGAGGCCCACTAATATCAATGAGGCCCAAATTTCCATCATCCTCATCACTAGCTCTATCCTCAGGGTCTTCATGTATTTCATAATCATCCATTAAACTCTCTTCAATATAAGAACATTATGACTTTGAATGTTCTATATAGCTATCATCATTACTATTAGAGTCATGTTCATCATCCCTACCAATTGTTGGAAATTATGTCCTAGGGGCAAGTCATTGTACTTTAAATGTTTATGTTATTTAAAGTATTTCTCTGTTTTGTTATCATATTATTTGCATGTTTATAGTGATAACTGTATCCTTGGATGAATCTTATAGATTATCCTAAATGTCCCTGATCAGTCATCTACGCGGGAGCGAAGATGAATTAAACCAGTATGACTTTGATGATCATGGAGATACGAATCAAAGTCATAGGCACTTGTAAGAGTACAAGCTACTGGACCAACCCACTATGAGAAAGCTGCATGGATTAAGTCATTAGTTTTTCTTATGTATAACCGCATCACAATGCCCCTTGACTTGAGATCATCATGGATTCCTACATGAGAGTCGCTGATCTTTGACCTAGTCAAAAGTCACCTTTGACTGGGTGATGATAAAGGCTTTGATCGAGATCAATGATTTTCATGCAGAAGAATGTGAATGGTCAAGATGGAATTTATCCCTCACATTTATAGAGAGATAAAATTGGGCCCTTCGATGAGTGAGTCTGAGAAATGTATGGCCATACTATGATGGAAAGGAGTTT
Organism: Acacia pycnantha; assembly: GCA_025563575.1. Lineage (NCBI taxonomy): Eukaryota > Viridiplantae > Streptophyta > Magnoliopsida > Fabales > Fabaceae > Acacia > Acacia pycnantha. Next base: position 227,567 of record JAMWYP010000017.1, on the reverse strand, counting down.
CCATTTCAGTTATTAGACTACTCAAGAATCGAGAAAGTAATGGTCAAGAATAGGAGGTTGACATTATCCATGCTTCATCCTTGACCAAATTATCGTGTGACAAAAGGGACGTGACATGGTCGTATGATAAGTTGTATCGTATCAACGATCCCCATATGAATTAGGTAATCGCAATGTTTTGCTAGAGGCCGCTTGCGACTTGTGGGCTGGTACAGTATTGGCCCGCTGCCAATCTCATGTGGGCCTACAAGGTCGCACACAAGAATAGCCCAATACGAGCAATAGTGTCCAGATTCATTGAATCTAGATATGTCTAAGATTTAATGAATACAACATTTAATCTAGTGTGTGTGTGTGTGTGTATAATTCAAAAATAATGATATTATTATTTATAGATAATAATAATATTATATAGTATTTAATTTATTTGATAAATTAAATAACTAAAATAAATAGAGATATCATATATATGATTTAATTTGAATTGAGATAAAGTATCTCAGATTTAATTAAATAGACAAATATCATATCTCATATTTAATTTTCGAATAGAAATATCATATATATGATTTAATTTAAATTGAGATATAGTATCTCAGATTTAATTAAATAGACAAATATCATATCTCAGATTTGATTTATAAAGATAAATTAAATCAACAAGCTTTTAATTTGGATTAATTGAATAGATTAGATTAGATCTGTTGGACATATTTAATTAATATCCAAATTCGAATTTCAAAATTAATTTAGATTACTTTTGAATATTTTAATACGGCCTAATTAGGGTTTTAGAAACTTTATATAAGATGAAGATCTAGTCGTATTAAAATATGAGACAAGCCGCGAAAGAAATCTTAGAGAGAAAAACGTGAGACACAAAGTAAGAAGGCGCTAGCACGCTGCCGTACGGGATGGAGAGCTGTTCGGTGTGGATACTAGTAGAGGGAGTGGATTCGTAGAGTCGGCTCCTAGAGATTGATCGAGCAAGAAGGCGTTAGCCCACGTGTTTGCAAAGGACGCATACAAGTTTGTATAGGTACGGTTCTTCTAACTAACTTGATTTAAACGCCATTGATAGATCCTCTCTATGGGATTTGTAAATTTTAATGGATGAAAATCCTTCTGCTGCGTGTACGGATCCCAACACCAACGTCATCACAATCAACTGCCATTGTCTCTCCAACATTCAATTTGAACATAAAATCCCCTGTATCTCTATCATTATGGTTCAACTGAATGTCTTCTATGTTAGACCTGACTGTCACCCAAAAGAGGGGGTGAATTGGGTGTCTGATTAAAACTTTAGATAACTTTAAAAATATTTTCGCAACTTACTAAAGGTAGTTTGAATGACAATAATAATTTATAAAGTGATAAACAATCATTCAAACAAATATGCTGGGAATATAAGAGATAATGGAAGAGAATATGCAAACTGAGATTTATACTGGTTCGGCCCAATCCTTGACCTACGTCCAGTCCCCAAGCTCTACTTGAGATTTTCAATACACTATCCTCTTGTTTAATAGGGCACAAGAGTAGCCTATACAATTTCACAAGTTCACACAGGCACTTGTGAAGCCAAATCTCTCACCGAGATACTCCCCCTTACACACCATAAGGATATAATTGATTTCCCACTCAAGATCACCCAATCTTGAGTAACTCTCAGATAAAATTATTACAATAAAATGAATCTTCTCTCTTAGAAGTGAATAAGATAAACACTGAAGTACATTACAAATCATTTCACTCTCTAGTGTAAACTATATAAACATTGAGAAACAGAGTGTGTATGAGATAAACGTTGGATTCAAAATATCAGCATTTCGACAGTGCAAGCTCTCATAGTCATTATCTCCATTTTGAATGTGTCTCTACTTATAGACAACTGAAATTAATCCGTTGAAGCATTGGTTCGTTGTAGAATATTACCATTGTAAGTTTCGTTGGAAAAATAGTCGTTGCTTCTGACGTCATCATCTGGACTGTTCTTAACCCTTCATATAATCATCTGGAACTCATTATCAAATTGATTAAGCATAGTTAAGAATAATAATGATAGATGATATGAAGAATCTAGAACCAATCATAGATTGTTAGAGAATTGGAATTTCAAACGCACAACATTTTCAGAAACAGAGACATATTGGCTCGAGTCAAAGCTATTACTGGCTCGAGTCAATCCAACGATCAAGGCATAGAGACGATTTGAAAATATTGTCTGACTCGAGGCAACAGAGACCTTGATTCAAGTCTGGGCTTAGGCTCGAGTCAATAATAAATGTGGCTTGAGTGTGTTCGTCAGTTTATCTTTTTGTCAGGTTGCTTTGGCTCGAGTTTACACTTACTGGCTCGAGTCAAATAGTCTTCTCTATTCTTCAATATCTCGGGTTGGCCATTCACTCGAGGTGCGCTTGTTGGCTCAAGGTAAAAACCTCTCTCAAAATGTCTAACTCTCTGCCTTCGCTTAGACTCGAGGTGGAACTTCTGGCTCAAGGCAAAATCCTCAATTTTTGTTCTTTGACTTGAACTTGACTTGAGGAGGCGCTCATCACAATTGGTTGCTTCCAAATTCTATGAAACACTTTTTGAGTCTAGATTCATATGGAATTGGTTTCACTTCATTTGGTTGTGTATAGTGTGAGCTACTTTCAGAAATCCGAAACTATTCTGAAATGATTCCAAAATTTCTAGTGTCCACTTTCGAAGCCCATAACTCTCTGGTATGAACTCCGTTTTGGTTGGTGAAAGTCTTGGTGGAATGAATTTTGAGTCTACTTTCAAATGCCATCGATTTCAGCTCAACTGAATTTGTAGTTTGTGAGATACACTCAAAACATCGAAGGTTGGTCAGCTGTGTGACGTTAATTGATGTACCAACTTGTGAAATTCATAGCTCAACTCCTTTGGGCTTGAAACGTTGTCACAATGACTAATTGGGAGTTTAATTTCATAAAAATTTGGTTTCATATCAATCCGATCTCTGGTTTGGGAGATATCATCGAACTCTTAGACGTCGCCCAGCTGAAACGTGAAACAGAGGTGACCAGAGTGCTGAAATTCACTATTAACTCGAGCCAATTTTTGGCTGACTCGAGTCAAGGCCCTGGCTCAAGTCAATGCTTTTCTTGGCTCGAGTCAACTCCTACCAGATACCCAAAACGCTGTAGAAAACATTCTGGCTCGAGTTAAGCTTCCTGGCTCGAGTTAAATAATCCCAAAACTTGATTTTGCTTATTTTAACTCTGATTTGAGCCATTCCAACTTCCATTTGATTGTGGAGACTTCTAGAATCAATCTAAACTTGTATAATGATTTTCTCATTCCATTTAACAAGTTCTTTCTTTCTTCTTCTCTTGATCATTCTCCATAATTTAACTCTTTCTTTCTTCTCTTCTCTTCTTCTTCTCTTGATCATTTTCCACAATTCAATTCAATTCTTTCTTCTCTTCTCTTCAACATTCTTCATAATTTAATTTGAACTAATCATTCTTTGTGAGTTCTTCCTTCTTCAATATTTCCTCTTCTTCTTGATTATTCCCAAAATACTTTGATAACTTCTTGCTTCCTTGACACTTTCTGCAATATCTTCTTTCTGTAATCTTTTATCTCCTTCTTGATTAATCTCTATAATTCTTCTTGAACTAATCTACATTAAATACACAGTAGTTAGTCAATGTAGGAGATAAATATATTATACAATCTTTTTGCTCTTAATAATGGCATCTATATAAGACATCATCAAAACTAATCATATCCAACATTCTATCCTACCTATGTCATCTAATTGACTTATATCATCTACCTCGCCTAATTCTTCTATATAATCATCGGTTCCTGGAATATTTTCAAATTCACCAAACCTAATTTCTCCCTTATCATCACTCTCAATCATTGACATGATCAGCTTTACATACTTTCTTTAGCAATAGAAATTACTTCACTTACCTTTTTTAGCTGAGTCAACTTCCTCTTTTGCACTCCCTCATCGTTTTCTCCCTTCTCAGATTTCATCCCCTCTTGCACACGGCCTTTGTCTTTCCCTTTCCCTGCCATTACATCTGTAGCAACTCAATCATGCAATTAATTGTCAGCCATTGACGGTAACACATGGAAAACCCCAATGGAGCACAAATTTTTCCAGAAATCGAAGGTTACCTGTCCTGTTAAGAACACGGAAAAACCTAGCATATTGTTGATTATCTCATTCCATGCACCATTGTCGTCCGAACTTCCTCAACTACAATCACAATCGCTTGCACAAACCAGGTTCAACAATCTCTCAAACTTTCGCTTCCAGCAGCTGCGATCTCACCACTTTCTCTCAAACCAGGTCTGACGGCTTTCGTTCAAACTTTCTGTTGATTTCGACTCTCCTTTTTTTCTTCCAGACTCAACCCTTTATTTCAACCTCCTCCAGATGTTAATTCTCGCCACGTTTATGCTGAGTCGCCTCTGACCCTCCTGCCATGTATGTATTTTAAGTCAATTTCTTTGCCCACAATAAATTCAACTAACGAACGTTGCTGATGCATTAACGATTTTGTGCTAAATTAACATTTGAAAAAGTTTGTTAGTATTCAAGGTTCATTTAAAAGTTATTTGTGCAGGCGCTCCTGAGACAAAAGTTTGTTGGCTAAATTGCTCCTTAACCCTAAAAACTATTCCATGGTACCAATCAGAAAAAAGGGTTATGGTCCAAATTTCGGTGAGTAAGTCACGAGGGTTACTGCACTGGTTAGGCTCCTGAGGCAGGTTGCTTTTTCTTTTTGGGCAAATGGTCCAAAAAAAATGTTGTGGCTTTTGATGGGATAATAAGCTAGGAAATGTGGCTTCATGAGAAAAGCAACTTCAAAGCCTAAAGCTCATCAGGATATGAAGCCATACCAAACACCAAATATTCTGGCTTCTCCTTTTAATGGACTTTTAGTGGGCTTATTTTGGCTTTTAAAGCCATGCCAAACAGGCTCTATGTTTTTTTTTTTTGCTTACACAAGGTATCCCCACAGCCGACAGCCATGAGACTAATCCCTCGACCTACTGCAGGGCCAGTTAAGGGGTGAGGTCTCCCAAAGAAGTACACTCCATTCTCATCTTACCCCGGGATCGAACCCAAGAGCGGATGGTTAAGGGGCAAGGATCCCAACCATCCATGCCAACTTCCGTTGGTAACAGGCTCTATGTTGGTGACACCTACTCCTTGAGATTGGAACGTACTACGTCATGAGGCCCAGCTCGAGCCCACTCTGTGGACTTGTGGACAGGTGGGAAAGGCCCAACTCGAGCCCACTCTTTGTTCGATTTTGATGAAAGCTTTCTTCAATTATTTTCAGACCTCGCTTTGTTATTTATTAATCCAAAATTGGTGCGTATCTCAACTTCGTAGTGCGGCTATAGTGAAAAGAGGTGGATAGAAAATGAAACCAGACATGGCCTTGCAGTTTCTGAAGCTTCCTATCACATTAACCCGTGGGCTGGTTAGCGACAGAACCTTTCTTTTCTTTTCTCTGAAGCTCCCTGGTAAGCTCTCTTTCAAATTCTATCTATTTTCAGAGACATTTGTATCTTCTTTTTTTGCCCCTTCGATACTTTTATTTTCCACTGCGTTTCAAGCTCGTCGCTTATGAATGCAAGTTGCAGGGGATTCAAACCTAAAGATTTTCAAGTTCACCAGTGCACTAAGATATATTTGGCTTCGATAATATTATGTTTTTGATGTTATTCTTGGAATTTTTTCAGTGAGATGGGTCACTGTTCAAATTCCTAGTTCCTTCCGGAGCTATGCTGCTTCAAAACCAGAAAAGCTTCAACCGGTGAAGAAGTAAGTTTTTCTTTCTCCATGGACGTGTCAAGTCTTCACTCTTCACAGTTCACTAAGTTAACGCTCTTGTGATCTTCCAGTCTTATTTGAATTCTAATTATGAGAAATAACTATTATTGCCAGAATGCTAGACTATATTGACAAGAATGCGTCAAGTTACATAATGATTTTTTGTGTGGATAAAGTGTTATATTATTGTTTTTGCTTACCTTTCGAATTGGCTTCGAAGCATGAGAAGTACGGTGAATGTTTGTCAATAAAATCAAGTCACGGGGCACAGCAATAGTTGACTTTATTTTCGCTTACATCATTGGTTTTGGTTTTGGAGGATCGATAAGTGCTGACAATTTTAGATATGTGCAATGGTTGGATACTTGGATTGTGCAGTGCGGTACTTGAAATCAATGTGACTAGAAGGCTTTCTGTTTTGATAATTCTATTATCGACTTTTTTTTCTCTCTCTCTCTATATGATAGGAATTATCTTATATAAATTTTACTTTTCTGTCTCTTGTATTAATTAGGTTTTTATTCCATCCCAAAGAAGTATTGTGACAATTATGAAATTCTATGTATCAAGCTATTTGTGCTTTTGAATGACATTGCACTCTGTTAAACTTTTAGGAAAAAGAGGCTGGACGAGGTTTGTCTTGAAAGATTTCAGCAATACAGTCGAAATTTCATTCAGTCGTGGATTTTACAAGGTAGTTTTTCCCCTTTTCCCTGTAATAAATATATAGATTTTCTCTTAAGTAATCCACTCAAATTACACTATCAAATACTCGCTTGAATTCAAGTAGTCATGATAGTAAAGAGTTCTTATTTTACTAGTAGTTTTTTTGGCAATTTCAAGAAAGTAAGGTACATTTTTATGGGGTTTTATAACATAGGTATTAGCAACCAGAGTTGGTAGCATATTGTTTTTTTCTACACTCGTATTATTCATTGTGATAAAATCTATTGAATCATTAATGATTAACACGTCAGACATTTGTGATTAGGCAAAGTATATGTGGATGGAAAGGTGGTAAATAAAGCGGGTACCCCGGTGTCTGACAAAGCTGTTGTGGAGATAAAGGCTGAAGTGCCAAAATATGTATGTAGGTGAATCCATCAAGCTCCATAAATAGTCTGATGAAATCTCTGCACCAATGTTGGGTGAAATTAATATTTTCTCACTTACCTATGTCAATGCAGAGCTGGACATAAGTTAGAAGCTGCAATTGAGCAGCTTGGTGTTGATGTTGTGGGTAAAGTAGCTCTTGATTCTGGGTTGTCAACTGGAGGATTTACTGATTGCTTGCTTCAGTATGGTGCATCCTTTGTTTATGGAGTTGACGTAGGTTATGGGCAGGTAATGTTTTGCTTGTGTTTTACTTCTGTTTCCTGTCTTTGTGGTGGATACCTGGGTTTATGGCTTCACCTGAAATAAACCACCCATCTATAATCTGTGATGACAAAAATTGTCTAGCTCAGCAAGTTTCTGTGATTATTTCTTTTTCACTACTATGACACATGATATTTGCAATTCTCTGTTCACGGTGGTTATTTCCTCTTTTAGGTAGCTGACAAAATTCGTCTAGATGAGCGAGTTACTGTGATAGAGCGGACAAATCTAAGATATCTTTCGGAACTCCCACAAAAAGTTGATTTGGTGACTTTAGACCTTTCATTCATCTCTATTCTCTTGGTAAGGATTTAGATAATGGTGCGTGTCATACTAATGCTATATAAATTTTTTGGCTGTCTCCCCTATCCTATGTCTGCTTAAGTTCCTCTTCTGAATGAAATTTTAACTGCAGTTTACATTATATTTCTTAAACTTCGCAAATTTTGGACTTTTTCTAGTTTGGGAAGCTGGCTTTAGTCTTATCATATTGTGAATGGAATGGAAATACTTAGGTTGCATATTTAGTTGAGCTATAATAGGCATTTATTTGACTTGCACCTTATTGGTGGGTCCTTTTTCTTACAAGTGGCAGCAGGTGGGATCAAACCCCTGATCTAGTCTAGTGCCAACTAGGGCAGGTGGTGTGCGACTATGACTTAAGGGTATTGGCTAGGTGGGGCCTTTTAAATAGTTGGGTAAACTACAACTCCCTGCATCTTTACCCTATAGATGTTGATGGCGTGTAGTACACATAATTACAAGTTAAAAAAAAGTGAAAAGATAGAGAAAATTATGTTCAGATATGTTGGAGGACATAAACACTTGAAACATATGCTTAAAGCATCATCTAGAATTTTGTCAGCCAGTCTTGTGGTATCTGTATTAGATAGTATTTCTCACTTGTCAGGTCCATCACAATTTACGAGTTTTAAACCAGTAATCAAACCCCAGCACATGAAGTCATCTAGTGTTATTTGATTGTATCCTAAACCTTGTGTACTATCCTCACATGACTTATGAAGGAAAAATAAAATATTAACTAGAACCAAGAGAGAACATGTGTGCAGAACAATGAGGGGAAGTTTGCGAGGGAAAGGAATTAGTAACTCAAAAGAAGAAAACATGAAGTCAGACAGTTGAAAAAGGAACTATAATCAGATTGGCCAAATTGTACCACAACTGCTCATTACAAAATTGTCACAATAGCGTGCCAATAACAGTGATGCTTTTCTCTTATCTCTCAAGTCATCTGCGCATTTAGGGTCCTTGTTCTGCCCAATGGTTGGTTAAATTATTCATTTAACAGGTCATGCCTGCTGTAGTCAATGTCATGAAGGAAGATGCAGCATTGGTGACGTTGGTTAAACCTCAATTTGAAGCTCGCAGATCACAAGTAAGAAATCCAAGTTCATCTTATATAATGCTAATATTTAGTCAGGTCAATATTCTCTTCTATACTGTATAGCCAATTGTTGCCATTGGAGTAAAGGGAAGGAAACTGTTAGGAACTAACCAAATAGCACCCCCAAAACCTACTGAATCAAATATATATTACTGATAAATAGATTACAATAATTTGCTAAGAGTAAGGTTGCCCCTTCACAGCCAATCCGATAGGAGCACACTACTCCCTTAAAGTTATTAGCCAAGAAAAGACTCAGGTTGTCCCTGATTCCCTCTCCTATTACACTCTCACCAAAATATTAGATACCCAGCCTCATGCTCCTCAGCTAATATAGTAAAAGTAAACACCTTTCACAGAACCCAACAGCCACCCCTATCAGATAGCTAATAACCTAGTATTACATCAAAATGGAAAGTCAACCTGGTGACCTTAAAAAGTATGTTGGTCCTTTGCTGATGCTACTTTGTCTTCCTAAATTTCCTAGCATAGATCTAGTTGCTGAATTGGGTCCTTTCAGAAACTTCCAGGACTGGGTATTAAAAGAGAACAATATGATGTTGCCCGCTTGGTGGTCAATTGTGATTGTACTAGTGCAGTGTCTCATGCTTGGTGCTATGTCAATCAGAGATACGGTTCAAGTTCAGTTTTTTCCCATGCTGATAACAGCTATTTTCCCCCTTTATTTGAATAGAATTAGTTTTTCCTATAAAATCATTATGCCATCATGGTTGTCCCAACCTCTTGCAAAGATAGAGGTCACATGATAGTCATTATTTCCAAATTTGAAGTATCACTTTCTGTGCAGGTAGGAAAAGGGGGGATAGTGAAAGATCCTACGGTTCACCAAGAGGTATGCCATTTTTGGTTCTGATTCTAGGTGCCCTGAAAAATTTTGTTCATGCAAGTTAAAAGGAGATTACGACTTAAGTTTATGGAAACTGATATGCAAATGCAAATACACAATTCTTTTCATCCTATTTATGGTTCATTTCTTTATACTGGAAAACACAATCCTTAGCATGATATTGACTTGCAAATACTGGAAGATATGAGGTTGATTGATTTTTTTTTTTTTCTTTTTCAATGCAGGTCCTTGAGAGGATTATAAAGGGAGTAGAGAATTTTGGTTTCTGCAGTAAAGGATGGATTGAGTCCCCTCTTAAAGGCGCTGAGGGTAATACAGAATTCCTTGTTCACTTTGTCAGATCATCCCCCAGTGAAGTTTCCTGAAAAAAAGGGACTTAATGCTTAGATTCAACAAGTGAGGCAAATATTACCAATTTTGAAATATCTCATTTGTGGGAGAGGAAATTTATGTTCTTGGTACAGTGATCATTTTTTCTCTTATGCTTAGGTCCAATCTGTTCAATGGAACACGAATCCGATGTATGATTATTCCACCTCGATAGTAGAATCTCTCGGTGCATGTCATAACCTACCTACATATTGATAACACAAAATGTTTATTTTTCTCATCTTATCTTATGATCCATTTATGGGTAATGTACCACAAACCCTATAAGAACTGGTCAACATTAGGAATCATGTGGTCTTTTGTTATATTTATTTTCCTACTTTTCTTTCTTTTTCCTATGACCAGGACTGCTTTCACATGTTTTTCCTTTTTACCCGATATTTCATTGCCTCACATCCCTCCATATATCAATTAAAAGTAGAATTGTTATAACTGTACGGACATATTTTGTCTTCATGGTAAAAGATACTCCTCTCGTCCTTAATATAAAATATATTTGTGGAATTGATCTTGGTCTAAAATATAAAATGTGTTTTTCATAAATTTTCTTATTTACCATATTGATATTCTATTAACAATAATCAAAGAGAAGAGGGGATAGGGGAATTAAAGAAAATGATTAGGGTGTTTTAGAAAATACGTGTTATATTAACTTGACTAGCATTTTTAATTTAATCAAATTAGCTAAATATGTTTTATATTAAGGATTAAAGGAGTATTTAATTTGGAACTCTTGAATTCGAAACCATGAAGCCTTGCCATTATATTGAAGGGCAGCCTGTAGACTACTACGCAGTTTTTTCATGGTTTTTTTTCTCGAAAAAGGTATTCTATTACCCATTCAGAAAAGTGACAGTACAGAAAATGAGTCCATAAGCTTACAACATAAGATACAATAAAAGGAACAACAGGCCGAAGCCACCAAAAGCAACATTAGCTAAAAAGAATCAACCCCACTTCCAGGGCTAGGGTAAGGAGCACCATCCATGACCGGAGAAGTCTGATGAGCGTCCAAAGTCAGAAGAGGAGACAAAGAGGGTGTTGGTTGAGATACCCACCCAACAGGGCACACCCCCTTATAAGCACTTGTTGCGAGGAAATCAGCAACACAGTTACCCCCACGAGGAGTAAATAAAATCGAAAACCCAACTTTGGACGAAATAAGACTAATAATGTCATGAATGATACTTCTACAACGCCAATCAAAGGAAAAAGGAGATTCAGCAACAACACAATTAATCAGAGGGAGGCAATCAGATTCAAAAATAGCCTTATCAATCCCTAAGTCAATAGCAATCAGCAGGGCTCGTTTGAGTGCTAACGCTTTAGTCATAAAGGCCGAAATGGATTTCAGCTTGTCAACAAATCCCCAAATAAAGTGCCCAGCATAATCCCTACAAATCACACCTATGGCCGCCACCTCCTGCCCAATCTGAAAGGCACCATCCACATTAATTTTGACTTTATCAGCATCAGGTGGAACCTAGCGGGTTGGAACATATGGAGCCTTATCAATCAGATCAGAATCACATGGCAGATTATTAAGGCTATTCAAAAATTCAGCAGCACTTATCCTAGCCATTTCAAGTACAATGACAGGGTTTGGTTCAAGGAAATTAAATACTTTTGCATTTCTTTGCTTCCAAATGTACCAAAGTATCCAACAGATCAGTGACAAATCATAAGAGTGCAAGGAGGTCATACCAGAAATCCGAAGCCACCAGCTGTTGAAATTAGTAACATCTGCAAGTTCAAATCTGATCCCAAGCTGACTGCCAAACCAAATACAGCGGGTCCAAGCACAATGGAAAAATAAGTGCTCCAGATTCTCATCCATAGATTCACAGATAGGACATAGTTTTGACTTGGACCGATGCCTATGAAAAAGAGCAACGTTAGTAGCTATGTCATTATTTAGGAGGCGCCAAATGAATTGTTGCACACGGGAGATCGTCTTAATCTTCCATACAGCTTTCCAGGAAGCAGGGGGCACAACAATCGAGGAACCTTTCTTACTTACTCCAACCGAGTATTGGGCTTTCTCCACCTTATACCCTAGTTTAACCATATACTCCCCATTCCTCGCACTGTTCCATACCAACTTATCCTCTAGGCCATTGGTGGGAATAAGGATATTGTAAATTGCATCCTTCACTTGATCCGGTAAATATTGAGCAATAAGGCCGAGACTCCACACACCATCAGATACAAATCACATACACGTCCCTGTTTAACAACTGGATCAACACAATTTGGAGGCAACTTAAGCAGGGGAAAACCAGGAATCCAAGGCTCTCCCCAAATACCAATTGAAGAACCCGAGCCTATATCCATCGAAGGTCCTTCAAAAGTAAATCTCTACCATCAATCATGCTAGACCAGCACCAAGAGGCTTTATAGCCCTTAGTCGCTTGTAGAAAATTGGATTTGGGGAAATACACACTCTTCACCACCCTTGCCCACAGAGCATCAGGCTTGATCAAGAGACGCCAAGCCGTTTTAGCCAATAAAGAGTCGTTCATGATACAAAGGTCTCTGAATCCCATACCACCCTGATCCTTCCCAGAAGTTAGAAAGTCCCAAGCCTTCCAATGTGTACGTCTACCGAAGGAATTACCGTCCCACCAGAAGTTGGCAATGAGGCTATGAATTTCCTTACATGTTTTGATGGGGAATTTAAAGCAATTCATGGGAAATATAGGGATAGCTTGTATTACAGATTTTATCATCACCTCTCGGCCAGAGAATGAAAGAAAAGAGAGCCCCCAACTTTGAAGCTTGCATGTGATTCGTTCCCTAACATAAGCCAAAGCTTGGTGTTTTGTCTTCCCCCAGATGCTTGGAATTCCAAGATACCTGCCCGGATCACCAGTAGCCGGGATACCCAGTATACCTCCAACCAAGGATCTAACTATCGCAGGGGTATTTGAGGAAAAGAAAATGCTAGATTTATCAAGATTGATAGCTTGCCCCGAGGCGGCACAATACATTCGCAGAATTTGGGCAAGATAGCAACAATCCTTCCTAGTAGCCTTCATATATAATAAAGAATCATTAGCAAAAAAACTGTGAGTAAGCACTGGGCATCCCTGACTCAATTTAATCCCTTTAATCTGCTTTGCACTCTGACTCTTATCAATCATTAGAGATAGTACCTCCGCCACTAGAATAAATAAATAAGGAGAGAGCGGATCCCCTTGTCGTAAACCCCGACTAGGTGAAAAGGAACTGATATTTTCCCCAGAAACCCAGACATTCAGCTTCACAGATTGGACACATTTCATGACTAGTAGCACCCACTTACGCAGAATCCAAAACGCTGCAGGACCTTTGCCAAAAAGGACCATTCAATTCGATCATAGGCTTTGCTCATATCCATTTTAAAAGCGAATTCATATTTTCCCCCTGTTTTCTTCCTCCAAAGGTAGTGATAAACTTCATGGGCAATGATAATGTTATCCTGGATACAACAGCCTGGAATGAAGGCGCCTTGATTCTGAGAAATGCAATGGTCAAGTAAGGGCCTCATTCTGTTAGTCAAGAGCTTGGAGATAATTTTGTAGGAAAAATTACATAACCCAATCGGTCGGAAATGGGAGACATGTTCAGGCTTTTCCACCTTCGGAATCAAGGTGATATTTGTCTCATTGATAGCATCAAGCACCGACTGTCATTCAAAAAATTCTTTGACCATGAGAAAAATAGACTCCCCAATCTCACTCCAAGCATTCTGATAGAAGATACCAGAGAAACCATCAGGACCTGACGCCTTAGAAGATCCTAGGCTAAAAGCAGCTGCTCTCACTTCTTCTCTCGAAATTGGGCACATGAGCTTCTGATTCATTGTAGATGTGATCTTGGTATCAATGAAATTTAGAACCGGATCCATATCTGAAGGATTTGAAGATGCAAAAAGCTCCTAAAAAAAGGAGGAAATATTCTGGGAGATAGCTGGTTTCTCTGTAAGCCAATTGCCATCATCGTCTCTGATGCATAGGATGTTATTCCTCTGCCTTCTTTTAAGAGTGGACAAATGAAAGAAACGGGAATTTTTATCCCCAAAATGCAGCCAATTAACTCTTGATCTTTGCCACCAGAACTGTTCTTCAAGAGCCAATATTCGGTATAAATCCCCTTTAATATTAGCAATAGATTGAGAGGATAAAGCATCTCTGTCTCCCTGGTTAAGCTTGGCTAGTTGAGCTTTCAAGCACTCAATTTTACGAGGGTTATTAGGAAATTCCTTATAACTCCATTTAGTAAGATCCTGCTTACATTTAATTAAATTCTGTACAAATCCATCAGCAGCACACAAGACATTTCCATAAACAGAATTCCAACTATTTCGAATTAATCGGAGGAAATTGGGATGAGTAGTCCAACATACCTCAAATCGAAAGACGTGTTTACGGCGGTACCCATCCGGGTGACATTGAACCCACAGGAGATGGTGATCAGATCCAGCCGGATCCACATGCAGTACTTGGAGATTAGGAAACTGCTCACGGAGAAGGCTATTTCCCAACGCCCTGTCAATTCGTTCCCATACAGTATCTGGTTGCATTCAGTTATTACACCATGTGAATTGAAAGCCAAAGAATCCCAAATCATCCAGCTCACAGTCAGCAATAAGATGCTTAAAATTCAGAATCTTCCTCCACGCTCTTGGGTTTCCACCACACTTCTCAGATTGAGATAGGATATCATTATAGTCTCCAATACACAACCAAGACTCAGAAATGTTACCACTGATTCTACGGAGCTCCTCCCAGCAAAGTAATCTCTCTGCTTCACATGGAGGACCATAAATAAATGTAATAAGCGCCGGATTGACAATCCACTCCTCAGAAAATCCACAATGTCTCCGAATCTTACTTACAAAGTTTGCTTTCTGTTTGGTCTCCATCAAGAACACCAGCTGGGGTATCTTTCTAAGTCATTCTGCCTTCAGATTCCTGGCTGTCAGGGGAACCCCCAACCCCTGACAGTTCCAGGCTAAAAGATTCATGGCGAACCGGCAGCTGGTTCCATCCAGCCACCGGCGTGAGAAGAAGACGAAAAATTAGAAGCCTCATTGCAGTCAATAGCTGGAGTGAGCCAACTGTCAGGGAACTCGATTTCGCCAGAAAAGGACAATACACCAGTTAAATCAGAAGTACCCCCTGGGAGGCAGAGAGCTTACCATAGGAGGAGCTGCGAATCGAGGCCTTTAGTGAACGAAAGCTTCTGCGACGTCCTTTAGATTGCTGGAGGTTCTTGGAGCGTAAAACCGGAGGCGTTGAAACATCCTCAAAAACCAACTTTCGGGGCTTTTTAATCAAAGGCAAATCAGCTAAATCCTCCAAAGGCCGTTTAAGATGTATGTTTCTCAAAGTAAAGGAAACTTCAGAAATAGGAGAAAGGCCCAGGTTGTGATTCGTGTTACCTCCTCTCGGTATGGTTTCAAAAAGAGGTGTTGTGTCAACATTCAAGCCCTTATACAAATCAGTAATATGAGGGCCTATGGAATGAGACATATCAAAAACTCCAGCTGAATTTGAAGGGAAATCACCCTGGGCCGAATTGGAGGGGAAAATTAAAGGCCCACCCAATTTCCAAACATCCTCCTCTGGCCCACATTCGACTAGCCTGCTGCAAAGTCCACTCGAGGCCCCCACATTGGATTCCTCCAAAACCGTGCCAACCCTTGACTTTATTAAGTCCAGGTCACTATCTCCTTTAGCATATCCCAACGAATTAACCGATCCACCTGGCACTAAACTCACATGTTCACTTTTCTCCATCACGTGATGACACGCCTTTAGCCCTACCTCACCATCGTACTCACCTGTCCCAATCATTCCAGCTGCTTTCAGCGATGTACAGGTTGATCGCTCCAATGGTTCCAAAGGAGAGGAGGCCGGCGGCGGTCCGGGGAGTACCAAGCCAACGCCGGTTCCGATCTGAGACAGCTCCTCCCCAGCGAACCCTTCACGAATGGCTCCGATGACCAACCTTGAGAGTTTGGATTCTCCCCACCGGAAAACCAGAGGTGACCGCGGTAACCTTCGGACCTTCCGCCGACTTGCTCCTGTGAGATGCAGCCGTCCAAGCACCTCCTTCCTCACACCTAGCTTCCACCCAATCCGATCTACAAAACTCCAGGACATCCTCCAAGGTTTTAACTGAAGGTGTACAAAGGCAGTTGCCATAACTATACTCCCCTTCTTCGTCTTCCGATTGCGTCTTGAGAACCAGACAGCTACGACCCTCATGCCCTACACATCCACACTTATAGCAAAAATTCTGTAGTCTCTCATATTTGATTGAGACCCAAGCAGGGGTTTTTTTTCCTTGGAACCCAGAACCCTGGAGAAAGAGGTTCATCTAGGTTCAAAATAACTCGTGCACGAATAAAACTCCGGCCAAAATTACCCTCGATCATCGGCTTCTCAAACATCACTATCTCACCAACTGAGTCACCTAATATCTTTGCATTACTGTTATCAAAGGCTTCTAATGGAAGCCCATGGAATTGCACCCAGAACGGTGCTTTGGCAAAACTAACATCTTGAAGGACCATGCACTCTTCCCATAGTTGAAGATTAAGAAGATGCCCTTGGATGGACCAAGGTCGTCCTTTGAGAACACGGTAATAATCTGCTACCTTATTGAACCTGAATAGAAAAACCAATTGCGACCTTTCCATCTCATGAACCTCCACTCCTTCGTTCAATTGCCATCCCTTTTTTATCATAGTAACCACCGTCGGGATATGCAGATTTTTCCCAGTGAGGATCTTCCCAACTAACGTGCAACGCTGAGCTTCTGGTTTCTTTCCTAGGTTGAGAATAACTTCCTGCCGACGACCATGACCACTACTGCCGCTTACCTCCATACCTCCGACCACCACCCAACAAACACGAGAACACACAAACACACTCGAACCTTAGATAAAGACACCAGAGGGCTAGAATGATGTTCAAACAGAACACCAATCCAAAAGGTTCATGAAGAACCAAGAACTCTCACCAGGAGAGAAGAGAGGTTCTCACGCGCGGAGAACTCGCTAACATTCTAGCTGAGTGGTGTTGAGAACTGGAAGAACCCGTTTTTTCATGGTCAATGTGCAAATTTGGTTAAAAGGCTTTTTTTTCCCCTTTTCTTTTCGCTCAATAGTTTTGTTGCTTCAAAAGTACTTTTTGGTTAAATATCGCTTTTGAAAGTTTCATTAAAAAATTGATATTAATCATTGAACAAAAAAAATTGATGTTGACCATTTTAATAGGGGCAACATTGCTCTATTTAAACACATTCGGGTAACCTTGAATCCAAAAAAACTCTCAAAACAACATTACACCTGAGTGAAAACATTCAAGGTAAATTTGCATCTTAATCCTATATTTTAATTACTTCTTGACTTCCTTATTTTTTTATCGAAAAAAAAATTCACCCTCGCATTATTCTATGTAGTATAAAATATTGTCACTTTTGAGTTTGGAATATTATTTACTTATTATATTTTTATACCCTTTGAAATTATAAAGCATAATCGTTCATCGGTTACCATCATGGATTACTCCCAATGGAAGCGGTTAAACCATAAGTCCAATTTCCAAACAAGAGTTTGAAGCAATGACACTGTGGCCTTGGAATTATGATTTTTCTATTAATCAAAGACTATAGTAAGTACTTATAAAATTAAGAGGGAAAAAAAAAAAAACTGGGTGACAATGCTCCTTTTTTGACACTTTCAATTTTCCTTCATGAAAACTTCCAAGGTAAAAATAACCAAAGAAGAAACTGAGTCGTGCCCACATGGAATCATGCATGACATAAGATCCGATGTGATAAATGTTCATTTAGCTACCATCAGAGTTGGACGACATTGCTCTTGGCTTAATACTTAGCCGACAACCCAAAAAACCTTCAACATACCCATAGCTCATACAAAAAAACTACTGGGGCAAAATTGGATCTTAACCCAATAAATAATCACAAAACAAAGTATTACTCATTTAGTCCTAAATGTAAGAGTTAATGGAGGAGTTTGCTTTGATACTAAATGTAAGATCTCAATACATTTTATCTCCCAAGTTTATACTTTATTCCCCAAATTATCTTTGATTAATTACATTATTAAGAACATTTCCATCGAGAATAGCTTTCAATGCAGATGATTAAAGAGTATTTTAGGAAATCAAAACATGTTTCTTACTAATAACTAATTTACCTATTTTTTTTTAATTGGGTTAAGAAGCGAAAATGCTTATAAACTTTTACTAAAAGTATGTCCAACACTAGCACCATATATATTCAGGAGATGCAAAAATACTCATGAACATCAAAATGAGAAAAAAAATGTCAGCATCATTAAATTTAACCTAACACGTTACATATGCAGATGTAAAAAGAGTGTGAATCTCACTACAAAAAGTAACGATGTTAAGTTAGATATAACGTTGCCGACATTTTTTCTCCAATTTTTAATGTTCATGAGTATTTTTACACCTCCAAAAATGTATATAGTGTTAGACACATTTTTGATAAAAGTTCATGAGTATTTTTTCACCTACACCCTTTTTATTTATTTATGCAAATTACTTATTTTATCCCTACATTTATAACTCGAAGAGTATGGACGTTGGTATGGAAAGTGGAAACAAATTAAGAGTATTGTTAGATTATACATGGTCTCTACATATTCACTTATGGATTAATACCTCATTTATTTAAATATTATTCTTTTCAGAGTTATATATGATTTTTTTTAATATATTTTGAGTGTTCTAATGAGATAACCTTGGTTGGACCCCTAACTTTTAAACCAGTGCTTCAACCAATTTAATAACGAATCCAGTTTTCAGTAGACACTTACTCGTGAATCTCTTAATTTCGCAGGAGTGCGTGTGAATGGAGTGGACAAAATAAGGTTTCAATGAAATCAGGCAGAGACATATTAGTTAAACTAGTATGTCCTGGAATATCAGATATATATTTGGTGCTGGGACCCAGCAACTTCTGTCATTTTATGTATTCATCATATTTGCTGAATCTGGGACATAATGCAAACAGCAGAAGAGTTGAAACGAAGATGGAAACAAGGATTCTTATATAAGTTTATATTGGATAAGTAAAATTCAGAAAGTTTATGCCGTTTATACTTCTATATACAGTTAAAGGTCAGAAATTCCATAGTAGTGATATAACTAAAACTCTCTCGTAAACCTATTAGGGCAGTAGCAAAGCAAGAATATACCTAAGAATTGCTGAACTTGTATAGCTCTTTTCCTGTACGTTACACAACTGCTAGAAACCAAATTTATGAGATTCAAGCATGTTAAGGATTTTTGTCCAAGCCACTGAAGAAATCTTCCATGCATGCCTTGTAAGTTTCCATTCCTGGAACATGCTTCGAGATTTCTAAGCCAATAGCCATCCATTTTTTGCCTAATTCAATCTGGCCTAACCTCATTGGTACCGCTGCTCGATTCCATGCGGTCATGGCGAGCCATTTTCCTTCTTCAGTGGGATACTCACCTTCCTTCAAACCAACCATTATTCGGTAGGCTTGCTTATACATGCCATACACAACATCATCATCTGTATCACCCTTGTGCAAGCTGGCTATGGCTACAAGTTTGCGTATAACAAGAGCAACATTTTGGTAATCAGGAGATGGTGATGATAGGAAAGCTGAGAGGCACTCATTTAGAGCAAAGGAGGCTACTTCGTGATTGGATCGAGGTCCCTGTGATGCACAGAGGCCTATCTGGAGGAGATATTGGGGCTTGCAAGCCTTTGAACTCGCAAAACTTTTCACAAGAAAGAACTGTGATCCTAGGTCATTTAGTCTGCCTTGTATGTCATAAGCACAGAAGGTGTATATGAAGAAAAGGTCAGGTTCTAAGCTGTTGCTTTGATCATCATCGACGAAGGTCCCAGCTGAAAATGACTTCAGCATCTGCATCCATAACAAGGGAGCAAGATGTGCTCAACAGAAATCAATATTAAAACATATCACACAACGAAACACATAATAGTATGATACAGTTTAATTATTGTTCTGTATAACACCAACTCCATCCGTTTGCAAAAGATAAATGCATCAAGCACCATATGATGAAGTGAAAAAACATGGGAAAATCACTATGGGTTCATAAGGAAGGAAAGTAACTACCAAAAAGTCCCAATAACAAGTGAACAACATGAACATGTTGTTATTTCATGCACTGAAACTTGTCATTGCATACTACTAATTTATTGTAGGATTTTTTGGTGTTTATAATTCTTCCTTGGGATCTCATAGTGATTCTCACAAAAAATAATGTCATACCTTCCCTGCTCTGTCTAGCAAGTCTACAGTTTGCTTGACTTCGTTTTCTGACATTGCAGTCTTTCTTTGCAATTCAGAAGCTATCATTGCAGATGCAGCAAGTACTAAAGATTTACAAACCATGAAATTGTTTTCATGATCAGACCCTTCGACTATAGCGTAAAAGTCTGATGCTAGTCTTAAGAACTCGGCAGATAATTCATAATTCTTACTTTGACCTGCTTTTGTACCCAAGTTCCATGAAGTCACTCCAAACCATTTCCATTCCCGTCTTCCAGCCTCATCTTTTCCAAAGAAGCCATCAGGACCAAGCTCAGATGCTCGTGTACAAGCATGCTTCAAGAATTTGAGAGCATGTTGTTCATTGCCTTGCCCCTTGTTGAGAACTGTGACCAAAGTTCGCAGGATTACTACTTCTTTGGCTGGCATGGATTTTCCTGAAGCATAGAAGTTAAGCATACATTTTAAAGAAGCAACAGCAACAGGAAGAGCATGGCAAGCAAGAGCCTCATGAGCCGAAAGGGGGAGAAAATCTGGCTGGAAGTCAAGGCAGGTAGTCATTGCTTGTATTTGAGTAATAGCACCATCGTGGTCATCCTTTTGCAGAAATATTTTGAACTGCATTAATAAATGACACAGTAAATTTATGTCTTACCAACTGATAACATCATCTGAATGAGGAGCATATGGACTTAAATGTAAGCAGCTGCTATCATGAAAGACACCTTCGCCTGCCATCAAAGTTCACATGTGTGCGTGTGTGTATGTAGCTCTCTATCGGACTCACAGATGGATCCCACACATTGAAAGATATGAAGGGAGGGAGGGAGACAGAACGAAGAAGACAATACCTTGAGAAAAGCGCAGACAATGTTGGGCTCAAGCTGCCAAGATGAAAATTCATCAGTGATGTTATATATAAGTTAATGTTTGAGGAAAGTTATACAAAAGGACTCAAAATTCTCATTGTCATCAGTGATACCTTTTCAGCCTCATCTATGTATTCTTGAGCTCGATCTAAAATTGAGAGACCCAGGTAGCAAAGACACAATACTCTAAAGCCCTTGGCTCGAAGTATTTTGTCCTCTGTATCATATGTAAGATACAGCAATGATTTTTCAAATAGTTCAGCACTGGTCTCATAATCTTTTGATTGAAAATGATCAGCAGCACTGTTATTCACATTCAAGGACATTGAGATCACTAACTTCATTTGACGAAGAAAACCACGTAGTAATTGTCAAATCATAAGAAATTTTGGCCAAGGAATTTCCTTCAGTATCTTTTCTCTAGCAGTACTGATAATGTCAATTCTAGTACGAATAAGCAATTTAATGGCTCTACTGTGTGTTTGTCAAGAATTTTAGTTAAATCCTATGTGACAAATTCGTGTTAAAGAATCCCAGTTTATCCCATGCCAACAGATCTCTAATACATATTGACACTTGAATTCCCAGCGTATCTTTAGAAATGCCCAGGGTATGTATATGGTCTAAATTGTCCCAATTAGACTTGCCTAAAACAGAGATTGCCAAGGTCAGAGAAGCCCAACAAAGAGCACATGCACAAATAGTTAGGAATTCCATGGAGACCCCAGCCAAAGGAACGAGCTTACAAGGTATAATACTCCTAGCTAATAGATTCGTACGTAAGTCCTAACACAAACCAGACTTTCAAACAATGCACGAAAAAATAGATCAGGGACATATTGCGAATTTACCAATTCCACAAAACAGCATGCATTGCCGCGCGATCCTTAACAGCTGCCTGACCAGCAAACAGCGCTAGAACCCTTTCATCAGACACTAGATCAGACACCACTTTGGCCCTCACTCCTGACCCTTCAGTACTACCGCCACTACCATTTCCGATCACTCTGTGAGCAACACGCACGGCCGCTCCGGCACTGACGTGGCACCGCCCCAACATCCCCAAGAACACCCCTTTTGCAGTCTCCACTCCAGCCGTTCCAGCTGCCTGAAAGTATGCATCTACAGCTGATAGCCATACACTTTCGGGAATTCCCTTATTGATAACCATTCCCCTCAACTCCTTCTCTGCTTCTCCATGTCTCCCTAATCCTAACCAAGCCTTCATGGCCAACACTGAGAGACTAGGGTGATCGTCCCCACCATCAGCCTCTCTCAGGACCTTAACGCATTTTAGCACACTTTCGAACTCTTCCTTCTGCAAATGGACGGCCGAAATGAAACGAAGTGTCTTCCATCTCAAGCCTCTGAATTCTGTTGTCTCTTCTCTGGTTTTCGCCGCATTGAATCCCTTCTCACAAATATCTAGAGCGTCGTTCATGAGCTTCAGAGCTTCACTCAAAGCATAAGCATCTTCGCTCTTTGACAGCAAACCCTTTCCGAACGTCAAGAACTGATTGGCGAGTTCCTTGTAGTGTTCAGAAGACCCCAAAAGCAAACCCTTCGATCGGTTCAGCAGCGCCACCGCGAGATTCCGGTCTGAAACCTCCCACGCGGTCCGAGACCTAGCGAGATTCAGATCTAGCAAAAGCTTTTTATCTGTTGCGTCGGAAGTGGAGCCCCCATCGACCTTGGATACTAGATCGGTGGCTCTCTCATAGCAGATCGAAGCGAGATCAAACTTTCGTAGATGGTTCCAAATCGACCCGGTCTTGTAGTAAAATGAGGCTGATTTTATCGCCGGAGAGGGAACTCCAGTAACATCAGTGGCGAGATAGAGGAGATCAGCGGCGATATGTCGGAGTTTGGCATGGCCTTCCGCTGTTATGGCAGGGGAAGACGAAGATGAGAGAATTGCGACGGCGTTGGAGATATCGACACATGCATTCCAAAGTCGATAGCTCAGTTTCCAAATCTGAAGCTTCAAAGAGTTGGAGAATGGGGAACACTGGCTCAGCTGACCTAGACATTGCCGGAGATCGGAAGTGACAGCTTCCTGCGATGATTTATCGGTGGTGTGGCGCTCGAGTTTCTTGACAGAGGCTTCGATTTGGGAAAGAAGAGGATGGAGGTGAACCTCCGTGTCCTGGTGAACTTGCCGGAACTCCGGCGTCGAAATCTCGGCGATTCTCATTTTTTGGCGGGAAAATTGGAGGGAAATGAATTTCTAAAAGCGGGAGCCCAAAGCAGTTTTTTTCTCATGAAAATTGAAATTGCTTCTGAATTAAAATAAACTCTTAAATTAAAGAAAACATAATATTAAAAATATCATGGGCATCGCTAGGGGTGTAAATAGGCTAGACCCCCTACCAAAGGTCGATGACTAGCATACTTTAAGCCTAACTTGACCTATTTAATAGATCAGGCTCAGACTTAGGCCTAATGTCAGGCCTATTTAGATAAACAGGTCAAGTCTATTTTTATAAGGCCTAGCCTTGCCTATCTAGTTTTTTTTTTAATGTTTTATTATGCAGAGTTATATATGATTTAATATAAATTAATTTTTAGATTATTTATAAAATTAATAACTTATTCTTAATCTTAAATTTCATATTTCTCCATTTATTAATGAGCTTAACTTTTTCATTCATCAATTGATCACATATACTTTTTTTTTTTTTATCGCTCGAGGTAGCAATGCTAGTTCACTACTCCTCCATTGATTTACGTCATTTGATGTAACATAAAAATTGTTTTAAATTTATTTTAGTGATGCCTAAATGAAAATGATCCAAATAGATGGAGTTTGTTTTATTTTCTACAAGAAAAATAAGAGGTAAAATTTAGTTTTACATGCCACTTGTCATGTTTGGTTGATTTTAAGAAATATATCTTCTTAGTCAATAAATGGTTGATTTGTCTTATGCATACTTCCTCAAACAATTGATACCACTAAGTGTTATTTTCTTTCACTTACTAACTCTTTTATTTTATATGAGAATGAATCCTTAAACTTTTTAGATATAATGTAGGCATTTAAATAAATTTGATGAATTATATATGAATTTAGATGCATATGCTTTAAGACTACGTAAAGACCTACATTTTAAGTAGGTTTTTAAATAGGCTTCAGGCCTTACCAAGCCTTTTGAAGGCCCAGACTCAGGCCTAAAAAAAGACCTACACACAGGCTTAGGCCCAGGCTCAAACTTTAGATTTTTGTCGCAGACCCATACCTACTTAGCTAAAGTCTAGCCTAGCCTATTTCCGCCCTAGCTTCCTTCTTGTGTTGACATGGAGTTTGATGATGGTCGCATGGAGTTCGTAAACTTTTTTTGTGATTCCATTTTTGTGAATTATTTTGTTCGATTTGCGAATGCATCTTTTTCCCATCAAAAAAAAAATTTTCAAAAAAAATTATGATTATTTAAATGTTAAAAATAATTCAAATCTTAAAAAAAATAAAATATGGAGCACAAAAATATCACAAATTTTGAAATATATGAATGATATACGCTGAAAATCATAATGATAGATCAATTTTTTTTACATTATAACCAAATGTAAAATAATTTCTATTTTTATAAAATCTTTACTTAATAAATCACTTTTATAAAATTTATAAGTTATCTACAAATTACTTATTTTTTTAAATCTTAAAAAATGGGGCTTTAGTATAAATTTTATTTGTGTAATTCATATGATGATACCATGATATAAGGCCGGCTCGGATTTGATAAAAAAGAAGGTCTGTCCTAATTTTTATAAAGTTTTTTTTTTTTTAAAAAAATAAAATAAATTCTGTAATCCTATTACCGTGACTCTCGAATAATGATTATGTGTGTGTTACTGATACAATTCTAACAACTAGCATGCCTTTTTTTAGCTAGCTAAATATATGTGCTTCATTAAACTGAAAATTCAAACGAGTTCACATATAGAAATTCAACAAAAGAAATATTGATCCTCATTATAAGACAATATTTGGGAGTTGATCTTGATCCTAATTATAGGATAAAGTTCTAATTTTTGTCTTCCCAAAATAACCCTATTGATACTTTCTCACTAATAATTAAAATAATAATAATTTAATAATAAACCAATATATTCTATAAAGTAGATAATGCTTGCAATTTATTAATGTCACATACATCTCAATTCTACTACTTTTTTATTTTTTTAATAAAATAATTTTGAACACTTTTTTTATATATATTTAATAATGGCATCACTATTAAATTACACTTCCAACCTTTAAGAGTAGGCCAAAAGTTGTTGAGGGAGATTGATGACGCACGATTGTGTGAGAGCTTAGAAAAGTCGTGTATGAGGTAGTAGACGTCCAACAAAGAATAGAAAATCAGAGTAACTGCATGCCATTTTAAAGTTTAAATAAGAGCATTTTGGAAAAACAAATATAATTAACTACAATCCTTAATTTTTTCAAAGATGAGTAAATATGTGCTATAATTAGGACATTAGGGTTAGGGAGTATGAGTTAAGGAAATACAGCACAACACACTAGTTAAATCATCAGCTTTCATCAACAAAGTAGTCTACAGTTGTTTTGGTGGTCGGAATAGCCAATCTCCAATTATATCATAGTGATTGCTTGATTGACATTACACAATAGAAATTGACATTCCCCATGAATAAGGACCCCCACAATTTTTCTTAATTAATTCTCTTATATTTCTTCACTACTATGACGAGTCTTATTATTGAACCTCTAGATTTGTTTGGGATGGTGTTTCAACCACTCAAACAGGCTTTTGAGGTGGAAACGTAAGGTGAGACCAAAATAACATGTTTGGATAAGCATTTAATTAATTGGGATTATAGCCTAAAAGTAGCATTTTTTTTTGCTAAGCAGGTGTATCATCCTATTCAAGGAAATTCTATTCGAGGCACTATCAGGCACTAAATGTGGGCATCCCTCCTAACGGAGATTCAAACATTAGTTCGCCACGTTCGTGAGGGACTAACCCCTTCCGCTAAACCTAACACATGTTGCATGTAGCTTCTAAATAAAAGCAACTCCCACATGCTTTCCACATCACATAAAAAACCACCAAACCTTGGAAAATTCAATAGTTTGCTTCCTATCATGAGTTTTCCTAAACAAATGCTTTACATAATCTAAATACAGCACATTCGTATACATTACTTTCTCCCCCACTTGCCACCACTTCTGGCAAAGGTCCTATCATGTCTAAGGGTTTAGGGTTCAAAAAAATTGGTACTGAAACCCTAATCTTGCTTCCATTTGCTGTGACTCGATGCTTCACACTCTTGTACCTTCAATTACTCATTATCTGCAAGGCAACACTGATGTTGATCACCGTCAACTTGAACGTCAGCGGCACATGAATCCAATGCTTGCCAACCACCATCATTGGATTGAACACAAAGGCCATCGATTTCATCTTGGAGGAGGACGATTATGGTTGAGAAATTGAAGTGATGACCTATTGCAATTGTTAGATCTGGGTAGGGACAAATGGGATAGTTGTTGAGGTTGATCCTCTTTGAACCCATGAGAAGTGATTCCTTTGTCTCGTCAATTTCTTTCAGAACAATTTCCCTACCTATCCCAAGATGGGTAGGGAGAGCTTTTCCAAATCTGGACTGTCTAGATCTGATTTGGACGGTCCATATTTTTTTTTACTGTCAATTTTTAAATGAAAAAAAATCATTTTTTAAAAATATGTTAGTTGAAAAATTATCTTTATTTTATATTCTCTACCCATTAAAATAATTATTTTTTAAAAAATAAAAAGTAAAAAAATAAATAAATCTGGATCGTTCAGTGTTAGTTCTCTAAGTGTGTTTTGATGATAACTGATCATTGTAAACAAAATAAGGCGTATGATCCAAGCCAAAATAGTTTTATCTCACTCAATCTTGGATCATGTCAATCTGTGGTTTTTATTGTCAGATTGGCTCGAGTTAGAGATGTCAAACTCGAGCCAAGTCATGTGTGACCAGAGCCTGACAATTTCTTGACTCGAGCCACATTTAGTAGACTCAAGTTTAGGCATAAACTCGAGCCAACGCCTAGTAACTCAAGCCAAATATCTGCGAACTTAAAATGCTTTCAAAAAGCTGAGTTGGTTGCCTTGAGCTTAAGACCTTTGACTCGAGCCTGAAATTTGAGCGTTATATTCAAATGACCTTTTAACTAGCCAACACTCATTGCCTCGAGTTATAAAGAAGTTTTCAAATCGTTTTTCAAAAGGAATTCTCAGCTTCTAACTTGAGCCATTCTTTGGAGACTCGAGTTTAGACCTAAACTCGAGCCACACTTTTGTAGACTCGAGTTAAAGTCTATCAGGATCATCTTCAATTAAATGTTCAAATTGTTAGTTCTCAATTGGTTTTGATGATAAAGGACAATTGTAAACACAGAAGAAGTTTGTCTTTGTAAGTTGAAAAACTTACTGTCTAAGGCAAACTCGAGTTTCAGTTTGGAAACTCGAGTTTTGGCCTGACAGAGAAATGTTCAAATTTTTATAAAGAAAGACAAACTCGAGTTTGGAATTGAAAACTCGAGTTTTGGTCATACAGAGAGCATTCGAGTTTTTCACAGACAAGGCAAACTCGAGTTTGATTTTGAAAACTCGAGTTTTGACAAGACAGAGAGTAACCAAGTTTTTCAAAGAAACCAAAACTCCAGTTTCCACTACAAAAAAAGTCAGTTTTTGCGACGGAAAAATTCCGTCGCAAAAAAGGCATTTTCCGTCGCAAAAATCGTTTTGCGGCGGAATTTGCGACGGAATTTGTCCGTCGCAAAAAAGTGCGTCGCAATTGCGACGGAAAACAAGAAATCCGTCGCAAATTTTGAAATTTGCGACGGAAAAAAAAAATCCGTCACAAATTCCTGAAATTTGCGACGGAATTGAATTCCGTCGCAAAATGCTGAAATTTGCGACGGATTTCTTGTTCCGTCGCAAAATTTTGAAATTTGCGACGGAATTGAATTCCGTCGCAAATTTCAGCATTTTTCGCAATTTGCGATGGAATTCAATTAAATCGTAAATTTCAAAATTTTGCGACGGAATTTAATTACATCGCAAATTTCAAAATTTTGCGACGGAATTTAATTCCGTCGCAAATTTAATTTTATTTAAAAAAAATAAAAAAAAAATAAAAAAAAATTGCATAAAAAAATATAAAAAATGTTGGTTTATGATTTAATACTATTTAATGTTATAATAACATTTTTATATAATATTAAATCTCAATAATTGAAACATTATATAGTATGGTGAAAATATTTAATGGAAAGGAAATTGAGAGAGATGTCAAAAGAAATATAAAGACACATTAAACACGACTTTAGATAGACTAATTTATTTATTTATTTTATGTTCTGAGATAAGACTTATAAGGGACTTGGATAAGCCCTCTCCATGAAACTGAAAAGCAATTACAAAATTCAAATTCTATAATCTAGGAATTATAAAACAGAAAAGCAATTACAAAATTCAAATTCTATAATCTATTGATCGGTTTAGGCCGATCCTAATATCTAGGATTATAAAAGGCAGATTCTAATATCTAGGAATTTTAAAAGGCAGATCCTAATATCTAGGAATTATAAAATAGAAAAGTAATTACAAAATTCAAATTCCATAATCCGATTAGATCCTAAAATATCTCTAACTACCAAGATTACATATTATACAGAAATTAATATATAACCAGAAAACAATAAGGTTCGACAGAGTACAAATCAGAACAAAATCCGTTGCATATATGTTTAATTAAAAATATTTACCTGCATTATATGAGCAAACCAAATTAGTGTCCTGCATTGCTAATGAAGTTTTGGCATAAACATAAATTATCCATATCAGTGCTTCATGGATGGTAGAGTTTTAAGAATAATGTTCAGTTTTTCTAAGAGTCGAATAATCCTCCCACTCCCTTGGTCGACAAAAGAAAAAATCAACGGAATTCAAAGGAAAATATTATCATCTCCATGATTTTCTCCAACACACATATAGAAAACCATCTTTTTTAATTTGAGTGATATAAATTAATTAACAAGTACTCCGTATATAATTAATCCGATTGACAAAGAAATCAAATACAAGCGCTATTTGATTACATCATGAATTCTTGCTGCCGATGACAAGAAAAATTTTATTTCTAGAAGAATGTTTCAAATCGTTAATACAAGGCCATTAAATAAAAAAAAAAAAACACAATCAAACAAAACAGCCTCATGGTAAACGATCCTAATCCTACACTCATCTGCAACAAATGTAGTATATGATGTGTGTAGTATCTATAACAGGAGAGGGAGAGGGAGAGGGACGTACCGGAGAAACGAGAGGAGGAGTGGAGGGAACGACTGGAATGTGTAGGAGGGCCGGAATGTGCGGACGAGGTGGAGGCAGAGGGCAGGAGATGCAGACAACGCGGAGGAAGGAACTATGGAAGAATGAAGGAAATAAGGAAGAAGGGGATTTATTTTTTTTCGATTTTTGCGACGGAATTTAAAATCCGTCGCAATTTGCGACGGAATTGATTTTCCGTCGCAAAAATTGGCGACGGATTTGTTTTTCCGTCGCAAATCGGCAGGCTTTTTCCCGCCTGACGTAATTTTCTCGATTTTATTTTTTGGATTTTGCGACGAAATTTAAAATCCGTCCCAATTTGCGACGGAATTCATTCTCCATCGCAAAAATTTGCGATGGAATTCATTTTCCGTCGCAAAATTGCGACGGATTTTAAATTCCGTCGCAAATTGCGACGGATATTAAATTCCGTCGCAAAATTTTGCGACGGATTTTCAATTCCGTCGCAATTTGTGAGGGATTTTTTTCCGTCGCAAATTCCATCGCAGTTTGCGACGGATTTTTTTTCCGTCGCAAATTCCGTCGCTATTTTGACATTTCCTAGTAGTGTTCCATGGGAAACTCGAGTTTAGGATTTACAAGAAGTTCTCCAAGATTTTCACAATTCATGAAAACTCGAGTTTAGGTTTGAAAACTCGAGTTTCCATTCCCTGAGAACAATGCTCATCTCTGACCTTGTAAAAACTCCCTGTGATCAAATTGACTAAATTTCTTAACGTTTTCTCATAAAGGAGAAAACTCGAGTTTTGGTTGAAAACTCGAGTTTTGATCTTCCAGAGAAGTTTCCAAAGTTTTCAAAGAATTTGAAAACTGGAG
Source organism: Acacia pycnantha (assembly GCA_025563575.1). Lineage (NCBI taxonomy): Eukaryota > Viridiplantae > Streptophyta > Magnoliopsida > Fabales > Fabaceae > Acacia > Acacia pycnantha. Next base: position 197,325 of record JAMWYP010000017.1, on the reverse strand, counting down.
TTAAGATTTGGAAACTCGAGTTTTGGTCAGGCAGAGAGCTCTACCAATTTTTGAGCCTTTGAAAACTCGAGTTATGTTTTGGAAACTCCAGTTTTAAGCTTTTGGACTAAAACATGATTTTTCATTTAAGAGTCCAAAACTCGAGTTAGTCATTAATTGACTCGAGTTTTGCACTATTCACATGACTTGTCCAAAATGCCAAATCGCGATGTTTGTCTCTGTAAAGAGAAAACTCGAGTTTTGTTTGAAAACTCGAGTTTCGATCTTTTGTTAAAAGTTCTCTGAAACATGAAAGTTCGAGTTTCGAAGAACCAACTCGAGTTTCCATAGCAAAATTTGAATTTCGATTTGAACGAATTCATGAAATGTTTCTGTTTGATCTCAATATTCTTTACCATTACTCATAACTATTCTTAACTATGTTTAATCAGTTTGTTAGTGAGTTTCAGATGGTTAAAGACAGGATTAAATGGAGATTAGGCAAAAAGCAAAAAGCATGACAGCACATTAAATGCAAAGGTGCAGAAACTTGCATGCTTTTGGGAAAACATTCTCCACACGTTTAGGAGAAGTTAATGCTTGCCTTCTACATTCAGCAAACTGCTCTTCCAACGGATTAATAATCAGAGAGTCAACTCTGAATTTTTGCAAAGCTGAATTAATCAAAGAGTAGAGAGAGAAGAAGACCAAAACCTTCACTAATCCTCTTCTAATCACTCCAACGGTTATCTGAGGGATTACAACGGTCAATTAATGATCTCTACCTATAAATAGAGATGCATTCAAGGCTTCTCAACAACCAACCTGTGCAAGAAGGAAAATAATCAAAGTTTCATTTACTCTTTGAGTTTTCTTGTAAAAGTATCTGTTGATACATTTATTCTTCAGTGATTATCATATCTACTCTTAGAGAGAGTTTTTCTTGATTATAGATCATTCTTGTAAAGTTATCTCAAGTCAGGGACTTGGAGATTGGGTTCATTGATTACAACTTGTAAGGGGAGTAAGTTCTAGAGAGAGAATTACTCTTGAGTGCAGAGTGTGTAATCAATCTTGATAGTAAGAAATCCCAGAGAGTCTGGGTACTGGACGTAGGTCAAGTTGTTGGACCGAACCAGTATAAACTCTTGTGTCCAGCTTCTTCTCCCTTCACTCTGTTTTATCCTTTTTCCATATCCTTAAACAGAGCATTCGAAAAGATTTTTGAGAATCCCCAATTCACCCCCCTCTTGGTGATTCAAGCTCCACTTTCATTTGGTATCAGAGCAAGGTCTTCTCCTAAGAGCTTAACATCTCGAGAAGGACCCAATGGAAGGTATTCTATCAGTGGCCAACACTACTCTTTCTGGAAAGCAAAATTTAAAGTGTTTGTCATGGCCAGTGACTACGGTCTATGGAGGGTGTTCGAAATAGGCAACTACAATCCAACCATCTTGGAGAATGGGTTTCGAGTTCCTAAGCCAGAAGATACATATGTTGAGAATGACAGAAGAAATGTCACTCTCAATAGCAAAGCCATTCTCATGCTCCAGTACTCTAAGTCAACAAGAGTACTTCCGCATCTGCACTCTACCAACTGCAAAAGCTATGTGGGATGCCTTGGAGATTGCTCATGAAGGAACAACCGGAGTCAAAGAAAATAGAGTTAATACTCTAATGACCGAATATGATCTTCTTCGAATGAAGCCTGGTGAATCCATCAATGACTTCCAGCTAAGATTCACTCATCTGATCAACCAGCTTGCTGCCTTGGGGAAAACATACGAACAACTCGCTCAAGTAAGAAAGATTCTGAATATTCTGAGCAAAGAGTGGGAAGCCAAGGTCACAGCCATTGAAGAAGCTCGCGGGGAATCAATGAGCTCTGTAGCACCATTATTTGGAAGCCTATCCGAGTATGAAGGTAAACTAAAGTTCAAAAAGGGACTTGATGAGACAAATGTCAAAAATAAAGGCATTGCTCTCAAGGCAGACAAAGAAGCCAAGGAATCCGATGATGGTGAAGAAGATGAAGAAGAAGAGCTAGGCATGATGGTCCGAAGATTTAGAAAGTTCTTTCGGAAGGACCATGGGCATAAAAGATTCAACAAAGGCAACACCAGCAATGAAGAGAAGAAACCTATTATCTGCTATGAATGCCAAAAGCCCAGTCACATCAAGTCAGAATGTCCCCAACTGAAGAACAAGGACAAAGGAAAGATGAAGTTCAATAAGTACAAGAAGAAAGCCTATGCCTCAGGAATTTGGGGAGATAGCTCATCCGATGAAGATGAAGCTAATAAAGAAGAAGAAACAGCAAATATATGTCTGGTTGCTCAAGAAGAGCAACATGAGGATGATAAAGAGGTATGTTTAAGAGCATCAAAAACCGACAAATGGTATATTGACAATGGATGCTCAAGACATATGACGGGAGATCAATCCAAATTTGCTACAATCAAGCATGAAGATGGTGGCAAAGTAATCTTTGGTGGAAATCAATCAGGAAAAATTGCTGGAATTGGTAAAGTTGGTAACAACAATGGACCACAAATCAAAGACGTCTATCTTGTGGAAGGACTTTGCCATAATCTCCTCAGTGTAAGCCAAAGTACTGATAAAGGTAACTTAGTTATCTTTGATTCTGAGGAATGCTTGATAGTTAGTAAGGATGTTCTTTCATTAGATAATATCAAATCAAAAGCAATCTTTAGAGCTCCTAGAGAAGGTAACTATTATACTCTTAATATCTCTAGAGATGGCTCTACATTTAAAAAATGCTTTGTAAGTAATTTGGATGACAGTTGGTTATGGCATAAGCGTTTGGCACATGTCAATATGATTCAACTAGACAGATTACTCAAAAAGGATTTCGTCATTGGTATTCCTAAGCTGCGTTTTAAACCTGATATGATTTGTGATGCATGCCAAAAAGGAAAACAAACTAAATCCTCTTTCAAATTGAAAAATGAGATTTCAACTTCTAGACCCCTTCAATTACTTCACATGGATTTGGTTGGTCCAACAAGAGTTAGAAGTCTTGGTGGAAATATCTATACCTTAGTTATAGTTGATGACTACTCTAGATTCGCATGGACCATATGTTTGTCATCTAAAGATGAAACTTTTGATCAATTTGTCGTTTTTGCCAAAAAGGTCGAAAACGAGAAAGGTTTTGCAATTTCAGGTATTCGCACTGATCATGGTGGAGAATTCGAGAACCATGCATTTGCTGAGTTCTGTGACAACACGGGAATTGATCACAATTTCTCAGCCCCAAGGACTCCTCAACAAAATGGTGTTGTAGAGAGGAAGAATCGAGTTCTTACTGAGATGGCTAGATCAATGCTGAACGAGAATCATACATCACAAGTACTCTAGGCTGATGCAATGATTACTGCGTGTTACATTTCGAATCGTGCATATCCCAGAAAGAAGCTCAACAAGACTCCATATGAGCTATACAAAGGGAGAAAGCCAAATCTGAGTCATCTGCATGTATTTGGATGTAAATGTTTCATCCACAACAATGGTAAGGACAATCTGGGAAAATTTGATGCCAAAGCGGATGAAGGTATATTTTTAGGCTATTCTAATAGAAGTAGAGCCTATAGTGTTTAATATACGTACTCGTATTGTAGAAGAATATATACATGCTGCTTTCTGCGAATCTAAATCTGACAAATCCAAGGATGATGATGATGAGGAAAATGTTTTGAAAAATCAATTCTTTTCGAAAACCACTCTTGCCTCTATTGAAAATCCAAAAAATGTTTTCGAAGTTGATCCTCAAAACAATTTGGAAAATCCTGATCAACAACAACCTAGAGGTTAGAGATTTATAAGGAATCATCCTTTACATCAAGTCATAGGTGATGTTAATCAAGGTGTGAAAACTAGAAGCAGTACTTTGAATGAAGTTACCTTTTCTGCTTTTATTTCAAAGATAGAACCCTCTAAAATTGATGAAGCCCTTTCAGACAATGATTGGGTGATAGCAATGCAAGAGGAGTTACATCAATTTGATAAGAATCAAGTTTGGGACTTGCTACCTAGGCCTAAGGACCATCCGGTCATTGGCACAAAATGGGTATTCAAGAACAAACGTGATGAGTCAGCAATCATTGTTCGTAACAAGGCAAGATTGGTTGCCAAAGGCTATAATCAAGAAGAAGGAATTGATTATGAAGAGACTTATGCTCCAGTAGCAAGATTGGAAGCCATAAGAGTTCTTCTAGCCTTTGCTTGTGTCAAAGGATTTAAACTTTTTCAAATGGATGTTAAAAGTGACTTCTTAAATGGTTTTATTCAGGAGGAAGTATATGTAGAACAACCTCCTGGTTTTCAAAATGAACATCACCCTGATCATGTTTATCGCCTCAAGAAAGCTCTTTATGGCCTTAAGCAAGCTCCTAGAGCTTGGTATGAGCGATTAAGAAAATTCCTTCTTGATCAAGGATTTGTTAGAGGAAAAGCAGATACAACATTGTTTATCAAAAGTAATAAAATTGGAGAAATTTTGGTTGTACAAATTTATGTTGATGACATTATATTTGGTGCTTCTAATGATGCCTTGTGTGAAGAATTTGCAAAGAATATGCAGGGAGAATTTGATATGTCCATGATGGGAGAACTCAATTATTTTCTTGGTCTTCAAATCAAGCAAAGATCAAATGGGATCTTTATTTCTCAGACCAAGTACCTAAATGACCTGCTGAAGAAGTTTGGAATGGACCAATGCAATGGTGCTGACACACCAATGAGTTCAACCACTGTATTGGATGCTGATGAGAAAGGCACCAATTTCAACATCACAAGATATAGAGGAATGATTGGATCATTGCTCTATCTCACTGCAAGTCGTCCAGACATCCAATTCAGTGTTGGAATGTGTGCAAGGTTTCAGTCTGCTCCAAAAGAGTCGCATGCTGAGAATGTGAAGAGAATATTCAGATACCTTGCTGACACAAAGACTCTTGGACTTTGGTTCCCCAAAGGACAACCTGGACACTTGGTAGCATATTCAGATTCAGACCATGCTGGGTATAAGACGGATAGAAAGAGTACAAGTGGCCAATGTCAATTTCTTGGTGGCTCACTTGTATCTTGGTTCAGCAAGAAACAAACAACCGTCTCAGTATCTTCAACGAAGCTGAATACATTGCTGCCTCAAGTTCTTGTGATCAAGTCTTATGGCTCAAGCAGCAGCTCTCAGACTTGGGAATCAATCTGAAGGAGATCCGAATTTTGTGTGACAACACAAGCACAATAAGCTTGGCCAAGAATCCAGTTCAACACACAAGAACCAAGCATATTGATGTGAGGCATCACTTCATAAGGGATCATGTTCAGAACAAAGATGTCAAAGTAATGTTCATTCCAACACATCTTCAACTTGCTGACATCTTCACAAAGCCATTAGCAAAGGAGCAATTTAATTTTATAAGAAGAGAATTGGGAATGGTAAATCCCAATGAATTGTAAGTATTTCTTTCCATCTTAATGTTAGTTATGGTTTTGATGAATATTTGGTGCTAACTTAAGCTTCGGAGTACATAGCAATGTTTTATGCAGGATAGTCGAATCCTTAAGTTTGCTGTCATAAGACGCAAACTCGAGTTTTGATATCAAAACTCGAGTTTTATCGGGGTCCAATCGAGAATGAGTTGCTGAGCAAAATGGAAACTCGAGTCGATTAATGAGCAACTCGAGTTTCAGAGAGATAGAAAGCAAGCTCTGAGTTTTCACGAATTGGAAACTCAAGTCATCAAATGAGAACTCGAGTTTCGGGCAGACAGAGAGCAACACACCTATTGAATTATCCACAAAACTCGAGTCGGTAAGTGGAAACTCGAGTTTTGGTCGCGGAATTTCAAAAGTTCACTTTACACTTTTGAATCCAGGTCAGTGATTTCGCGCACTGTTCATTGTTCATCTAAACTCGCCTCAAAACTCAAGTTTTGCCCTAGAGTTTTCTCTGCTTTCTTCATCTTCTTCGATCATTCTCTGATTTTCAAGTCGTCTTCGAACTCTAATCCCTCTCTAATCTCCGAATCGATCATGTCTTCCAGTTCTAACCCCCACGATATCATCAATCTAGACTCAGAATCTGAACCTGAAGACCAAACCCTAGCTAACCTACCTATTGCTCAACCTCGGCTAAATCTTTTTCCCGGAGAATCGTCAATTTCTCGGCGAACCTCTGCGAGCCTATTTCGAGCTGTGTCAAGATTTGATGAAGAGCATTCGTCAGGTCAAGCTCAAGCATTTCCAGCAGGCCTCTTGGTTGGAGACACTTTGAGTCCAGAAACCTTTCAAGTCCTTTCACCAAGTTCATCTCCTCAGGAATTGTCCAGGAGCAGTGATTTCGTAAGCTCATATGCTCTGACTGAAATCTATAATCATCATCATGCTCCTAATGATTTTCTAATTGTATCTCCTCAATATCCTGGCCTAAACACTCTTCGTTTCAGAGAAATGTTTGAACATAAACGCTTCTGCCCTGTTGTTTATGTTGATTTAGAAAAACTAAAGGCTGAAAGTCATTTGGATCTTACTCCCTGGCTGACTCAATTTGAACCTTTGATTTCTATTCGAGCCACTTATAGTCCTACTATGGTTAAACTGTTTTATCACCATCTACGTTTTGAGGATTATGTGGATAATGGATTTCTCTTTCAGCGCCTCACTACTTCAATTGAAGGTCGCAAGATTATCCTGACACCTGAATACATAAATTGCATATTGCAAATTAGCAATCCTCCACCTATCAGACCAGTGCATCTTTCCAATGAGGCAATTTTTCAGCTACTAAGACCACATGAACCTCTTCCTGAGAATCTATCCACACTGTCTTTTTCCCCTGAATCAATGCCTCCCAATTATCAGGCAATCTGGTACATCTATGCCAGGAATCTTACACAAAAGAATGACAATTTGTCTTCTTTTTCAAAGGAAGGTTATTCCTCATTTGCCTCAATCATTGCTCAAGCCCCTTTAAATATTGGCAATTGGGTATATCAGGAAATGACAAAGTTTCGGTTTCCTATCAAAGATTCCTCTCAGATCCCTTTTCCAAACCTCATTTCCAAAATCTTATTTCATGAAAAGATCTGGCCTTTCTCTTTGACAGATCAAGCTGAGCACATTCCCTGTTTAGGTCAACCACTTTTCACCCTTTTGGGACTGAATTTCCATTCCTATCCAAGATCTTCCAATCTTGTTTCTAACAGACCAAGTTCCTCCAGTAATTCTTCTAGACCTTTACTTGTTTCTCATTCACAGTTTGTTTCTTACTACTCCACTCACTTCACCTGTCCTGACTGCCTTTCCATCTCTGACTCCCTCTCCATCCTCTGCCCCCGTTGTCAAGCTCTCAACCCCTTCCTCTGAACCTTCGATCTCAGCTCCATCCTCTTTTGTTGATGACAAAGGGGGAGAAGAACCAGAGAAAGAAGATGAACCTAAGGAACAATCTTGAGTTGAAGGAAGGAGTTTAGATTTTAGAAGTTTAGTTCTTCAGTTTGTGTTTTGATGTGTAGTTCTGATTTGAACTCTTTGTAGTTTTTGGCATTTTTGGTTTTGTATGTTGTTATACACTTTATGTTGAATGAAATGCAATAGTTCAATTATGTCATATTATGAATCGCTTCTGCCATATCTCTGTGGTAAATACAGAACTATTATGACATGCCTCAAAACAACTTGTGAAAATTTTTCCCTTAAAAATCAAAATCTTTAAAAAATTAAGGAACTCTGGTTTACAAGTGTTGTCATCATCAAAAAGGGGGAGAATGTTAGTTCTCAATTGGTTTTGATGATAACGGACAATTGTAAACACAGAAGAAGTTTGTCTTTGTAAGTTGAAAAACTTACTGTCTAAGGCAAACTCGAGTTTCAGTTTGGAAACTCCAGTTTTGGCCTGACAGAGAAATGCTCAAATTTTTATAAAGAAAGACAAACTCGAGTTTTGAATTGAAAACTCGAGTTTTGGTCATACAGAGAGCATTCGAGTTTTTTCACAGACAAGAAAAACTCGAGTTTGATTTTGAAAACTCGAGTTTTGACAAGACAGAGAGTAACCAAGTTTTTCAAAGAAACCAAAACTCCAGTTTCCATGGGAAACTCGAGTTTAGGATTTACAAGAAGTTCTCCAAGATTTTCACAATTCATGAAAACTCGAGTTTAGGTTTGAAAACTCGAGTTTCCATTCCCTGAGAACAATGCTCATCTCTGACCTTGTAAAAACTCCCTGTGATCAAATTGACTAAATTTCTTAACGTTTTCTCATAAAGGAGAAAACTCGAGTTTTGGTTGAAAACTCGAGTTTTGATCTTCCAGAGAAGTTTCCAAAGTTTTCAAAGAATTTGAAAACTCGAGTTAAGATTTGGAAACTCGAGTTTTGGCCAGGCAGAGAGCTCTGCCAATTTTTGAGCCTTTGAAAACTCGAGTTATGTTTTGGAAACTCCAGTTTTAAGCTTTTGGACTAAAACATGATTTTTCATTTAAGAGTCCAAAACTCGAGTTAGTCATTAATTGACTCGAGTTTTGCACTATTCACATGACTTGTCCAAAATGCCAAATCGCGATGTTTGTCTCTGTAAGAGAAAACTCGAGTTTTGTTTTTTTAAAATTTCTCTGAAACATGAAAGTTCGAGTTTCGAAGAACCAACTCGAGTTTCCATAGCAAAATTTGAATTTCGATTTGAACGAATTCATGAAATGTTTCTGTTTGATCTCAATATTCTTTACCATTACTCATAACTATTCTTAACTATGTTTAATCGGTTTGTTAGTGAGTTTCGATGGTTAAAGACAGATTAAATGGAGATTAGGCAAAAGCAAAAAGCATGACAAGACATTAAATGCAAAGGTGCAGAAACTTGCATGCTTTTGGGAAAACATTCTCCACACGTTTAGGAGAAGTTAATGCTTGCCTTCTACATTCAGCAAACTGCTCTTCCAACGGATTAATAATCGAGAGTCAACTCGAATTTCGCAAAGCTGAATTAATCAAAGAGTAGAGAGAAGAAGACCAAAACCTTCACTAATCCTCTTCTAATCACTCCAACGGTTATCTGAGGGATTACAACGGTCAATTAATGATCTCTACCTATAAATAGAGATGCATTCAAGTCTTCTCAACAACCAACCTGTGCAAGAACGAAAATAATCAAAGTTTCATTTACTCTTTGAGTTTTCTTGTAAAAGTATCTGTTGATACATTTATTCTTCAGTGATTATCATATCTACTCTTAGAGAGAGTTTTTCTTGATTATAGATCATTCTTGTAAAGTTATCTCAAGTCAGGGGACTTGGATATTGGGTTCATTGATTACAACTTGTAAGGGGAGTAAGTTCTAGAGAGAATTACTCTTGAGTGCAGAGTGTGTAATCAATCTTGATAGTGAGAAATCCCAGAGAGTCTGGGTACTGGACGTAGGTCAAGTTGTTGGACCGAACCAGTATAAACTCTTGTGTCCAGCTTCTTCTCCCTTCACTCTGTTTTATCCTTTTTCCATATCCTTAAACAGAGCATTCGAAAAGATTTTTGAGAATCCCCAATTCACCCCCCTCTTGGTGATTCAAGCTCCACTTTCACAAATGAAGATTGACTCGAGCCATTTTTTGGTGACTCGAGTTTGCCACCAAATTTGAGCCAAGGTTGGATGCCTCGAGTTAATATTCTTTTTAGTCTTCTTCTCTGTGTTTTCGAAGTGCAGTTGACTTGAGCTAGTATAACTTTAACTTGAGCCAATTCTTCTCTGTTTGAAAATCTCCATTTCCAAATCTTTAAATTCACTAAGATTGATTTAAATACTTTATATCATCTCTCATTACTATTCCTAATTACTTTTAATCAAGTTTGCTAATGAGTTTCAAATGATTATTCAAAGGATTAACAACAGATTATCATAAAGCAATTTATGTGTCGGAACATTAAATGCTCTTACCTATTCAAGACACAATCTCATCAACCATATCTCTGAGCATTCGAAAGACATTTCTAGCAAGCTAAACTTCATTCTAATTGTTGTGTCTCAACGGTCAAAAACAAAAGGAATGAAAGAATGTTGAAGACCCAGAACATTAATGGCGAAAGCGACTATCAAGGTTCAACTATCTAACATCTACTTTGAAGAGTCTCAACGGATAGCCTTCAAGCTTCTACAACGGCTGTTAATGCAACATCTATAAATACCAAAAGCATTGAATTCTCCAACCATCGAAACTCTGCGCATTCAATTTGAACTTATTACAATCTACTGTTTCATTAAGTTTCATTCTGTAATACCCTAAAATCTGACTTATGATAAGTACCATAATTTAGTAAGTAATACCTATTGGAAATAGGTGAATATGTGGTCTCAAAGCTAGTATGATATTTAATTTTCTAAGAGTAAATACCCTTTTTGGTCCCTGGAAAAAACACGGATGCCCTTTTTGGTCCCTGAAAAAAAATAAGTCACTTTTAGTCCCTAAAATGGAAAAATAAGGTCCCTTTTAGTCCTTTTGATCATTTTTTTGCACATTTTAATCCTCGAAATTCCCAAAAGGTCTTTTTAGTCCCTAAAAAGGACCAAAATGACATTTCTTTTACTCAGGGACGAAAAGGGTCAAATGTGTTTTTCCAGGGACCAAAAAGGGTATTTACTCATTTTCTAAGGTAAATTCTATTAAAATTAGCAGAGATAAAGAACTGAAAATCCCTAAGTGAGTTTACGGGCCATAAAATGCCCTGAAAATATTGTGATAAATCCTAAGAGGCAACAAAATATTTATTAAAAATTAGAGAGTATGTTGTCCCTAATTTAGATAATTTTTGGGATTATTTCCCATGGAAAATAATAAAGTGAAATTAAATATTATTTTGGGGGACATAAGTTGTCCAATGATTTTTAACATTTTACATGGAGCATAAAATACCAATGTCAGTGCAATAGTTGTGAAAAAATGATTAATCCTAATTAAGAAAATTGTCAACAATTAGTAGGTAATTAAATAAATAATTATTGGCTAATTGTTTAAGCATGAATAAAGATGATATTCAAAGTTAATTAGGTACAAAACCTAATTAAAGATTAGTAACTAATGGAGGGTCAAGATTAGCAAGGGAATAATTAATCCTTTTGATATAAAGGAACCAATGGGAGAATTTCTTTCCTAAACTAAGATTAAGGCATATTGGAAATGAATTAGCAAAATAAAAAGATGATAAAGGGGGAAGGGGGCAGCCGAAATAGGAGAGGAAAAGAAGAAGAAAATTGAGTGAATAAAGAAGAAGGAAGAATTAGTAAACTTAGTGAAGAAGTTTTTGAAAAGTCAACATAAAACTCAAACCAATGGGAACACATGAGCAATGGATATTTTGGCAAGTGGGAGGCAACATCTTTTGTCAAAAAGATGCCAAGAATTTCAAAAATAATGGAGAAAGAAAGAGAGAGAAAGTATTGAGCATATGTGCATGCAAGTGGATAGGAAAATGATATAATTAAAGAAGATATTTGTTAAAAAGCAAATAGGATAAATGAGAACCGATAGAAAATAAATCCTAACTCAAAATCCTTGAACTAAGTAGAAAACATCTGGACATATTATGAATAGTGAATTTTTGTCCAGAAGTTGATGTTACCCGAAGTGATTTCCGTAACCGACGGCGGTTATCCGAAAATCTTCAGCGAAATAGGAAATACCCTTAGTGGGATCAAAAATTTAGTTAACCCAAATACTTTTAAAGAGGAAGTTTAGATCTTCAGGGCTATGCTAAGGAATTTCTGAGATTCTTCAAGATTACACGATTAGAACACCGAACAGGGGATTTTATCGGATGAAATCCCATAAAGCAAGTGTGACATCATCTTTGGTGACATCACTTGGTTGAAAAAGGGGCTAGGGAGGTCGGCCAAGAGCTTTTTGTGGTGAAGATTTGAGCTTCAAAATACCCTAGGATCCAATGGTTGAGATTAAAGAAAAGAAAGTGCAAATCTACCCCCGATTTTGCCTATAAATAGCCATGAGCTCCTTGCATAATTCTAACACTAATTCCTCTTAAGGATTTTGAAATATTAGAGAGAATTTAGAGAGAGGAGCTCTAGAGAAGTGAGAGCAAGAAGGAAGAGGAGGTTCTGCAAGGGTAAGTTCTTCGGTTCATAGTTTTAGTTTGTAGTTCTTGAAGTTCTAGGGTAGATGTTGTTTTGATCTTTAATTTTCCAATATATTGTAGATATCATGTTTTAAGGTTAAATATGATATTTATTTCAAAAATCTGTTGGAGTTGGAGTTATGTCAAAATTTTGGAAGATTAGAGTCAAAGTAGCGAAGCTCTGGCGAAATTTCACCGATTAGTAAAGTCAGGGGTAAAATAGTAATTTGGTCAGGGGTAAAATAGTAATTTGGGACTAGAATTTCTGTTATGATATTGATTAGTAATAAATACATTGTTATCCTTATAGGATATATGTGATCACGTACCGATCGTCACACGTTTCGTATATCGTCAACGAAGGTACGTTCGCGTACTGTAACACTAACTCTGATGTTTATGGTATGCGTATGTGTGTTATGTGTAGTGTACGCCTATTGTGGTAGCTGATAACTCTGTGATATGTTCATGTACTGTTGTTATGCTTGCTGGGTATTGGGATACGATTGCTAGGTGTGAAACATATGCTAGGTGTGACACGATAGCTAGGTGTGACACATTTGCTAGGGGGTTATGTGCTGTTGGGATATGCTTGTTTGCTGTATGATTATCTGTAATGCATATGTTGTGTATGTAAACATGAGGTTAACCGTTACCTGAGGTCCGATTGCAATGGACCTCAGCTCTTCACATAGCTTCAGGGTCGGGAGGACCGAGGACCGAGGACCGAGGAGAAGAGTAAGCAGCACGCTTAGGGATCCGGCTGAAGACCTCTTCTGTTTATGTAGTTACGTTTCAGTTGAACGTTTGGAATAATGTACCGTTGCTGTAATTAGCCAGACTTATGGCATTTTGAATATATATATCAGTTACTCAATTGCTCCGATGCCCTACTCTGATGAAAAAATTTTATTATACTGCTTTTGAAAATGGGATGTTACACATTCAATATCTTCGGATATCTTTATACTTCAGTGATTATTATTCATCTGCTTTGTGAGAGAGTTTAAACATTCATTCATTTGATTACTTGTTCAGTTGTTAAAACTTAATGTTGTGGAACCTTAAGTGTGAGTGTACAATTACAGCTTATAAGGGGGAGTGAGTCCTAGTGTTAAAGGATCATCTCGAGTACGAAGTGTGTAATTGTAATTGTGATTAAGATAGTGAAAATCCCAAGGTGCTTGGGGACTGGATGTAGGTCAAGGAGTTAGAATGAACCAGTATAATCTTTGGTGTTCATTGTTCTTCTTTCTGTCTTAGTTCTTAGTGTTCTTAAGCGTATAGCAAAAAGATTTTATAATCACCTATTCACCCCCTCTAGGTGATATTCCACTTTCATCTAGATCCCATCTGGACGATCCAGATGGGAAGAGGTTCCTCTACCCATCCTTGGGATGGGTACGGAAGCTGATTCCATTTCTTTCACGTTTAGCCTCCTCATTAGGACTTGTATGAGCCTTTCGATTAGGGTTTTAGTATTTTTCATATATTCTAAAGTTTTTTTCCTACCAAATAAAATAACAAGTATGCTCAATCCATAATTGGACCATTAATATGTGACTTATTATATGCATTTGTATGATATGAACTAAGAAATTGGTAATCCTCGAATTATATATATTAGTATAATTTATGTACAGTTTATATAAGTGGTTAAAATATTGAATTGGATCTAATATTCGATCGAACTTGTAACGGTTCTATTAGAATTTGAAGGATTATAGTAGAGAGGAAACAAGAGCTTCTTAATATGATTGAATTATTAATGCTTAATCCTTAATACAAGCAACTGAGAAAGAGCCTTAATAAAGACAAAACCTAACTAGACTAATCGTAAAATCTAGTATAATCTAAATAAACCTAATCAAATAATAATATCAATATAAGATAAATAATATCTCAACATGAGAATATATCAAATAGTAACATAAGATACAATAATATCTTAAACCCCCCAAACTCAAGATCATCTTGAGTTTGTCAACTAAAAGCTAGAAGCGACAACTAGAAGGAGCAGCTATGGCAGCAAGTGGACTAAAAGTAACATATTGGAGCAAGCATCGATCTGGATGGAACAAAAACAATATCGAGATGATGATCTAGACAAAACAAGACGATCTTCAAATCTGGGCAAAACTAGATAGTCTTTGAATTTGAACAAAACGGTTAAAAGATCTCGGCGATACCAGATGGTTAAAAGATCTAGGCAGAATTAGATGGTTAAAAGATCTGGGCGGAGCTATGGGATGGAACTAGACACTCTCCAGGGAATGGATCTGGGATGGAACCACATAGTCTGCAAAGGAAAGATCACATGCGTAGTGGCATCCACTACACACCAAATGGAGGAAGGTGACCAAAGTTAGAAACTCTTTCGTAGGCCAAGACGATCGAGAGAGCAACCAACAAAGAGTTTTTAGGTTGAGGATAAGCCAATCTTGACAATAAGAGGAAGGTTCATGAGTGTCAATCAACACTCATACTCAAGGAGGTACAACAACTAGATAGTAGATATGCTACTTCGGGCGAGAAGGAATGGACATTCTCCTTTCTTCTTCTTTATTGGCTTCTTCTTCACCATTAGCTTTGATACCATGTTAGAATTTGAAAGATTATAGTAGAGATGAAACAAGAGCCTCTGAATATGATTGAATCCTTAATGCTTAATCCTTAATACGTGCAAATAAGCAAGAGCCTTTATATAGAAAAACCTAGTTAGACTAATCCTATAATCTAATCAATTAATAATATCAACATAAGATAAATAATATCTAAACAAGAGAATATATCAAATATTAACATAAGATATAATATTATCTTAACAGGCTCAAATTGAATCAAAAAATTGTGTTCATAATTGAGGTGGGTTGGACAGGAATTGAGCCACTGTTCAGCCAGAACCCAAAATGGTTTTTAGAAAACAGTACAAGTTGTGGGCCTAAAGAAAAAATGCCGATGAAAAGAGTTTTAAAAAAATATATCTGTTTTTTTTTTAAAAAAAAATTGATCCCTAAAAAAAACCAATATATTTTAAGACTATTTGTAGTCATGTGGTGTTATTTCATTGAAAACATATTTTGTGATGCTGTTGTGTTGACAATTAGGCTTATTATGGATTTATTTCATTGAAAACTTCATTGTTATATTATTGGCTTAAGTATTGAGGGTGCAATCCATATTTAAGGGTCTTTATTGAATCATATAGAAAATTTGTCAATCAACCCAACATGTACCCTATAAGACATGAATAGACTGGGGCAAATTAAACTTAAAGCAAAGTGATGTACACGTCTTGAAGACATCATGCACAACTTTCTTCTCCATATCTTTTTCATAAAATTTTCATAGAGTCAATCCCATCACCTATCCTACCCAACCAACTCATAGGTAAGTCTTTAAATATTGATTTAATGAGTAAGTTCCGCTCATTAATAATATAGGCCTCATGTACAATTCAAATGATTAAATAAACAAC
This sequence comes from Acacia pycnantha, assembly GCA_025563575.1. Classification (NCBI taxonomy): domain Eukaryota; kingdom Viridiplantae; phylum Streptophyta; class Magnoliopsida; order Fabales; family Fabaceae; genus Acacia; species Acacia pycnantha. Next base: position 181,726 of record JAMWYP010000017.1, on the reverse strand, counting down.
GTCATTATAATGATGACTTAGCCTAACACTAGTACAAAAAGTTGCTTTAACGACACTAATTAACGTTCGTTTTTTTTAAAAAAAAAACAGAAGTTAAAAAGGAGGCGGTGACATTTTTAAAATTTCGACTTATCTTCGACTGTTTTTAGATAAACAATCATTGAAAGTTAAATTTTCAATGACTATTTTTCATAACTAGTCATTGGAAGTTTAATTTCAACGACTGATTTTTCAAAAAAAGTCGTTGAAAATAGCACATTTTCATCTTTTTGGAACGCACTTCTCGTATTCTCTTTTAGCATTGGCGGCATCCAAGAGGGGGGGTTGAATTGGGTTTATGATAAAAACTTAGTAACTTTGATAATCTTTCTGCATTTTAGTAAAAGCAGTTCGTATGACAGTAATGAGTTAAAAAGTGATAGTTAGTCATTCAAACATATATGCAAAAAATATAGAAGTTTAGGGAAGATAATATACAAACTGTGATTTATATTGGTTTGGCTTAATCCATAATGACCTACGTCCAGTCCCTAGGCTCCTCCTGAGATTTTCAATCCACTATCTTTTTGTTTAATCTGGGTACAAGAGAAGCCTCTATAATTCCACAAGTTTAGCTGGGCACTTGTGTAGCCTTTCACAAATCTATCATCAAGATACTCCCCCTTACAAACTGTAAGGATTCAATCTTATGATGAAGGATTACAATCAATTTTCTCTCTCAGAAGTGTATAAGATGAACACTAAAGTACATAACAAATCAATTCACTCTCTATGGTAAACTATATAAACATTAAAAAACAGAGAGCATATGAGATAAATATTCGATTCAGAGAATTGGAATTTCGACGATGAAGTTGTAAGCTATCACCATTGGCTTCGTTGATACATTGGATAGATTGTTCTGTCTTGATTGATTCTCTATTTATAGTCAATAGAGATCATATGATTGTTGAGTAAATTCTTCTGTTGTGTCTCCTGCAACATGACCGTTGGAAGTTTTTCATTGAGTGTATTCAACTTAACTGTTACACTAGAGAAGCTTTTCGTTAGACACAAACCAAAGTCATTGGAAGCTTTGAGAATATGTCGCTTTCGTATCGCTATCGAAAATCTTCATAAGACATGCTTTTGGTCTGTAGTTGACTAAGGAAGTGTTGCTTTCGCTTTTGCCAGAATGGGTGTATGAAGCCATGATCATTTGACCTGCTCTGAATTGCATTCCGTGTGAGTGCTCTGTTTTTTGTAACATATTTAATGCTCTGGCACATTTTTCAGTTTTTGAAGATTTACATGAAATTCTCTCACTAATTATTTGAAACTCACTAACAAATAGGTTTAGAAGCATTACGAATAATAATGAGTAGTAATTAGATAATATGGAATGTTAATAAGATATTTTGAATTTTCAGAGGCGAAGAAGAAGAAAAACAGTAAGAACTGGAATGCCTTTACTCGTGTAAGAACATGGTTTACTCAAGTAACATGCTTGAGTAGCACATAGATATACTTGAGTAACCTTTGATGTTTTACAAAGGATACTTAGAGAATCATACAGAGAACCTTGAATTGACAAGCTTACTCGAGTAAGCATATAGCCTTACTCGAGCAACATGCTCGAGTATAGCTTCTGAGTGCTTGAGCAATATCCTATAAAGAAAACGGTTAGCTATCAAAAACACATATGCTCCAGTACACGATTTCTCTTGCTCGAGTAACCTACTCAAGTAATGCTTCAACTTGCTTGAGCAGCCACTGTCAAAGATAAGGTATTAGATATCAAAAACATGTATGCTCGAGCATGTTATTTCTTTGCTTGAGTACCTTGCTCGAGTAAGTCATAACCTTACTCAAGTAACAACTTTAATGTGCTCAGAGAATTGAAATAAAAATGACTTTGCTCGAGTAAGAATATCTTGTGCTCAAGTAACATGCTTGAGTAACTCATATCCTTACTTGAGTATGAAGTGTCCTCGAGTAATCACTTACTTGCTTGAGCATGCTTTTGCTCAAGTAAGCTATATTGCTTGAGTACTTATCTATTATGGATATCAGAGAAGTATACTTTGAGTGTCAAGCTACTGGCTACCATGATCTTGTGCTAATATTAATCTCCAGTGACTTTCAAAATGCAATAGCATTGGCAGCACAAGGGTCAACTTCCAGTGAGCATATCATCTTCAATATAGCTTCAAATTTTACAAATGACCTATGCCCAAAAATCTCTTTAAGTCTTATTTTTAATGCAAAAAGAATCAGCTCTAAATTCATTTTGTACTCTGACCGTTATGATGAGATTAATGACAACTATTCTAGACCAACGTTTTTGCAACTTCCTGAACTGATGTGAACTTCAAAAAATCATATCTCACCTAGTTGATATATTTTTTTTCATGATCTTGATGTTTTGGAAAATATATTTGAGCCTAGTTTCAAATGCCACTGGTTTCAACTCATTTGGATGTGTAGTTTGTGAGACACGCTCCATTTACCGAAGTTGTATCTACTGTATAGCGTGATTTCATGTGACAACTTATGAAATTCATAATATTTCATATGAACTCCTTTAGACTTGATTTTTGTGCCAAAATAACGCATTGGGAATCTAGTTTCATATGAAATTAGTTTCACCTCAATCGGAGTATGAGAGATATGGTTGAATTACTGAACCTCGCTCATGTTGAAATGTAAAACAGAGTGGCTGGAACACGATCATGCTCAAGGAACTTAGTGGATGCTTGAGCATGATGCTCAAGTTCTGCATTTCTGTGCTCGAGTAAAGCAAATTTTGTGCTTGAGCATGATGGAAAATTGTAGCAAAAATGTTGGAGCTAACTATTATTCATCGTGAAGCTTGAATTTGCTTATTTTAACTCCGAATTTAGCCATTCCAACTTCTGTTTGATCATAAAGACTTGAATATTGATATTCTTATAATATTTGACACATTCTTCTTTCTTCAACCTCCTCTCTTGATCATTCTCTATAATTCAACTTGGACTAACCCACATTAAACAAAGTAGTTAGTTAGTATAGGAGATAAATATATTATATAAACTTTTTGCTCTTAATAATAGCATCTATATAAGACATCATTAAAATTAATCATATCTAACATTTTTGCTCTCCTTCGACTCATTCCCCTTCGGTATCTCTTGTGCCTTCGCCACTTTTTCTATCTCTGATCCACCTTCGAGCTCTAGTGCTACCAAATTACATCATTTGGCCACCTCTCTAACCCCAGACATGACCTTTACCATTTATCTGATCGTGACCCCTCTTCTGATTGACGCTACATAGACACACATTGTTTCACTGATGCCCTTTATGTAGAAAAGAATATCACCAAGAGGGGAGTTGAATTAGGGATTTTAAAAACTTTTCGAAAGCTTCTGGAAATGGCGCACAAAACAGGGTATAACAGAGAGATAGAGAGAGACCTTGACACAAAAGATTTATACTGGTTTGGTTTCAACTCTTGACCTACATCCAGTCCCCAAACACTTTGGGATTTCCGCTATCTCTTCAATCTATTACACACTCTGTACTTGAAAGTTATCCTCTCATTAGGATACACTCCCCCTTACAAGTTGTAATCTAATAACCCAATCTCCAAGTCTTACGACTTGAGATTCTTACAATGATTTATAATCAATAATAAACTCTCTAAAAGAGCAGATGAATAAACACTGAAGTTTAGAATATCTGAAGATGTTATACGGATGAAAGAAACAACAGTTGAGTAATAATCGTTTTTGTGTTTCTGGTTGTTGTGGTAGGTGAACAAATTGAATGCTTCAGCTTATATATTATGGAAACATTTAATGACTGTTGGAGATTCAATGCACTGTTGGAATATAACCATTTGAGCGTTGAAGACCATTTATTAACCATGTCTTGATTCATTCCCTAATTGCTGACATTCTTTGAATTGTTACCGTTGGATGATCTGGCTTCCAAATGAGGAAAGAAAACATTAATGTTACATGTAACATCCCAAATTTTTTTAATAGTAATTAAGTGCTATTAGGATATGATTTATTAAGTAATATAAATTTAGAAAAAAGCTCTAGACATATGAAATTAAAAGTTGAAAATAATAATAATAATAAATAACTATATTATCATTTTTTGATTAAAGTTTATTAATCAACAATGATAAATGATATTGACAAGAATAATAAGGAAAAGAAAATATAGAAGGGAAATATATGTATAAAATAAGCTGATCTATATCTAAATAAAAAGCAAGATATAAGAGATAAAATAATTATATATTATCATATTTTAAAATAATATTATTTTAATAAGAGGGTCAAACCCTAATTCTCTTCCATATAAATATCATATTTTCTCACTCCTTAACACCCAACTCACGGCGCCCGAACGGACTCTTCAGGTGCCCTTCTTCCTCCCTCCATTTTTCTTGTGCGTCAATCTGTGTCTCTCTTGTCAAACAACATTTTTACATTGTTCCTTTCTGATGGTTTCTTTAGGCCTTGTCACTTCTATATTCCCTTTTACCTCTTTTTACTGTAGAAGTGAGCATTTCAGGAATTTACTCTTTAAAAACTGACGGTTTCTTTTTAATCTAGTCATTTTTGCTTTTCCTCTTCACTGTTGGGTAGGTGTAGGTATACTTTTTATTTTATTTTATTTTTTGTTGCTTCAGACCCCACTTGCCTATCTCCATTACTGTGGTCTCTTCAATGTTTCAAAAACGCACAAGTTCTTCATAATATTTTTGTCAGTCTGCATATTTTACTCTCTCTCTTCAAACTGTTCATCGTGAGATTTATTCATAATTTATGAACCGTTCCTTTCTTCTGGGTGAGGGTTTGTTGTGAAAGTTATTTATTTTTCCTTCTTCCTTGGACCCATATATTTCCCAGTTCGTATTCATACTTCATTTTCCATTTCTCCCACTCACACTTATATACACACACTTTATATCCAAGACCCACCGTACTTTTCTTTTTGATTTGTGTGTGTAACACACTTTATATCCAAGACCCACCGTACTTTTCTTTTTGATTTGTGTGTGTACTTTTCTCTCATAACCTTGTGTGGTTACCTGTAAGCTAGGGATTTAAAAGGTAACTCTGAATATTCTTCCATATACTTGTAAATTGTATGTGATTGTGAGTAACTATCTTTTATTTAAAAAAATTAAAGGACTGAATCATATGTATATGTGTATGTATTGTAAATTGATATTTTATATGAATTGAAGCATGATTTATTGTTACTGAACATAATTGTCATGGCGGCTGTATTTATGATGGGTTGGAGTAAGGAGGGATTTGTATGTTGAGATCTTTTACCACGTGGTATGTCATCACTCAGTGGATGACACTTGTCAAGGCCCCTTCTTCCATGTTTTCCTTTGGCCGAGATTGCATTGGAGTTGTGGGACATGTGACACCTCCTTAGTTGTATTCTTTTAAGGAGGGGAGCCATAGTCCATGCTTAAGTTCTATACCTTTGGCCGGGTGTATCTTAAGTTTTGGTGAGCTTGGGACAATCCAGTCAAATGGATGAGTTCCTATTGGACTATGTGTTAGCCTATGGCTCCAGTCAGCAGTTGAGGATGGACGGTGATATAAGGAAGGCTGCATACTGCATATTGTATAATAGTACATTTCACCTTGACATCATCATGATTTATGTTGTATGAAATTATGGTATATACAAATATATATGTACTCAGCTCCTACTTTTTGTCATATGTGACTTACTGGTGTACGGTAGAAACTTTCAGTAGTTAGTGAGATGTCAATCTCACCCTATATTAAAAAAATTTCAGGTGATTGTTCTAGTAGGGAGCAAGGGAAAGAACCTATGGAGTGAGCCTTGAAGGCTCGGTTGTGCCCCTAGAACTTATGTTATGTTATTCTATTTGCCATGACTATAAGACTTCCGCTTTGTATTTTATTATTAAATATTTTGGGAATTTATGTTGACTCAAAAATACATTTTGAATTAAATTAGTTATGTATTTTAATGATTTGGATGTTGAGATCCCCTCTTACTGTTACCTTTCCTTGGTTATTAGTCCATTCATTTATATGTCAGAGCGCACGCAACAGAGCATATGACCAGTTTGGACAAATTACTTTACTGGTAAAAGTATAAATAAATGGGAAGTAAAAGTCCCTGGAGGGTTAAGGGTACAATTATCCAAAAATAAATACCAAAATGTATACAGTCATCCCAAAAATTACAAGTACAAAACACGATAGGGCATTCCCTATCCTTCAAACTGCATTGTTATGTCTTACCTTTCCAAAAAGGTTCTTGTACTTCAGGCACGTCCCCTGTAACTATAGAAGTGCCTGGAGTCCGATTTCGAACCCCAGAGTAACTGTCAATACTCATGTACTAAATGTGTATAGTGTATGCATGCAACCATGTCATATCAAAAATGCACAGTCAAATGCCAAATATACCATATATGCATTCAGAAACATATAATAACCACACATTACAATCCGTAGAACCCGTAAAGCTGCCTTACCAAAGCAAGCCCCAGACTCCCTGGATTCACAACCCGTAAAGCCGCCCTTACTAGGTCAGCCCCAGACTGATCCTCAACCTGTACAGCCGCCAATCTAGGTCGGCCTCGGACTAATCATCCTCAGCGCTAGGAATACATTAGTTAGGGACTCAAACCCTAACACGCTCTGTATGCATATTTGGCAAAAATACAAACACAACACATATACAGCAAACAAACATACAACAAACACATATAAGTACTTGAGTAAATCAGTTACTACCTGGTGGGATATACACTGCCTTAAAACTATAGTGTGCCTGATAGTTACTTGAAGTATGCCTTCACCCTAAATAACACCAAAATATCTTATTTTTGGTGTTTACGAAAATACCCTTATATTTTTACTTAAAACCGAGCCCTTCATAGATTTTCTAGAAAATACAGAAATTCTATCCCATCTTCAAACATTTTTAATAAATTCAAAAAAAATAATTTTTGTACTAAATTAACGCCATCTGAACCATTAGGATGTCTAGTGTATAGGAAAAATATTTTCAGAGTCCAAAAGTGCACTTATCTTAACGTGTGGTCTGAAAATTTGCTCTCTGGCCCAGAAAACACTCTTGCTTCGTGACTTTTTTTTTCAAAAATTCATTTCTCCCAACATATTAATTAAAAAGGTATTAAATTATATATCAAAATTAAGCCATGGATTTCTATTTAAGCTTGTAAAATTTCATGGCAAACCGAGGTCTTTTACTATTTTAAAAACTCAAAAGAATCTTTGCTACCCAGAAAACTTGAATCCGGCAGCAAGTGTATCTTTGGGTTTTCGGTATTTTTCAAATTCGTAAACTTAAACCCTGACCTATCCTCATTTAAAATCACTTTTTAAACTCATTGGAACCATCAAAAACTCCAAAATCAGACCACAACACCAAGCCCTAGCATCTTGAACGAAAATCCTCAACTAGAAACTCAAAGCTTAGGATTTTTGGTGTTTACCTGAAATCTGAAGTTTGCTTGGTGTTCTTGCTCTTTCTCTTTGTGCTTGAGACTTGGCTGAGTTCTCCCTTCTCTCTTCTTATTTTCTTCCTAGGGCAGCAAAATGAATAGTTCATGTCCTTTTTAAAATGATTAAAATGAGTCTGGGCAACCTGAATTATTTGGTGTATGTTTTTGTCCAGTAGTTTATAAATTAGATCAGGCTTTTGACTTTATCCCCAAGAATCTCTAGAGAATTCCAGAAGGGGTACATGTGGTGCATTCTCATCCAAGTTTGGCAGATTTTTACTTTTCAAATGGTAAAAATTACCTATTTTGGCCCGGAATTTATGTAAATTACCAATTTTGGCTCGGAACTCCTTTATTTTCCCTTTCTTTTTCCCAAAAGCACTTTAGATAATTCCAAGTGACTAGGTGGAACCATCTTGGGCCCACAAATCTGCTCCTTTGACTTTTATTTAATTTTCCCAATTATCTGGTTATCCTTTTATCCACTGGTCCTTGTAGTGCACCGCTGGTTGAAAAGGTGCTTGTAATGTACTGGCTTTTGCTTTACCAAAGACCTTGTAAGATTGAGGATATTCAATAATATATGCCAATGTTGAATATCCTATGTGATATCAATTATTATTGAATATTGAGTATTCGGGAGAAATTGGACAACAAATGCTGAAAAACAACCTGAACAAAACTTCCTCGAAAAACATTCAACAAAACCGACAACAAAAACCCAACACAAAACCCAAACATGCAAAACGATATCACAACAACAATCAAGTCGGGAAAGCGTGTCAAGTCGGGCGTCTAGTTTAAGTATATGGACGATAGTCCAAAATAAATGAGGAAGAACAACCAAGTGGGCCTTTTATGAAGGCCCAAGATTTTCGGTCCAAAAGTAAGGGTAAAGAGAAAAAGGGAAATTGGGCTTTATATTGGACCAAGGCATTAGGCACAAATCAAAGAGGACATGAAAGTAATATGGACACTTAGAGAAATCCCAATCATTATAGTCCAATAAGGAGTTATTGGTATTTAAGTAAGTGTTTTAGGACATGTGTCATAAAAAGGGAAGCTAATTGACACGTGGCGTCATTATAAGTAAGAAGATGACACATGGTACAATTTTCTCAAGGCTTGACACATGGAATTTCATGCAAGAAGACACTTGTCTTCTTTTCCCAATCACATGACACTTGGCTAAAGCCCCATACACACACGCAAACCGAGACAACAACACCATAACACAAACACGCAAACTGAGACAACACTGGCACCCAACACACAAACTGAGTCGACACCACCGAAAACCAAACACGCAAAGCGAGACAACCACATTAGAAACCAAGCACGAAAACCAAGACAACACACGCACATGTCATGTAATACCCTAAAAATCCTAATTATCATAAATGGTATATTTTGATAAAATGACTAAAAGGATAGTAAAAACCCCTAATTGAACCATAATACTTGTTATCCAAGTACTCCTCAAGAGACTTGCATAAACTTCAAAATAAACCCTAAGAGCTTTTTTGCTTACTTGCTAACCAACTACCAAAGTTATCTAGTTACAAGCACACTTAGTGTAACTAGGAATTAGAAACACAAAGTTGGGAAATGAATGATGGTGGAGAAGCCACCAAGGCTTCATTAGAAGCCACAAAACCTACAAACTAAAGAGAGAAGGAGAGGAAGCCACCAAGGTCATAACCTTGGCCAAGTAATAGCCAAGTATTTCGCATGGCCAAGAAGGTAGATGGGGAAATATATTTCCAAATGGATCCTAGAGGTTCTCCTATAAATAGGCACCTTCATCCTTAATAAAATCTCACACCATTGCAAGCATAGGCAATTCGAAATGTAGAGAGAAGCTAGAGAGAAGTGAGAGGCATGGAGAAGTGGAAGGAGGCTCTTCAGGAGGTAAGCAAGCTTTGATTTTTTAGTTTTGTAGTTCTTGAAGTTCTAGGTTAGTTCATAGTTTAGATGTTATTTTGATATTTAATCTTCCAATATATTGTTGTTATCATGTTTTTATGGTTAAACATGGTTTAATTTCGAAAAAAAGGATGGAGGAAGTGTTATAGCAAAATTTTGGAAGTTTAGAGTCAAAATAGCGAAGCTCTTACAAAATTTTGTCGGTTAGCGAAGTCAGGGGTAAAATAGTCATTTGTGACCAAAATATCTGTTAGGATATGGTGTACAAATTAATAGATACGGTATTACCCTTTAGGATATCCGAGAAGTCCAGAGTCGGGTTCAAAAGGCCGGACGTTTGGCCATTTCACGGTGAAAGGTACGTTCCCGTACTGTAACACTAACTCTAATGCTTATAGTATGTTCATATATGATAGTGATGTTCATAAACTAAGATGTTGTCTTAGTTCATTACATATACATTCAGCTTTATACATGGGTTATGATTTTGATAATACCGTTGAGTTTTCCTAGCGCTGAGGACATTGACCCCGTGATTAAAGATATTTTATGTAAAGCATAAAATACCAATGAAAGTGCAATAGTTGTGAGGAAATAGTTATTTCTAAATAAGAAAATTATCAACAATTAGTGGGGGATTGATTAAGTAATTATTGGTTAATTACTTCAGCTTAAACAAAGGAAAATCCAAAGATAATTATGTAAAACCCTATAATTAGTGGTTTATAGCTAAAATTAGCATAAAGTATATTTGCTAATTGATTGGAAAATATGAAGAAAAATATATGAAATTAAGTAATTTTGAGCCTAAATACAAGTATGGGCCAATAGGAAAATTTTGTAAAAAAATTATGTAAAAAAAATTATTAAATTATATAATAATTAATTAAAAATAATTTATATATATATATATATATATATATATATATATATATATATATATATATATAAATTGTGTGTGTGTGTGCCGACATCTTGTGGGGAAAAAAGAAAAAAAATATATGATTATTAATGGTGGAGTGTTATATTAAAACACTTGATTAAATATTAATTAAAGTAAAAAATAGAAAAGGTAAATAAACACCGATAGGAATTGGATCCTGACTGGAAAACCATGAACAAAGTTTCTAAAGTCAGTAAAGAATATGAAAGAGTGGATTTTTATCTTGAAATAGACTGTTCCAGAAGTTAATTTCGAGATCGGCGGAGCATTTTGATAATAAGACGAAATAGGGTAATATGTGAAAAAGGCAGATAGTCACAGATTTAGAATTTGAAGAAAATAAATTATAACTCAACATCTGGGGATGAGTTGATAATTCTCTGGACATATTTGGAATCAGTGAATTTTTGTCCAGAGGTTGACGATTCCGGAAACGATTTCCGTAACCGAGCACGTTTTTCGAGAAACTTCCGTAGGACCGTTGGAACCCTGTATGGAATCAAAAAGTTATTTAGCCCAGACATTTCTAATGAGTGAGAAAATGTCTTCAAAGTTGTGATTCCAGATTTCTAAGATTTTACAAAATTACGCGATTCGGACATCGATCGGAGACTTTATCAGTATAAAACTTCTTGAGGAAGTAAGTGACATCATCAAAGTACATGGATGACATCATGGGGATGATGTCATATGGAGGAAAGAGAAAGGGTTGGAGGGCCAAGATCATGCCACCTCATCCGTGTGCGATCCGACGGTCGATATCCGGTCTGGTAAAGTGTGAATAGTAACCTCCAAACCTCTATAAATACCCCTCCACTTCCTTTGAAATTCTTCACACCAACTCTCAAGCTCTAAACCAAATTGGGAGCAGCCAGGAGGAAGGAAGAGGTCCGGGGAATTTTGCAGCGAAGCTCTGAGTAAGTTCTTCGGTACTTAGTCTTAAGTTTTCGTAGATCTTTCGGTAGTTAGAGTAGAAATGCTAATCTTCCAAGTATGATTAGATATCATATGTTAGGGGTATTTTAGTCATGAATTTCGAAAATCATGGTGGGGTTGAAGTTCTGGCAAAATTTTGGAAGATTAAAATCAAAGTAGCGAAGCGCTGGCGAAATTACGGCAATTAGGGACATCAGGGGCAAAATGGTAATTTGTACCTAAAATGCCTGTTATGATGTGAATCACTAATCAATATGATATATATTTCGAAAATCATGTTGGAGTAGGAGTTATGTTGAAATTTTGGAAGATTAGGGTCAAAGTAACGAAGTGCTGACGAAATTCCGCCGATTAGGGGGTCAGGGGTAAAATTGTCATTTTGACTAAAAATGTCCGTCGTAATGATAGATCCTTAACAAGTACATTGTTATGTTCATAGGATATCCCTGATTACGTTTTGACCAACCGTCGTGCCGAAATACCGTAAAACGTCAACGAAGGTACGTTCGCGTACTGTAACACTAATCTGATGGATATAGTATGCGTGTATGTGATGTGTGTGTGGTATGATGTGGGTATGGTATGTGTATATGTGGTGTGTTGTTGGGATGCATATTATGTTAGGAAATAACTGTATGCATGCTGGGAGCGATATATCTGTAAGGCTGGGAGCGATATAACTGTAATGCTGGGAGCAATACATCTGTAGTGCTGGGGGCGATATATCTACATGCTGGGAGCGATACATGTGCATTGATTGGGTGTGGTTTATATAATGTTGTTCTGTAACCCATATGTGTATGTATACATGAGGTTAACCGTTACCTGAGATCCGGTGCGGATCTCAGCTCTTAATATAGCGTCAGGGTCGGGAGGACCGAGGACCGAGGAGAGAGGGAAGCAGCAAGTTCAGGGATCAGGCTGAAGACTTTCCGTTGTTGTCCGTTACTTTTGAAAACTCTCGGTTATTGAACCGCTTCTGTAATTAGCCAGTGGGCATTTTGAATATATATATCAGTTACACTCTTGTTCCGATGCTCTACTCTGATGAAAAAATTTTATACTGCTTTTGGAAAATGGGGATGTCACAAGTATAAATAGCTATTAGTGCTTATCGGTCCACTTACAACCATATATTAAGTATACTTTGTTATGTCTAACATAATTACTTAAGAGACAATATAACTTGAACATACCCTTCAACAAATTAGATAGGGTCATTAGGTACATGTTTATCCTAATCGTAAATTAAATCGTAATCTAATCTTATATTATTTAATCTCAGAGTTTAATTAAAGTTCCCTTTGTCAAGATAAATAATACTCAAAATTCATATTTAATGATTGCTAATACTAAATAAATAAAGCTAAACAATATTAAAGGACCAAAATTAATAATAATTATAACTAAATAATGAAAATAAAGTCTTATCACCTATAAGTTCATTGCTCCTCTAGTTTACAAAAGAAACAATTTTTTTTTTGCTTAGAGCATCCGATATCCTAGGGCAGGCCATCTTTCAGGCACATCAACGGCCCCAGACTAATCCGGACCGAGACCGGGTTTCGGGAAGCTCTACCACTCACGCATGCTGCATTCCCACGTCTCGAACTCAAGACCCGTGGTTAAGCTAGGACAACCCCTTACCAGTTGACCTAAGCGTTTGATGGTCAAAAGAAACAATTTAGCAACACATCATTGTAACCAAATTCTAAATAGCACACTCCAGTTCAGAATCCAAATAAAAGCATAGAGGAAAGAAGATAATAGAGAACAGAACACTGATATGCTTTCTTTCTTCCTCCCGTCCTCACTGTCAATGGAATCAAAAGAGGAACTGCAACATCAACGGATGAAGATTGAGAAGACGATGTATAGTGATGAAGAACAGCCCCCACAATCCCAAAATCTATCGCTCTTCCTTCTCTGAACCAGTCACTAAATAGAAGATGATGGTTGAATCTCAAGCTCAGGTTTGCGGCTCTGCTTGCTGGTTTCGGTCTGAAGTAGATGATGGAAGATGGTCGCCGGCAACGAGGAAGATGAAGGTGAACGTCGCTGGCGACAGAGAATGTGAGGAAGGGGACGGTGAAGAAGAGAAACCAAAGGTGAAGGTCTGGCTCTGGCTCTCGGCCGGCCTCCGTCGCCTCTGTTCTTCGTTCTCTCCGCGTTCTCCCAAATGTTGCGCCACTGCTTCTTATTTTCTCTCGTTCTGCACTGCGCCTCCAGCCATCCAACTCGTGCCCCTCTGTTTTCAGATTTAGGTCTTTTCTTCATCTTTAATTGGTGGGGATTCCATTCAATCCCCAAACAATGCAGTCCGGGGCTGTGTTGCAGATATCGAAAGGAAAATAATAATAATAATAATAATAATAAAACTGAATTTTTATTTATTTATTTTTTTTAGAAAACTTCTCATTACTACTACCTCCGATTCTAATTATAACACTTTTGTAGTACAATTTACATTAAAAAAATGTTTCTATAATTAGGACCGGAGGGAGTATTATTTATTTCCTAAACTTAAATTTTTATATTTTAAATTGAAATCTTATAAATGATGCATCTTGATATCCCTTAAAATCTCAAAAAAATCTTTTTAATTTAGTATTAATGACTTCCTAAATATATCTTAAATTTATTAGAAAAAGAAAAAGTCATCACCACTACATATTACCAACTTTTCATAATGGATTTTGGCATGTATATAAATTTTTGAACTGAAATGTTGTTTTATAAGCTTGACACAATTCACCACACGCGGCGAAACATCATTTATTGACTTCTGTTCCAAAACAAACTCAAGCTACTCCAAGATATAACACTTTCATAACTAGTACATCTTATTGAACCTCTCGAACATCTTACCCCACTCATAAAACCATCAAACCTCAGCAAATTCAATAGTTTGATTTCCATCATGAGCTTTCCTAAAGAAATGCTTCACATAATCTGAGTACAACACATTCTTATACAATGCTTTCTTCCCACTTGCCACCACTTCAGGCAAAGGTCCTATCACACTTGAGGGTTTAGGGTTCACAAATATTGGCACTGAAACCCTAATCTTACTTCCATTTGCTGTCACTCGGTGCTCGACACTCTTGTACCTTCCATTGCTCATTATCTGCAAGGCATCACCAATGTTGATCACCAGGGAGCCGGACACTGGCGGCACATGAATCCAGTTCTCGCCGCTGCCGTGATTGTCTCGAACGTAGAGACCGCCAGTTTCATCTTGAAGGAGGACAGTTAGGGTTGAGACATCAGAGTGACGACCTATTGCAACTGTTAGATCTGGGTCTGGACAGATAGGATAGTAGTTGAGGTTGATCCTTTTTGAGCCCTTGAAAAGTGATTCCTTTGTTTCATCAATTTCTTTCACATTTAGCCTTTTCATTAGTACTTTCAGGAGCCTTTTGATCACTGTCTCGGACTCTTTCATGTATTCTAGGGTTTCATCCCTGCAAGAAAAAGAAAGTATATATAATCATACGATTAATTATAGATTCGTGTATATAAATGATATTTGCAAAAGAAAATTAGTAATTGCGGAGTTCAAATATAAATATATAAATATCTACTAAATCACCAATCCTACATGTATATTTATAGATTCCAATCATGTATGGCATAAAAACTCAACCCAAGTCACCCAATCAAACCAGTTAACCGGTGAATTAGTCCCCCTCACCGGCCTAATCAAGAGTTTTTGGATGGGTCAACCATAGCAATCCATCAAATTTCTACTTCAGTAACTCTATTTTATTGGATTATGTATGCCTCATATGTGAATGTTGCATTTACCTGTGGATTAATTCTTTTAATTTATTTAAATATTACTCTTTTTAGTGTTATATATATTTTTATATTTTAATTAAATTATATTATTTCAATCTTGATTGGATTGATCATTATTCAATCATAGTTGGACCATGCGAACCCTTGAACAGCATTTGACTCGTTTAATGACCCATCTGGTTCTTATTATCTTGATCATGACTCATATTAGCCAAACTCTCTTACAAGCTACCAAGTTAATTAGCCACGATTTGACTTGTTGGCAAATGCTAATTAACTAGGTAAGCAACTTAATTTTGTTGAAATTATGTTAGCAAAGTTGATGTTGGATATGTATTTAGTTAAAGTGATATGTGTGCGGTGGGGGGAAGTGATGATCATCCAAACTCATAAAATCTAAACCCTCTATTATATATATTAGATCTAAAAATTTCAACCGATTATAGCTTTTGCACTTTTTCTCTTGGTGTTAAGAGATTCTTTTTATTTTAGATTTTACACCTTTAAAATAATTATTTTAAGAAAATAAAAAAAAAATAAATCTGAACCATTTAGATGAGATCTAAACAATCTAGACACTACAAAAAAAACGACCATTAGTAGCGGTTAAAATGACCTATTTGTAGCGGTTTTAGGTGCAACTAATGACATTTGTAGCGGTTAGAGCAACCGCAACAAAATCCACTGTGGCAAGCTGATTTGTAGCGGTTGCTAAAACCGCTACTCATGTAATAAAACCGCTAGTAGCGGTTTTGAATCACCGCTACAAGATGACGAATTTCAAAAAATTGGCACTCAAATTTTGTAGCGGTTGTAAAACCGCTACAAATATTTAATCCGAATTTAAATTAAAATTTGTAGCGGTTGTTGTAGCGGTTTTACAACCGCTACAAAATATTGCAAAATTGAAAAAAAAAATTCATAATTTGTATCCATTGTTATAATATTATGTTGAATATTTTTATTATTTAAGTGACAAATTAAATGATAATAGTTAATATTTAAAAAACTGATTAACTTAAGTTAGATAAGTATAAATATTATGTAGGTATGATATTGAGAATCAGAGATAATAAGGATTTATTGTGTTGTCCACGTCGAGCAAAAATTATGTTGTACATTAGATGATATTTGATTATGTAAAGAAAGTTGATGATGATAGAAGGAATATTGAGGAAATATACTTAAAGTTCTGATAAGGAAAAACATAGTATCAATATTATAAGAAGGAAAAAATAAAACATTGAAATGAAAGATTTTGGAAGGATTGGGAAGAAATGAGAGAAAACGAGAGAGAAGGGGGTGGGAAGAAATGAAGAAGTGTATGGGATGTGGTGTGGTAGAGATATTTATAGAGATATACGTAACATTGGTCGCGGTTGATGTAACGGATTTTGTAGCGGTTTTTAATCATGACAATAACCGCTACAAAACAGTTTTAGCGGTTTATGTGACTGCTTTTGTATCGGTTTCCGTTTGTAGCGGTTACAAAACCGTTAAAAAATTCATTGGTATTTTTAAAAAATAAATAAATTTCAAAATATCACATTTTGTAGCGGTTATACTAACAACCGCTACAAATATGAACATATTTTTTAAAAAATAAACTTGGCGGATTCAAATATTGAAATTTCAATATTATACACTTTGTAGCGGTTGATGTAACAGTTTTTGTAACGGTTCACATTTGTAACGTTTTTTTTTTGGCGTTTTGTAGCGGTTTCAAAACCTTTACAAAATTCATTGGTATTTTTTTAATTTTTTTTTTTCAAAATATCACATTTTGTAGCGGTTACACTAACAACCGCTACAAATATGAACATATTTTTTAAAAAAATAAACTTGGCGGGATCCGAAATATTGAAATTTCAATATTATACACTTTGTAGCGGTTGATGTAACAGTTTTTGTAACGGTTCACATTTGTAACGGTTTTTTTTGCGTTTTGTAGCGGTTTCAAAACCTCTACAAAATTCTTTGGTATTTTTTTTTTTCAAAATATCACATTTTGTAGCGGTTACACTAACAACCGCTACAAATATGAACATATTTTTTAAAAAATAAACTTAAGGGATTCAAATTGTGGACAATAATAATTTATCAATCTGACCTGCATGCAGGAGGCCAAGTTGATGCAGCCTCATCCTCAGAAACAAAGAAGAGACTAAGATAATCTTTCCACTCAAGAGCCTTCTCTTTGTCAGGGCTAAAGCTCGAACCATACCTAACGTTATTAGTACCTGAATTCTCTTTGGAGAACTTCACCTTCTCACTTGCAGGCAATTCAAAGAACCTGTAAGTTGCAGCCTTAGCATTGTACAGAACTTGCAGAGGCACGCCATGGTTGATAACTTGAAAGAAACCCCATTTCTCAGCAGCATCACAGATCTTTTCTGCAACTTCTGGGTCTTCCCAATTGGCCATGTCGATTATGGGAATGGATTGTTGATGAAGAAGAAGATTATCGAAGTTGCTTGGTCTTTCCTCTAATGGCTTCACGTACTGCTTTGGGAGGGTCTTAAGTCCCATATCGGAAAGTCCCTTTACGCCATTGCCTTGATGAAGAACAAATTCAGTGAGATCAGAGGGTTCTGTAGTTGTTGTTGGGAATTGGGTAGCTGCTATTGTTGGTGCCATTTTGCTTGAAAGGAAGGTTTTGAGCTTTTGCTTTAAGAGGTAGAAAGGGAAGAAGAAGAATACTTTTGAGTTTGATTTGAAGTGTTTTTGGTTTGGAAATAAGTGATCAATTTATAGACTGAAATTTGGAGCTTGGGTTTCGTGCTTTTTTTGTCACGGTGTCCTTTTTTTTTTTTGCTCAAATGTCATGGTGTCCATTAAGTCATTAACCACATTACATGAGCTACAGATCATTATGGATCTGATTCGATCTCTTTAATAAATAAGAATATGATATTTTAATTATAAATTTAAAATGTCTGTGTGTGCATCATATATTAATATTAGAAGGGCTAAATATCATTTTTGCCACGGAAGTTTTGGTTAGGGGGCATCTAGCACCTGGAAGTTTTATTGGTATCATTTTTGCCTCGGAAGTTTACAAAAAGGAGCAAATATACCCAGAAAGTTTTTTTTAGGAGCAAATTTGCCCCGAAAGTTTTTTTTAAGAGCAAATTTGCGTAAACTTCTAGGGCAAAAATGATACCACAAATGATCAATTCAACGGTTAAGATCAACTGATGGGTAAGATTGCTACATTTGTAAACTTCTCGGGCAAAAATGATATCAAAAAAACTTCCAGGTGCTGGGTGCTCCAAAATCAGAACTTCTGTAACAAAATTCGTCTTTATCCCATACTAGAAATCAAACCTGAACTCCTGGCCTGCCTCGCGCCATATTTTTTACCGACAATAATAATAATAAAGAAACCACCAGTTTTTTTACCCCAAATGCGTAGCATCAGGTTTGAGATATAGTTTTGTGACAAATTAATATTAAATATTTATTTCATTAAATTTTGAAATTTTTAGCCAATTATTGATTTTTTTTTTTGAAAAATTAAAGCAATCAATATTAAAGTTTAAAAAATCATATCATATTCAAATAACAATATAGCTTTCATTATTAAAGTGCAGATGTACTCATGAAGTATATATACCCAATTGTGCATTTGACACCATAATATTTTCTCAAGGTAGGTCAAAATTGCACACAAAGGTTCCAAAATGGTGGGAAAATGTCGCAGCAGCCAACATCTATAAGCAATTCTTATCATTATTATGCAAAATGAATGGGCGGTTAAGATTGGTTAAAAATAATAAATGTGTCAAAAATATCATGTTTCTTTCAAATATACCATATTTATGAAAAGAGCATAGGATAGAGAATGACTAATAAATATGAGAAAGTATAAGTATAAAAATGAGAGCGAATGTATAATAAATGAGTAAATGAAAGAGAATTAGTGATGAGTAGGGGATAATTAATATAAAGATGTGTATTTAATAGGGTAGACAAGGAAAATATAGTTTAAATTTTGAGATATAAGCAAAAAGTTGCATATAAAAAAGACCAGTGGAGTAACTTTTATGTGGGGCCCACACTGTGGCACAAGTGCAAAAGAGTAGCAGACGTTAGGTCATATTAATGGCTGACATCTTTGCACCCTTTTAGTACTTTTATGGGCATTTTTAACCCAAATGAACTTAAGGTCCGTCTGGTTCAATGCCATTACACCCTGTAGTTCAGTTCAGTGCACTATGATGCAATAGTAATGCAATGTCATATTAATTACAGGGCTAGTGTTTAGTTTGATTTTTAAGCAAGATGCAATGAGTTATTGTTTTGACAATTATTTTAAATTAATATATCACACAAAGTCTATTTTACCCTTAATATAATCCTTGTAGAAAATATAGTTAAGAGTCATCACGTTACCTCATCATAACCATCACGCTACCTCGCGGAGGATAATCCGATGGCAATGGTTGTGGTGGAAGAGGTGATGAAAACGGTGGTGTAATTGTGCCAATGACAGGTAGTGACAGCAACAACAGTAAAGGAAGAGGAAGTGGTGGTGGGGAAGGAGTATGGAGGAGGAGGAGGTTATGATGGTTGCAGTGGCAACGGTCGAGGTGGTGGTAGTGACTGTGGCAGTAGAGGAGGAGGTAGTGGTGGCACCGGTGAGTGGTGGAGGTGGCGATAGCAGTGTGGGTGGTGATGACGGCAGTAGCAGAGGAAGAGGAGGTAGTGGTGGGGCAGCAATGATGGAAGTAGGGATGAGCAAAAAAAACCTGATGGTCCAGATAGCTCGGTCCAACTCGCCCTAGTTCGGTGAAAATAAATCGGCCCTAAACATTATTGGGTAGAACAAACCAAACTAGTCTTCTCGGGTTAGACCGGACTTCGGGCAAAGGCCTCAGACTTCTTGGTCTAGTTCAGTTTGGCCCAAATATGTTTTTTATTGTTGTTTGAGATTATTAAGGATTTATGATTGGATTTTAATGTTTTGTTATGTGTTTTATATAATTATAGGTATTTTATGATCTTATTAGGTTCAAATATTGCCTCTCAAATAAAGGTGAAAAAAACACCAAATAGGTCTTGGACTACGTACCTGGACTGGGTAGTACACTGGATCGGCCTGGTCCAGCCCAAGCTTGAGTTGGTACTAGATCGGACCAGACCAGACCTCAAGTTGTCTTGTACAGCCCGAGGTACTATCTAGACCTGACCTTAGGTTGAAATCAAACCCAGTCTGGTTTGGTCAATGATTAACCTTAAGTGGAAGTGGCGTCGGTGGGTGTGGCAGCGACGATAGTGGAGAAGGAGGAGGTAGGTGGAAGTAGCGGCAATGGTAGAGCCGTCGTCAGTGGGGGTGGCGATGACGACGGTGGCAGAGGTAGCGATGACGATGGCAGTTGTGGCATGGTGTGATAGGTGAAATTAGACAAGTGAAAAAAAGACAAATAAAACTGAAGGATAAACTAGACTTTTTCAACTATGCAATAGGTTGGTAATGAGTATTCGTATGGGAGATATGAATGAGGATCACGTGCACATTTGCGAAAGCTTCATATAATTAAATTTCCACCTTAACCCTAAATATAAATTCAAATTAAAATTCATTAACTTTAAAATTTTAAGTTTAATAAATATTAATTAAACCATAAATTATTGAATTGTTTGTTATATGGTATCCACGTAATATATATATATAGTGGCTTAGTTAATAAAAATTCCTTTTCTATTTTTAAGCTAATACTACCTCTGATCCTAATTATATAGGACAAAGTTTATAATGCAATTTGTATTATATACTTTGTCCTATAATTCGGAAGGGAGGGAATAAACTTTATTAAATTGTGAAATATAATAAACATTCCATGAATTGCTGGATGTCGTACGAGATTAGTTAAATCTAAAATATGGACTTTTAGTTTAATATTTTTAGAGAGCCCAAATTATTATCTTCTTTTTTTTTCTTTTTTTTTTGCTCAGTCAAATTATTATCTTCACACCACCTCACATGGTAACCTGCATGTATGTTCGCTAATTTAATTAGTTATCAAGCTACCAATGATTCTACAAAAGTTATAAAAGGCTACCTATTGTACTTTGTACTTTTTTGTCACCATACATTTATTACAAACTTTACACCTATGGTACTTTACACTTACTACAACTATTTGTACAAGATAACACTTACGTAAATCATCTTCTGCACATATAAGGCATATAAGACAAACAACTTTACTTTTTCTTTTTCTTTTTTTTTCAATTTTCGTTTTTTTTTTACAAACTTTTGCCAGTGTCGGCAAAACTTCCACCATACACGTTGCACCTAATAATACAAATTGTGATGAACCAAAATCAAAAAGAAAAATGAATATCTTAGAAAAAGTAGAAGAATTAGAATTAGAACCCTTAGACATAGATTTAATAGAATTTGAAGAACCTATAGAAAATGAATTAGAAATATACAAATTAACATATGAATATGAAACTGAGGAATTAGAAGATGAATTAAAAGAAAAAATCAAAAAGTATAAAATAGTACTAACACCTGAAAATCTTATTCGTCATCCAGTTTATGCTGATCATATTAGAACAAGACTAAATGAATGTAAAACTATAAAATATCACTTGAAACAAAAATTGGAATTATTATCTAGAGTATGAATCAAAGACTTAGAATAACATATTTTGGAAGAAATGTGCAAACAAAAATATCACTTGTACATAAAAGCTTATTTAGATTAGCTCTTAAATTAATAAGAGATGTAGATAAAATAGAATATGGAAGAGTATTAGAAGCATATAACAGGCTTATGGAAGCACAAGAACCTTATAATTCATTAATAGCAAACCAAGCTCTACAACAAATAGAAGAAGCTTATGAATTTTTAGGACAAAGAAATTGTGTTAAAAACGTGATTAAAAAACATTTAGAAATATTATCAAGAGTATAATAAGTAATTTATTTAGGAAAAATTGCGTTCAGGTCCCAAGGAAGGAAAAAAAATTACAAAAAGTCCATTGAAATCACAAAATTACCCAGAAGTCCTAAGAGAATTTTTGTTGTAAATACATACATTTCCTGTTGTAAATGGTTTGAGACTTTTTTGATATTATTTGTATGGAATTAAAATCCAGGTTTTTAAATGTTATTGTAAATGGTCAGGTGTTTAAATGTTGTTTTAAATATATACATTTCTTATTGTAAATCGAAGTCACAAGGGACTTTTTGATATTATTTAATTTGTATTAACAACAGGAAATGCATGTATTTACAACAAGAAATACATATATTTACAACAACATTTAAACACCTGACCATTTACAACAGGAAATGTATGTATTTACAACAGAAAATGTATGTATTTACAACAATATTTAAAAACCTGGATTTTAATTCCATACAAATAATATCAAAAAAGTCTTAAACCATTTACAACAGGAAATGTATGTGTTTACAACAACATTTAAACACCTGACCATTTACAACAGGAAATGTATGTATTTACAACAACATTTAAAAACTTGGATTTTAATTCCATACAAATAATATCAAAAAAGTCTCAAACCATTTACAACAGGAAATGTATGTATTTATAACAAAAATTCCCTTGGGACTTTTCTGTAATTTTGTGATTTTAAGGGACTTTTTTGTAATTTTTCCTTCCTTGGGACCTGAGTGTAATTTTCCCATTTATTTATCAAACAGGATATGGCAAAAAATAGGAGCATCATACAAGCAAGAAGAATAGTTGGAAGATCAGGAAATCAAAGAATGATATGGCAAACATATTATAAATGTGACAATAATATAATCAAAGTGTTAAACATAGATAAAGCACTAATGAGAGTCGTAATTAAAAGAATAGATAAATCAAATAAAATGCAAAGAAGTATTATAAAAAGAATGAGATATCCAGATTTATATATTAGATACTCAGGACTCTATCACCCTGTTATAGATAATATTAGAAGAATGATTAATGAAAGAGAAATGTGTAAAAGCAACCTTAGAAAGAAATTGGAAATATTATCAAGAGTATGAGTGAAAGACCATTATATTATGTATTGATAAAATTTAATTATGAAAAATATAGAGATAGAAAATATCATGCTTTAGTAGATACATGAGCAAATTTAATAGTAGCAAAATATAATGTTTTACCACCAGAAATGTGGAAAAAGAAAAATAGAATCATAAGAATGGAATCAGCAGGAAGAGAAATACATATGATAGAATTAGAAGCAAAAAATGTAATGGTACAGATAGGAAATTATGAATTAAAAAGTCAAGAATTAAATCAATATAATGAACCTCAATGTGATATAATCTTAGGATTAGACTTTTTAGAAAAATATTACCCTTTTACTTTTATAGAAAAAGCTTTAGTATTAACAACACATTGTAAACATCAAGCTATAGGAGTAAGAATAACAAGCCCTTATAAAAGGAAAGATGAAAAATTTCAAAAGAAAAAACATAAAGAAGAAGTGCAATTCTTACAAAATAATGAACCAGTAAAAATAGAACATATGTTAGCCATGTTAACAATAAGAGAAGAAAAATCTATAGAACAAAAAATATTAGAAAACTTTAGTGAGAATCCATTAATACATTGGGAAAAATCTAAACCAATGGCAAAAATAGAATTGAAAGATTATAGTAAGGAAATAAACTGTAAACCTTATCCTTGGACAGCTGAGGATAAAGAAGAATTCGTAATGCATATAAATGAAATGAAAAAAATATAATTTAATAAGAGAAAGTACATCTGAATACTCTTCACCAGCAATGATTATTAAAAAACTTAGTGAAGAAAGAAGAGGAAAAAGTAGTAGAATGGTTATAAATTATAAGAAATTGAATAGTATAGCTATTAGAAATAGATACCCAATACCTAAAATGGAATTATTATTTAATCTTATAAGAGGAAAGAAAATAGTTAGCAAATTTGATTTCAAATCAGGATTTTTTCAAGTAAAACTGGACGAAGATAGTAAAAAAATATACAACTTTCAGTACTTCTGAAGGTTTGTATGAATGAAATGTATTACCTATGGGATATCATAATAGTCCCAGTATATTTCAAGAATTTGTATCCAAATTGTTATTGCCTATAAGAGATTTTGCTGTAATATATATAGATGATATATTAATATTTTCAGATAATGCAGAAGAACATGAAAAACATTTAAATCAATTTATAGATCTAAAAGAAGAGAAAGGTTTGAATATATCACCTAAAAATCAATATTAAGAAAACAATAAATACATTTCTTAGGACAAATAATAACCACAAATGGAATAGAATTACAAGATCACATAAGTAAAAAAGTTTTAGAATTTGGTAAAATAACAAATAAAAAAGATTTACAAGCATTTTTAGGATTAATTAATCAAGTAAGAAATTATGTTCCAAATTTAGCAAAACTAACATAAAAAATTTCTAAATTAGCAGGAGAAAAAAAAAATGGAAATGGGATAATGAAACAATCAAAATAATTGAACAATTGAAGAAAATTTGTCAAAAATTACCTAAATTAACAATACCCTTACAAAAAGATGTAAAATGGATAATTTATACTGATGCATCTGATCAATATTGGGGTGCAGCTTTATATCATGAAAATGAAAAAGGAGAAGAAATTATAACTAGATATGCAAGTGGAAAATTCTTGGAAGCTCAATGGAAATATCATTCAAATTGGAAAGAATTAATAGCAATAGTTAAAGCAGTAGAGAAATTTGAATTATTTATAGTTAATTCGCAATTTATAATTAGGACTGATAATACACAAGTTAAATCTTGGCTTGATAAAGGAATAAAAACATAAAAATTAGCAAATAAAATGTTATTTAAATGGCAAGGAGATTTGGCTTATTATGATTATATTATTGAATATGTACCAGGAAAGAATAATCTTATTGCAGATTTTATGAGCAGATGGAATCTAATGCAGGATCCAGTTCAGAAATGAATTCTAATCAGACTTGTAATGCATGCCAGACAGCATTAGCAGATTTAAACATTCTAAAAATGAATGTTAGTCTGTTAAACAGTCAGTGCAGTTCATCTATACAAAGTCTTTTAAGCAGTATTGCTCATCTAAACCAACAAGTTGAAACTCTGTTCAGAAGAATAGAGAAGTTGGAAGGCTATGGAAAAAGAAATGTAAGTACTGCTGAATCAGCGATACAAACTAACATGGAATTAAGCCCTCTAAATGAGTCATACACTCAAATTGGGTCATCTACCCAAACTCAAAATAGAAATGGGTCATCTACCCAAGAAAATTTTAGTGGGCCTACTGCCCAAACACTTCAAACTATAACCCCTTTTAACAAAATTATAAAAACCCAAATGCAAGAAGAAGCCCGAAGAAAAGAAAAAGGAAAAATAGTTGAAGCCTCAACCTCGATCCCTAGAATCACCAGAAGTAATTCCTTTGATACTCATTCTAAATACCTATACTTCAAAACTCTTGTTAGTAAAACTGGAAACATGGATATATCTGATCCACATGTCAAATATGCCTCTCATTTTGCCTTTAAAAAAATTGTAGCCTACCTAGGAACTTCACCAGATTTAATAAGAATCTTATACCAATATGGAATGTTACATGCCATTTATTTACCCAATAATCTTGAACCCAAAGAAATTAAAAGAATTGCCATCATCCTTGCAAGAAGCAGTCAAAATACATGTTGGAGTTGTAACTCAACACAACGTATATATTAGATTTTATTTAATAGTTGCAGAAATCACACCAAAAAAGTTTTATCCTCCGATAAGTTTAATTCAACTTGGAACAACAAAGAAGCCTATAGAGACGGAAGCAGAGATAAAAGAAGATATTGAAGATGACCAGGAATTTCAAAACAAGATGTCTAATATTAGAGCTCAAAATTATCATATTATATTTCAAGAAATGACCAGAGCTATTAAAAGTGAGAAGCAATGGGTTTATTATTGTGGAATGACATCAATAATCGCAGCATTTGGAAAGACTTCGCATGATCAACCACTGTTCGTATAATGGTATGACAGATTGAGAAATAACAGGATGGAAAACTCAGAAAAAACAAAGAGGAAGATATGTAATCTTTTGGCAGAGTACTCTAATCACAGGTGTAAGAATTGTGAAGAAAGAGAAAAAGCTATGCAAGATATTGAAGATTCGGAAATAGATCTCAGTGTCCTTTGAAGATTTAAAGTAAAGTGGAAGAAGACAAGGAAGCTTGCTGACACTGACAAAGTGCTGACAGGTTAAAGATTTGAAGTAGAGGAGTGTAAAAGAAGGTGTAACGTGTATGGTGGAAGTTTTGCCGACACTGGCAAAAGTTTGTAAGAAAAAAAAGAGAGAGAAAAAAATGAAAATGTAAAGTTGTTTGTCTTATATGCCTTATATGTGCAGAAGCTTTACGTAAATGTTATCTTGTGCAAATAGTTGTAGTAAATGAAAAGTACAAGTAGTTCTAATAGTTGTAATAAATGTATAAGGACAAAAGTACAATATTAGGCTATTAGGCTTTTTGACTTTGTAAAATTAGAAGTTATGCTACATAAATGTGTATGTCAGAATTAGGAAGCAGTTGGAATGCCGACTGTCTATATAAAGCCATGTAATCTCACTTTGCAACACACACCGAGTTTGAGATTTCACTCAATTCACTACCTCTCTTGTACAATTGCTTTTGTGTTCGAGAAATAAAATTCCAAGTTTAATTATTTCTTTCTTTGAAGCATGCATCAAATATTTGTGGAACAAATCTAAGGTATGAGTTTCTAATTTTCTAAGGGGATCAAATTAGGGAGTAATATTATCAGCAGTTCGTTAGTTATGGTCCTGTAAGACACACATGGTTATATGTTCAAATAAGGTTAAGGTTTGGTTATGATCATATAAAAACCATAAAATCAAGTTTTAGCTACGCCTCTGGTAGGAAACGAAGGAAGGCTATGCTGAATGTGATCTGAAGGAGGAAGGTCTGAGAGACTTATACTCTCTGTACAAGTATTCCTGTATGAAAGAGGATAGGTATCCTTCCATTACCCGGATCATATTTGGTCAGACCCTGAGGCTTGATGGTTGGTCATAGTATCGTCATACCCATATCTTCTTTGTATTTGAGCATATAACCTGACTGTTTGCTTATATCTGATTGCATATTAATGTGATTTTCATCTATTATTTTTAGATTTTGTAATTCTTGTGTTATTTTTTCTAAATTTGTTTCATCTTGACTCATAAGTTTTTCTATCTCATCTTCTGAATCTGAATTTTCATTTTTACTTTTCATCATTTTTAATTTTCTAGTTTCAACATTATTAAATATAGTTATTAATTCTCCTAATTTATCTTTTGTTTCTACGTTTTTTAGTATATAATTATTTTTATATTCCACTTTATATTCATTTTGTTCTTTTTCTTTTTCTTTATTTTTATAAAACTGTTCCAATTTTCTTAACCCATCTTTAATATCTATTGTATTTTTATCCATTTTTTCATAGATTGTCCATAAATTATTATTAATTACACTTTGGCCTTTTTTAATTTCCTCTGCTATTATTATAGTTTGTTCTACGTTTAAATTTAAATTTTGGTTTTTTATATTAAGCACAGTTACATATACATATAGATATATAGATATACATACATACATACCTACATACATACATAGATGTGTGTGTGTGTGTGTGTGTGTGTGTGTGTGTGTGTGTGTGTGTGTGTGTGTGTGTGTGTGTGTGTGTGTGTGTGTGTGTGTGTGTGTGTGTGTGTGTGTGTGTGTGTGTGTGTGTGTGTGTGTGTGTGTGTGTGTGTGTGTGTGTGTGTGTGTGTGTGTGTGTGTGTGTGTGTGTGTGTGTGTGTGTGTGTGTGTTGGCCTTAAAGGTGTTAAAGGTATGCTCACAATTTTTTATAGAACACAAGAATTGTTGGTTTTTAAATAATATGCAAACTGGAGAAGAATGGAGTATGGTATTTTCGGTGTGCAACTGGATGATTTGGGGATGGAGAAACAAATTATTATTTGAAGAAGTTTCCTGAGTTTGTTATCCAGAATTATGTTAGAGATTATGTTACCTCGTTAAACATATTTTATAACCTTGGGTTATTAAAGAAACCAAGGGAAATTAAATGGAATTTCCCGAAAGAGGGGTGTGTGAAACTAAATTTTGATGGTGTTGCTAGAGGATGTCCAAGCTTGGCAGGTTGTAGAGGGGTTTTGAGGAGCAGTGATGGTAGCTGGATTTGTGGGTTCGGTAGGAAGTTAGGACGATGTCAGGCTTTGACTACTGAGATTTGGGGGTTCGTACAGGGTCTTAGATTGACACAGGGTTTAGGCTTCAACAAGATCATTGCAGAAGGAGACTCAATGATGGCTTTACACATGATTCATGATGCTTGGATCCAAGGAAGGGCCAAAGACAAAACTCTGAATGCATGGCTACAGGACAATAATAATGAGCTACAAATTTACTTTTCTCACATTCTGCAAGAAGGCAACGTTGTGACAGAGTGGTTAGCCAAGCATAGCTTTTATTTGTAATGAGGATTATACTATTTTTGATTCTCCTCCAGCACGGGTGGTAGATTTTCTGTAGAGGGATACTATGGGAGTTGTTTACCCACATCTTAATCCTGGTTAATTTTTTAGTGAAGTAATGGGCAATTATGCCCCAAGTTTTACCAACACACACACACACACATACATATCTATCCATCTGTGTATGCGTAGGCGGACCCACGTATTACCAAAGGGGGGCAAGTGCCCCACTTTGAATTTGGGGATTTTTTTTTTAAAAAAAATTAATACATGTTTGAATTTGAATGATTGTCTACCTTTAAATTAAGTGCTCACCCTTAATACATCAAGACTGTACTTCGTAATAGGATGGGGATGAATGGTTGAATGATTGTTTAGTGCCTTATATTGAAAATGATGTATTTGATAGCATTGATAATAAGACAATTATGATGGAATTCCAAAAAATAAGGCCTAGAAGGATGACATTGTAATTATTTTTATTGTAATATACTTTTGTTATTAAAATATATATACTTGAACTTATTGAGTAGTTCATTGTAATTTATGTAGTTGTATTTCTAACCGCACTTAGCCTTGCTTTTTTAAATGGAAGGTTTGTAAAATAACTGTCTTTCTTATTACATCATCAGTATTCACTTGATTTCATGAATATTTTTTTCATATTCTTTTCTTGTTTATATTATTTTGTTTTTTATTACATTTAAAACTTTCCTTAAAAAAACAAAATTCTCGCCACTAGTGCTTAGGAAAAGGTTACAAAAAAATTATGAAAAAATAATTAAAAAAATAATTAATTAATTAATTAAAAAATAATTTTAAAATATATATAAAATAAGTGTGTGTGCGCCGACATCTAGTGTGGGAAAAAGAGAAAAAAAAAATAGTTAATAATGGAAGAGTGTAATCTTGAAACTCTTTAATTAAATAATAATTAAAGTAAAATAGTAAAAAATAAATAATTACCCATAGGAATCGGATCCTATCTAGAGAACCAGGAATAGAATTTCTAAAGTCAGGGTATAATATTGATAAGTGGATTTTTATATCGAATTGACTGTGCACGGAGTCGTTTAGAGATCGGTAGAAGAAGTTAGTAATAAGGCGAAATAGGGTAATGTCGAGAAAAAGGCAAATAGTCATGATTTAGAATTCGAAGAAAATAAATCATAACTCAACATTTGGGAATAAGTTGAGAATTTCCTGGACATATTTGAATCGGTGGATTTTTGTCCGAGGTTGACGATTCTTTAAATTGATTAAAAGTAGCAACACGTTTTAAGTAAAACTTCACGCAGACTTGGAACCCTTTATGGAATCAAAAGTTGTTTAGACCAGACATTTTTAGTGAGTGAGAAAATATCTTCAAAGTTATAATTCAATTTACGTGATTTTACGCGATTACGCGATTCTACATATATCGGAGATTCTACCCAAAAGCACGGAAGCGGACACATGGCATCTTGTGATTGGCCAATGGATGCCACCTTGGGGATCAGGTCAGCCAAGAGAGAGAAGAGGGGAAGGTAAACTTATTTTCTAAGTTTTCAAACGAAGCTAGGATTCGATCTCCATAAAGTTGATCAAATTGGCGAAATTCATACTTTTTCTATAAATAGCCAAGGATTCTCTTTGAATTTCTCACCTTGAAACATTCTAAAGAGTAGAGAGAAGTTAGAGAGAGCTTTGGGAAAGAGTCCGTGGGAATTTAACTTTGAAATGTGTAAAGGTAAGTTTTTTTTGTACTTAAGCTTTTCGTAGTTCTTAGGTAGTTAAGGAGTAGAAATGCTATATTAGTCTTTAATCTTCCAAGTATGATTGAATATCATATGATAGGGTATATTTAGTCATTAATTTTGAAAATCATGGTGGGGTCGAAGTTCTGGCAAAATTTTGGAAGATTAGGGTTAAAATAGCGAAGTTCTTGGGAATTCACAATGATAGCATCAGGGGCAAAATGGTAATTTTTACCTAAAATGTCTGTTATGATGTAAATCATTAATTAATATGATTTATATTTCGAAAATGATGTTGGAAGAGGAGTTATGTTGAAATTTTGGAAGATTAAGGTCAAAGTACATAACTTTGCAAATTCATTTAGATTGTAAATTTTAAGTAAAATGGTCATTTTGATTAAAAATGTTGTCATGTCCCTTCATAAATTTTCTGGATCTTCCCGTGTATGTATGTATATATAAGATACATATTCATATATATATATATATATATATATATATTTGTGTGTGTGTAGATGTGTGTATCTTAAAGCATGGTTAAAACACATAGGCTTTTATTAGTTCAATATTTATAATGCTAATTATGTTTTTTCTTTTTCGCCAGCATAATTCTTATGTATATATTAGTTTAATATTTGAACAGAAGCCGAATTATTACCTTCATCACATGCAGGTTTGATATAGGCTTTTATTAGTTTAATATTTATAATGCTAATTATGTTTTTTTTTAAAAAATTTTGCCAGCAAAATTCTTATGTATATATTAGTTAGATATTTGAACAAAGCCGAATTATTATCTTCATCACATGCAGGTTTGGTATATATAATTTAATAAGTTATCTAGATGTTCACATGCATATGTAATTAGTTATCAAATTAAGTGCTAACAAGAATTAAGTTTCAGGTACATTGTACATGCATACAATAAAATGGGTATTCTATGGTACGTTATGAAGAATTAAGATTTCAGGTCAAAAAAAGAATTAAGATAATCTAATCTAATTAATATATATATAGCATGATTAGGGCCTGCCACATCAAATCATATTAGATAAAAATTGGGAAAATCATTTTCAGGCCCTTTTAGCGCTGACAATCCCAAAAAAGGCCCCAAGATTTTGATAATTCCAAAAAAGGCTCTAGGGCATTTTCTGGGATTTTCAGAATTTTTGGTGAGTTGTCAACTGGGCTGATATAGTTGTTAACCGTTAACAACACTTTGCTAACAACTAAATCAGTACTTTTAACAACTATATCAGTACCCCATTAACAACTATATCAGCCCCGTTAACAACTCACCTAAGATTCTGAAAATCTCAGAAAAGGCCCTAGAATCTTTTTTTTGGATTATCAGAATCTTGGGGCCTTTTTTGGTATTGTCAGTGCTAAAAGGGCTCTGAAATGGATTTTCCCATAAAAATTTAGACCCTATAAAGAATAAAAGCGCTCAACAATTATTAGAGTTGGGGAACCGGCCAACCTAACCCGTAAGGGGCGATTTTTGACGGGTTAGACCATAGAAAGGCGGATCTGAAGAGGCTGTTCACCAAAAATATCTCCGAAGTTCAAGCGTGGCTCTTGAACTGAGTTCTCGCCTGTTAATTTTTACTATTTCTTTACTTGTTTTTCAAATAGAAAAATATTTTTTTTAAAATATCAATTTTTTTTAACTCAACTCATAAATATTACAAATTAGAGTGACAAACTAAATCAAATCAAAACGTTATCATGAACCCTAAATAGAAAAATAATCTATATTTTTGTATAATGTTTGATTGTGTAATTTATAAAGAATTAAAATAAGTTCAAATAACTATTAGTTAAAGGAAAAAAAAAACAAAGAACGAAAAATAATTGGTTAAAGTATATTTGTAGTCTTTTTTTTGTTGTTTTTGAATATTTTTAGTCTTTTAAATTTACATTAGGTATACTTTTGGTCCTTTTGTTTTATAAAGTATACTCTTGATCTTATAATTCTAACACCGTTAATATTGCTAACGGAAAATGTTGACATAACAA
This sequence comes from Acacia pycnantha, assembly GCA_025563575.1. Taxonomy (NCBI): domain Eukaryota; kingdom Viridiplantae; phylum Streptophyta; class Magnoliopsida; order Fabales; family Fabaceae; genus Acacia; species Acacia pycnantha. The sequence continues at coordinate 149,333 of JAMWYP010000017.1, read as the reverse complement.
ATTCAAGTAATTAAATGCTATTAATCCTAAATTTAAAATGTATAAGTTGAAAAATATCTAAAAACTTAATAAAGCAGTTAATAACATAATCTCGATTGTATTAAAAGAATATATTAAACTTCATTTCATTTATAGCGATTTGTCATTTGTTTCAGTTTAATAATCTAAATATATTATATTGAAAAATTAAAACTTGAACATATTTCGTTAGTGACATTAACAGTCATAGAAATATAGGACTAAAAATATATATTATAAACTTAATGAATCAAAAGTATACTTTATGTAAAACTTAAAGGACTAAAAATATACTTTAACTAAATATAATCATCAAAATGGTTAAAAACCCATCTCAAATGACAAAAAAAAAAAAAAAAGTAATATTATGTGGGTTTAAACATGCTTGCCCTGGTCACTCTTGAACGGTTCGAATTTAAAAGGGTTATGCTTAAAATTCTGATTATCCTAAAATTACTTTTTTTTTAAAGCTTTTTTTTTTTTTTTGAACAATTTTTTTAAAGCTTAACCTTTTTATAGGCTTGAATTTAAATGGGTCAGCCCGACAACCTCCCCTATTTCCCCAGCTCTTACTCTGGTGTCATTGAAGATACATAGTTGAGGACAATAGTATGTTTGGGCTGGGCTGGCAGTGTCTAAGCGTTCACAAGCCGAAAAAAAAAAAAAAAAGGGTTGGAATGCAGTGGATAAGTTTCAATGGGAAAAAAATTCTAGTACTGAGGTGTTTGGGTTGACTTATTTTTCACGAGGTTTAAACTAAAAAAAGCCATCGGCATTGGATGATTTAATTAATATTTGATATCAATTTCTAAAAAAATATTTGTATGCATTCTAATTTATATAAAATTTTATGTGTTAAATATATTTAATTAAAGACTTTATTGTTTATTAATTTTTTAAATAATAATTTAAATTTTTTTCAAATTTAAATTTTTTTCTGCTATTATCGCAATATATAGAACTAATATTAATATATATATATAGTATTTAATAAGATTCATGTCTTTTTAGTCATTTTTCATCTCAACTGACTTTTCAACCACTAACCCAAACATGTTTCCGTTTGGAAAAAAATCACTTATGTCACCATCAATCCAAACACAAATCACATTTACAATCTAATTTTCTTTCTATCTTACTTTTACAAAAGTCAATAAAAAAATAAGTCACTTCTCTCACCGCTAACCTAAATTAAACAGGCATACTAGTAACTCCAAAAAAATATTATTAGATGCTCCCTAATCCAGGTGTCATGTCATTTATGTAGTTTATTGTCTAAAATTAGATTAAATGAATAAATCAGAGGCAACAATCCTTTTTTAATACTACAACAACCCCTTTATTTTTGTTGGCAAATGCTTTTTTTGACCAAATTTTTGTAAGCAAATGTAACTACCCTTCTTTAAAATATGATTATTTTTTAAGTAAAATATTATGAACACCCTTCTGTTTTACCTTTTTCTTTTTAATGTTATCATCCGGTATCTAGTTTAGGGATCGTGACTTCCCCTTTCAATACAAGTATCTCCACTGAGATTCGAACTTGAGATCCAGAGGGATCTAACGGAGCTTTACACCGCTAGACCAACTCTATGTTGATCCCTTATGTTTTACCTTAATTTTACAAGTAGTCCCTATATTTTGAAAACATATATAAGTCAAAACTATTAACTATTTTGAAATATATTTTTAATCAAAATTTATATTAAAATAAATTTTATTTACTATATTATCCTCTTATAATCACAAGACGTCCTAACAACCGCTTATTGTCTCTTCACTCTTCTTCGGGTCAGCCTTCTAAGGGTTCTCTCTTGTACATTGGAGCGAAGTCATGAATCAAGATTCCCTTGAGATCACTGTACGTAAATGTATCACATGATTCGAATTTTTTAAGATATCTCGTACTACAATTGCAACAACCAAACAAAACAGTCAAAGACAAAGGGAAATTGATATCCGAGGTGAAGACGAACTTGGAGAAGTCAGATTTGGATACTCGTTTCCTGGTTTCAATCAAAGCTTAATGATGAGAAATTAGTAAGGCGTAGCTTCTTAGTTATTAGTGAGAGATAGATTCAAGACATTTACAATCTTTGAAAAATGGTACTACCTTCTGTCTTAATTATAAGAGTTAGTTGACTTTTTTTGTAAAGATTAATGAAGCTAAATAATATATTTAATCATTTTATATGCTGTGTATTCATAGATTATATATTAGTTTATTAGTCAAACTAAATAGTTTGAAGAAAAAAATAAAAATAAAAATACTTTAAAGTAATTTAATTAGCTTCCTTAATCTCTCCAAAAAAGACAACTAGCTCTTATAATAGGTTTTTGAAACTTTTACGAGGTTTGGAAAATATTTTGAGTTAAATTGAGAAGGAAAAATACAGTTGTTTTTTCTTTTCTTTTCTCATTAAAAAAATATTCTATTAGTATTTACATTATGAAATCAAGACACAGAACCTAAAATTGTCAATGTTTTCATCCATTTAAAAAAAAATAAAATAAAAGTTTTAGAAACTGTAATGAAAGGTTAATATTTTCTTAAAATGTAATATAAATAAAATTAACAAATTTTATAATATATTACAAAGTATGAGAAATGAGAATATATGTATTATGATTATTTTTTATTGTATAAAAACTTTTCTGGCAAATATAAAAAGTTTAAATAATTCTTATTAAATAGGGGTGTTTCGGTCAAACAAAAATTAATAGTTAAATTTAACAGTCAATTAACGATTTAGATGGATTAAAATATAATAATAAAAATATAAGAGAGATGTGTAATATAATATGTTTTAATATTAAAGAATGTTTATCTAATTAGTTTTCAAAATAGAGTAGGAGTTCATGTAAAAATAAAAAAGAGTAAGAACTCATGTAATTAAATTTTTCATACAAGGAGAAAAAAAATATTTATCACATAATATCGGAAAACGATTGGATTTAAGGGCAGGGATTTAATGTTAAGCATTAAACCTTTGAGGTAGTTAAATAAATTCCAATTTAGGGAAAATCCATTTCAGGGCCTTTTAGGACTGACAATCCCAAAAAAGGCCCCAAGATTCTGACAATCCCAGAAAAGGCCTTGGGGCCTTTTCTAGGATTTTCAGAATTTTTGGTGAGTTGTCAACGAAGCTGATATAGTTGTTAACGGGTAGGTTTTAACAACTAAATCAGCTCCATTAACAACACTTTGCTAACAACTATATCAGCCCCGTTGACAACTATATCGTACCTTTTAACAACTATATCAGCCCCGTTGACAACTCACCCAAGATTCTGAAAATCCCAGAAAATGCCCTGTGGCATTTTTTGGGATTATCAGAATCTTGGGGCTTTTTTTGGGATTGCCAGCCTTAAAAGGGCACTGAAAATGATTTTCCCTTAAATTTATTATTATTAAAATGTAAGGAGTTTTATATATAACCTAGATTTTTAAATCTATATCAAATGTGACGTCGTCAAGAGAAAATTTTAAAAGAGCACAACAAAAGTAACAGGCTAACAGCAGTAATTTAATGTGAAAAATTTAAACGTTTTTAAATTTTTTAAAAGAAACATATAATTGTTTTTAAGAATTAAGGTTAATGCTATATTCTAAAAAATTACTAGAATTCAAAAAAAAAAAAAACTATCAAAATGATTTAATAATAATTTGTTTCAAACTTTATATAATTAATCATTCAATTATGTATTTCTCCCTCCAGTACAATATATAATATTATAAATAACATTTTTTCACATGAGTTTGATATTAAATATAAGTAACAATTTTTGTTTATCTAAATATTTAAGGGAAACTATTTTATAAGTAACTATTATTTTCTTTAATTTTTTTTTTTAATTTGATACTTGTATCTTTTTTTTAACTTTTAATTAAATCCTGTAACTTTGTTTGGTTAGCATCACTAACTCCCGTAAATAGCTAACGGTGCTAGCAGAATCAAGTTACACAGGTACGAAAAAGAGTACAATTAAATGATTCAAGATTGAGGGAAAATATAGATACAATATTGTTGTCAAACTCACGAGTTAACTCTCCGAATTTACCGTTTTTACGTTCCTACTTTACTAAATCGAGTTAAGTCTCTAGTAAAATCATGTCAGCTGTAAACTCAAACAAACTCATGAATTTATACACCGAAACCGTTTTTACGTTTGTAGCTTACAAAATTGTGTTAATTTTTTCCAATTTTGTCATCCTCAACAGTTTTATATATGAATTTTATAGAGATTTCTTTATTAAATATAATAAATTATGAATGTTAATATATTTAATTTCAATTATTTGGATTTAAAATATATTTAAATCATATTATTGTCATTTTTATATTTAAATTATTTAATTATACACTGTTAATACATATTGAATGATAAAAGTAAACTCTTACGAGTTTACCGATTCGAGTTCACGATACGAGTTTATGTCACTGTCACGAGTTTGCTTAGACTCGTGAGTTTGACAACCTCCGTACAAGTGAAATAGCTTTCTCAAATTAAATGCAATTTTTTGATTTTTACCCACAATTAATTATATTTCTCTTCTACATATTTTTCTTGCCCATTCTCTTTCATCCCATTCTCTCTTACTCATCATTTCCATAAATGAGGGTATATTTAAAAATAAATTACATTTCTGAACTAAAATCCTTTAACTAATTTTAAAGTTTATTTGAATCCTTTAAATTTTTTTATTCTTAACTAATTTTAATCAATATTTTGATTTATGTCATCTGTGAGTTGTTAATTATATATCACTATCAGTTGTTACTTATATATCAGTATAGGATAGATATACATTTCTCCTAGAATTCAAATAATTTTTTATATTATTATTATTAACTACACTAAAATCCAATATCAATTTACTATCAATTATTACTTCCTCTCAGCAGCCATATTAAATATAGACATACATAGAGATATTTAATGCTCCTAAAAAACTAGTAAATCACTTGTGGAAAAAAAAAAACTATGAATTGTTAGTGGGTAGCTGTTAACCTTATAATTTAGACATATATGAAAGAGAGTATATGGCAAAAAATATATTCAAATCTACGTGTGTTTCGTTTCACCAACTCAGTGGAAAGCTGCATGTTTGTTTGTTAGCATAGCTGTTGTGCTGATGTCAACAAAGATTAATAAAATTCCAGAAAGCCTGATTTGCACCCCCATAATGAATAAGAAATAGGGAGAATTCCAAATAAATACCTTTTGAAATTGCAAAACCCTCAGAAGTCTATTGAATTTGTAAAAAGGCTGAGAGGTACCAAGGACCTATGAGGGATATGCAAATTCGTGTGAATAACAAAAAAATTAGTACCACAAAGTTAGAAGAAAAAAGAAACATTTGTAAACAAATGATCATTATATTTGATCCACTTAAACAGTACTTATCCTCTTCAAACACTTGACCTCTTCAGAAAATCTTGATAGATGAGAGAAAACGTGTTTAGGAAGAGATGACGAAGTATATAAATTAAGGTGTGGTGGAGGTATTTATATGGATATCTGCGTAACATTTGTAGCGGTTTGTGTTAGTAGCGGTTGAGTCAACTGTGTTTGTTATGGTTTGTACATTTGTAGCGGTTGGGTTTACTTTGTTGTGGTTATAGAACCGCTACAAATGCAATTATGGTTTTTTTTTTAAAAAAAATGGAGGATTACAGATTAAATATGTTATCGTAAGCATAATTTTATATCAATCTTCATCATCATCCCTACAAAAAGAGTAAGGAAAAAATGTTAATTGTGAGTTTAATATGTTTGAACACAAATTAAACTTAAATTAAATATTATTTCATAAAGTGTATCTTAAAAAATGCACCAAACTATAGGTAAATTGTCATCGCCATCTAGGAAGAAGTTTTTGAAACTGGTGGGCTAGAACAACTCACTCTCGTAGGTAACGTTATCACCATCACCCATGTCGTAAAGGTTTCGAGGCTTTAAACGAACCACCATATTCCAATCCCTGTGCCTCTCGTCCACAACATAATAAACCTGATGTGCCTCTAAGGCAAGAATATATGGTTCACCATCTTCAGACTGACCAGTGTGAATAGGCTAGGAGAAATTCACTGATGGATGCCTAAGTCGTCAGTTGTGAGTCCCAAGAAGTTGTCGTATTTGCCCACAAACACTTGAACAACGTCACGGTAAAACAACTTTCGTAATTTATTTTGACCACATCAAAAAGTTCCCTATAACCCGCCCGACGGTTTTCTTTCTGAGCCTTCCTCTCCTTAAAGAATTAAAAGAATATGAACTTTGTTATTTCAAAAATAAAACAATTAATAATTCTCTAATATAAAGCTTAAATTAATTTAACTTTAAAATTATTAGCTCATTGTAGGTCATGGCAAATGTCTTAGATCCTACAATGTGATGGATCCTCTGCTACGACCAGCTTTTGATGTTCCTTTGGGACAAAGCCTGTAGGTGTTATGCACTTATGAGTAATATAATAAGATTATTGAAATATGTGTTTTAGGAACGAAACATTACAATAATTACAAAAATAATATTATTAAGAAATTAATAATTCTTTAAAAATGTACATGTGCTCGTGGGGTCCTCCTGGACTGGACAAAACTTTCCTAGTCTAATGCAGGGACACCGTCTGGGACGCTCTCACTCAGTTGCTACAGAGGAATCGTCCCATCCTTATTCATCCTGTTGTAGAGACAACCCTCAGGTTTTTCCAGTCAACCCCCATCTTCATCAGTGAGTACCTTTTCCTGTTGGCTTGGACTTTAAACTTATGTTGTATCATAATTTAATTACTAATTAATCAATTAATAAATAAATAACCAAAAAATTATAACTATTTACATCTAAAATATAACTAAACAAAATTACTTACCTGCACAACTTCCTCAAACGTTGTGTCCTTCAGCAACTTTGGAACATGCTTACAACTCTAGAAGTGGATAGGGAACCGCACCCAATTCCCGCCCAGGTCCATCATGTAACATCCCATTTTCAAAAGCAGTATAATTTTTTTTCATCAGAGTAGAGCATCGGAGCAAGAGTGTAACTGATATATATATATATATATATATTCAAAATGCCGTAAGTCTGGCTATTGCAGTAACGGTACATTGATCTGAGTGTTTAACGTAAACGAAATACGTAACAACAGAAAGTCTTCAGCCGCTTCTCCATGCGTGCTACTTGCCTTTATCCTCGGTCCTCCCGACCTTGAAGCTAAGTTAAGAGCTGAGGTCCGCACCGGACCTCAGGTAACGGTTAACCTCATGTTTACATACACAACATATGCATTACAGATATTCATATTACACAACAAACAAGCATATCCCAACAGCACATAACCCCCTTGGCAGATGTGTCACACCTAGCTATCGTGTCACACCTAGCAGCCGTTTCACACCTAGCAATCGTTTCACACCTAGCATTTCACACCTAGCAAACGTATCCCAATACCCAGCAAGCATAACAACAGTACATGAACATACCACAGAGCTATCAGCTACCTCATATAAGCATACCATACACATAGCACATATACGCATACAATAATCATCAGATTTAGTGTTACAGTACGCGAACGTACATACACCACATATACACATACCATACACATAGCACATATATGCATACAATAAACCTCAGCGTTAGTGTTACAGTACGCGAACGTACGTACCCTAATAGTACATAAACACACAACAGACATAAAGTCATCATCTATCACATATAATACACATAACACATATATGCATACAATAAACATCAGCGTTAGAGTTACAGTACGCGAACGTACCTTCCACCGTGAAATGGCCAAACATCCGGCCTTCTGAACCCGACTCCGGACTTCGCGGATATCCTAAAGGGTAATACTGTATCCATTAACTCATAAACAATATCCTAACAGATATTCTAGTCACAAATGACTATTTTACCCCTGACCTTGCTAACCGGCGAAATTTCACCAGAGCTTTTCGCTACTTTGACTCTAATCTTCCAAAATTTTGCCATATCTCTTTCTCCATCATATTTTCAAAATAAATACCATATTTAACCATAAAACATGATATCAACAATATATTGGAAGACTAAAGATCAAACTAACATCTATACTAAAACTACCGAAGAAATACTAGAACTTAAAACTAGGGACCGAAGAAATTACCCAGAGCTTTGCTACTCCTTCTCCAGAGCTCTTCCTTCTCTCTATCTTCTCTCTAGATTTTGAATTGGCTAAGCAATTTGGTGTGAGAATTCAAATGGAATGAGGTGCTATTTATAGAGAAAGTTCAAAGGTAACCATGGTAACTTTGGCAACCATGGTTAAAGTTCATCCTTCTTCTAAACCATTGGATCAAAACTTAGTGAAGAAGTTTTGATCTCAACCATCCATCCTCTCTCTCTCCTCAAAAATGACATCATCCCAATGATGTCACCTTATCTTGCTTTATGGGTTTACCCGATAAAATCCCCTGTTCGGTGTTCTAATCGCGTAATCTTAAATAATCTCAAATATTCCTTAGCATAACCTTGGAGGTCTAAGCTTCCTCTTGAGAAATATTTGGATTAACAAAAATTATGGTCCCATTAAGGGTATTTCCTAGCCTGTTAATCATTTTAGGATAAACGCCGTCGGTTACGGAAATGACTTCGGCTATAACCCACTTCGGGATAAAAATTCACTTGTCTATAATATGTCCTGATCTTAGAAACCTAGTTCAAGGATTTCAAGATAGGATTTAATTTCTATCGGTTCTCATTTATGCTATTTGCTTTTCACAAAATATCTTCACTCTTTCTCTCTCCAACCCTTGGCTCTACTCTCTCCACATCCCTCTTCTCTCTCACACCACACACTACACACACACAACTCTCTTTCCTCTTTCCTCCACTACATGCACAACAATTACACACACACACACACCACACAATTTTGCTTTATGCTTTATCTCCTCATTGGTCCATGGTTATTTACTTGGATTAAGGCTTAATTAATTAGGACCATTAGATTAACTTTATGAGCTTTAATCTTGGCCTTTGATTTTATATTGACTTGTCAAAGTTAATTAGCAAACTTGCTTAGTGTCTTAAACTCATGCTTAACAATCTTTAACATATCCTATGTTGGTCAATTAGGCTTTAGGGGGATTTCATGTATTTTAATCTTATACATTTTCTTAATCATGCTTACTTAATTGGCAACTATTCTTATACTAATCTTGACCCTTCATTGGTCATTAATCTTTAATTAAGGGTTTTATATAATTAACTTGGAATATCACCTTTATTCATGTCTAAACAATTAGCAATTAATTACTTATTTAATCACTTACTAATTGTTGATAATTTTCTTAATTAGAATTAATCATTTTCTCACAACTATTTTACTGACATTGTTAATTTATGCTCCATGTATTATTTTAAAAATCATGGGGCAACTTATGTTCCCCAAATTAATATTGGATTTTCCCCTTTTATTCTCTAGGAAAATAATCCCATAAATTACTAAAATTAGAGACAACATACTTTCCTATTTTTAATAAATATTTAATTGCCTCTTAGGATTTATCATAATTTTCTCAGGGTATTTTATGACCCATAATTGCATTTAGGGATTTTTGGCACTTTATCCCTTTTAATTTCAAGAGAAATTTCCTTAGAAAAATAAGATAAATATTACACTAGTTTTGAGACCACATAATCACCTATTTCCAATAGGTATTATTATCAAAATATAATATTTCAGATAAATAATTATTCGGGTATTACACATCAACTAGTGGTTGAACAGGTGACTACCGTTCTCAATCGGCTAGTCCATGAACTCATTCCAATCAACTATGACACGAGGCCCCTACAACAGATTCACACCGGGAACATCTAGCTTCCAATCAACTACAAATTGTTAGTGGGTAGCTGTTACCTTATAATTTAGACATATATGAAAGAGTACATGGCAAAAAATATATTCAAATCTACGTGCGTTTCATTTCACCAACTCAGTGGAAAGCTGCCTGTTTGTTTGGGATTTGGCTACGGTCCACTTCCCTTACCATCTACTTTCCACCCTCTTCTCCATCTCAACCGTTGGATTGAAATCCCAACGGTTCAGATCTCAGGATTTATAAAAATATTATTTTTAAATAATTTTTTAAATAATTTAATATTTTATTAATATTTTTATAAATCATTATATCTGAACCGTTGGGATTTCAATCCAACGGTTGAGATGGAGAAGAGGATGGGAAGTGGATGGTAAGGGAAGTGAACCGCAGCCAAATCCGTTTGTTTGTTAGCATAGCTGTTGTGCTGATGTCAACAAAGATTAATAAAATTCTAGAAAGCTTAATTTACGCCCCCATAATGAATAAGAAATATATGTTCTCCCTCTAATCCATAATATAAAAGTTATTTAATTAATTTAGGTAGAATAAAATGTAACATCCCGTTTTTAAAAGCAGTATATTTTTTTATTTATCGAAACATCATTTCAAATCATCAGAGTAGAGCACCAGAGCATAAGAGTAACTGATATATATATATTCAAAGTACCCACAGTAGCATGTCTTGCTGGTTAAACAGCGGTACAAGAGTGTTTCAAAGAAAACGTAAATACATCAGAAGTGTCTCCCTAGCGATCCCTACGCCGTGGCAACAAAAGATGGTCTGCAGCCGAGTCCCTATGCATGCTGCTTACTCTTCTCCTCGGTCCACCTGACCCTGAAGCTATATTAAGAGCTGAGATCCGATGCATCCGGACCTCAGGTAACAGTCAACCTCATGTTTATATACACTATATATGTACGACAGACATTCATAGACTTTTGGTAACATTTACTACGGTCAGACATAGGGTATACATATCAGATATGTATGGCAATAACAATACAGTCGGATGCAAGGTTAAGGCACAATGAGAAATGTACATGATCAGATATGCATGGCAATAACAGTACAGTCGGATATAGAGGTAAGGCACAATGGACAATAATACAGTCGGATGTATGATTAAGGTACAATGGACACTGGACATAATCGGATATGGATGGCAACAACAATACAGTCACATGTAAAATACAACATGACGAAGAAAATACATATATGCATACAATAACCATCAGAGTTAGTGTTACTAGTACGCGAACGTACATTAGTTGACGGAATTTCGGTATGACGGTTGGTCAGAACGTAATCAGGGATATCCTATAAGGACAATAGCGCATTTATTAATGATCAAACATTATGACGGACATTTTAGTCATAAATGACCATTTTACCCCTGACCCCCTAATCGGCGGAATTTCGCCAGAGCTTCGCTACTTTGACTCTAATCTTCCAAAATTTTGCCATAACTCTTTCTCCCACATAATTTTCGAAATACATATCATATTTAACCCTAAAACATGATATCTACAATATATTGGAAGATTAAAGATCAAAACAACATCTACCCTAGAACTTCAAGAACTACCGAACTAAAACTAGAACTTGAAACTCGGGACCGAAGAACTTACCCAAAGACTTCGCTACAACTTTCTCCAGACTCCTCCTTCTCTCTACCTTCTCTCTGACTTTCTAAATGCTCAAGGAATTGGTGAGAAAATTAGAAGAGCATCGAAGGCTATTTATAGGAAAAGACCATGAATTTCAACCCTTGATCAACTTTATGGGATTCAATCTTGGCCTTCCATTTGAAACCTTAGCAAGCAAGTTTTCTCCTCCATTTTCCACCACAAATTTCGTCCCCCTATGTCATCCCATGTCACCAACATGATGTCACACTTTGCTTTATGGAGGTTCTACCGATAAAGTCCCCTATTCGGTGTTCTAATCGCGTAATCTTAACAAATCTCAAAAATCCGACAACATAGCCCTGAAGGTCTATTCTTCCTCTTTAGAAATGTCTGGGTTAACTAAATTTTTGATCCCATTCAGAACATTTCGTTGCCTGCCGAACATTTTCGGATAAACGCCGTCGGTTACGGAAATTACTTTGGGTAACAACAACTTCGGGACAAAAATTCACTGATTCATAATATGTCCAGTTGTTTACCACTTAATCCAAGGATTTCAAGTTATGGCTTAGTTTCTATAGATTTCCATTTATCTAATTTGCTTTTTAAGTATCTGATAGCTTCTTAGCCAGTTTAGTATAACCCTTTTCGGTTACGGAAATAACTTCGGAGGTAACCTACTCCGAGCTAAAAATTCACTTGTTTATAATAAGTCCTGATGTTAGCTACCTAGTTCATGGTTTTCTAGATAGGATTTAATTTCTATCGGTGGTCATTTATCCTATTTGCTTTTTACACAAACATCTCATTTATATCATTATTATAATACCACTTGCATAAAAATCACAAATTCCTCTCCATCCATTCAAAACTTTCGGCTAGCCCATCTTTTTGCATTTTTATTTATTTTTTAATTAATAAGTATTTTATTTTATTTATCTTATATTTATATTACAAAAATTCCCCATTGGTCCTTTATAATTACTTGGATATCTCTTTAACTTATGCTTAAATAATTAGCCAATAAATATTTATTTAATCACCTACCAATTGTTGACAGTTTTCTTAATTAGTATTAAACATTATCTCACAACTATTTTACTTACATTGGTATTTTACGCTCCATGAAAAATATTAAAAATCATTGGACAACATATGTCCCCCAAAATTATATTTAATTTTACTTTATTATTTTCCAAGGGAAATAATCCCAAAAATTATCTAAATTAGAGACAACATACTCTCTAATTTTTAACAATTATTTAAATGCCTCTTAGGATTTATCACAGTATTTTATGGCTCATAGATTCATTTAGGGCTTTTTAGTATTTTAATTCCTCTAATTTCAACAGAAATTGCCCTAGAAAATTATGATAAATCCCCTCAAATATTTGAGACCTCATATTCACCTATTTTCAATAGGTATATTTTACTAAATTATGATTCTTATCATGAGTCAGATTTGCGCCCCCATAATGAATAAGAAATATATGTTCTCCCTCTAATCCATAATATAAAAGTTATTTAATTAATTTAGGTAGAATAAAAAAATAAAAATAAAAATAAAAAACTTGAATAAAAGTGACATGGTCTCCTTAAAAATATTGGGAAAATGACATATAAATATCATTTCAACTTCCAAAACCTATAAAAGTCTATTAACACATACAAATGACTGACAAATGATGAGGTGAGAATCTGAGTTTTTCATGTTTGAGAGAAAAGACCAAAAAGCCCTATTACTCAATTATTTTACACATATTTTCAATATTTATTGACAAAACCATTACAGATGTTGTCAAACCATTACCCTTTTTGTCAATTTCATTACTCAATTTGTCACAATCCGAAACTCTTTGTCAATCATTTTATAAATTTTGTCAATAGTTATTGATTTTTTTCAAAACCATTATGGATTTTGTCAAAATCATTACTCTTTTGGTCAATCTTATCTCTCAATTTGTCACAATTCATAACTCTTTATCAATCATTTTACACATAAGAATTAATACTACTTTCTCTAGATAAGAATCAAGGCCAAAATCTAACCGACAATTCAAAACCTACTAGAAATTCTTGTTGTCTATACAACAAAATCCATCCTATTTTATTTTATTCCCTCAGTAAGCAAACAGAGACACACAACTCCTTCATCTTCAACCTCCTCACTGTAATACCCTAATTTTCATAACTCTTATAAACATTGTATTTTGACAAGTAAATTAGCAAAATACAATGGTGAATTGTGAATATGTGTCTCAAAGAATTATAATCTATTGATTATAATTTTATCCAAATTTCACTAGGAAATTAATAGACAAATGGTTCGGTTTGAGACTACATATTTAGGACAATAAAATGTGACATAATTAACACATTGAAAAATGGTAAATTTATGATCATAAGAAGCAAGAAATGTTATGAAAACATTTAAGCAATTTAAAGGCAATTAGTAAAAACTAGTGGGCAATTAAACTTACACTAATTAAAATATTTGTGTAAATCTTCTAATTAATTAGAGAAAAATTAAAAGCATCAAAAGAGGGCTAATTATATTTGAAAATAATTAAGCCAAAGAGAATGAAATTGTTAGTTATGCTTAGTTTTGATGATGACAAATATGCTTATCAATATTATGAGGAGAAAGTTTACATACTACATTTATCTTATACTTTGATTGATTATTATATTTAATGTAGATGTAATATTGATTTGAAGTTAAAATGATGAAGAATGATCAAGATGAAAGTTGGAATGGCTAAATTCGGAGTTAAAATAAGGAAATTCAAGCTTCCCGATGAATAGAAGTTGCTACAATTTAATTGCTATAGTCCTGTGCATGAATAGCTCTTCCTTGCGTTTGAATCTCGTCAATACTCAAGTATCAAACATGTACTCGCGAGTATCAAGCTTCAATTCTTCAGTATGACACTTCAATACTCGAGTATGGTACTTGGCTACTCAAGTATGGTGCATAAACAGCTGCTTCTGTGCTTAAATCCCGACAATACCCGAGTATGGATCATCAATACTCGAGTATGACACCACTCTGATCAGCTCTGTTACACGTCCAGCACTGGCGACCTCTGGTAATTCGACAATATCTCCCAAACCAGAGATCGTATTAAGGTGAAACCAATTTGCTTGGAAACTAGACTTCCAACCGGTCCTAGTGGCATAATATTCAAGTATAAAGGAGATCAGGTGAGAGATATATGAATTTTTTAAGATGACAGTGACATCACCGTCACACTACTGACCAAGCCTCAATGTTTTGGGTATATCTCACAAACCAGAAATCCGATGAAGCTGAAATTTGTGCCATTTGAAAGAAGACTCAAAGGGATTTCCATCAAGACTTGAACCAACCTAAACGGAGTTCATACAAGGAAGTTATGATCTTCGAAAGTGGACACTCGAAATACTGAAGCAACAGAGTTCGAATCAAGACTTCCGATATAACTGAACAGCATAGATACCCGAGTATTAGTATTCAATACTCGAGTATGATCGGTAAAAATCCTTCTGCTCTGTCGAGACTTCAGATTTCGATTCTGGCATTCAATTCTATTAATGGTGATCTTTAATGACTTGTTTTCTGACCGTTTTGCTCATAGTTTTTCAAATTTTGAGTTATAATACAAGATCATTTTGGAATCATCATGGGTCATGCAAATCGTGATAATTGATTCTGAAGCGATGCAAGAACAGGCAAGATGCTGAAACGATGGGTAATCAATTCAAAAGGACAGAAAGCAATGAATCATGATCACTACATCACGGGCAAGTATCCCGGACGTCCAAGACGCTCCAAGTTCCAACGGTAATATCTTCGAATGAGAATCGTAAAGAAATCCGATCAGATTATGAGCTTCAATAGAATTCAAAATGTCAGCATCTGCAACGGTCATCTTCAAGCATTATAAATAGATGAAGTATCACCTGCTCTCAACACACTGAGCCAATACAGGAAAATTCATTACGAAAGTTTTGTTTCTACAACTCTTTCATCGAATACTTTCCAAATACTTTCGTCAGATACTTTGTAATACTTTCGGTTGACATCTTGTAATACCATGTACTTCAGTGCTTAGAGTTATCTGCTCTTATAGAGAGTTATTCCTCAAATCATCATTTCCTTGTGAGAATCTCAAAGTCTTGGGAATTTGGGATTGAGTATTTGATTACAACTTGTAAGGGGGAGTGTAATTCGAGAGAGAGAATTGCTCCGAGTCTTACAGAGTGTGTAATCATTTGATCGCAAGTTAGTGAAATCTCGGAGTGTTTCTGGGGACTGGACGTAGGTCAAGAGTTGGGCCGAACCAGTATAAATTCTCTGTGTCTATCTCCTCTACTCTATCTCTACTTTGCCTTGATATATATCTGTTGTGTGGGTGACCGAGTAACTAGCAAAAAGAATTTTTGTAATCACCTATTCACCCCCCTCTAGGTGATATTCCACCCTTCAGAAATAATATTTGTCTAAATAAGCACTAATTACCATGGTTAAACTAACAAAACAATTATGCAATGGCACATGTAATTAGTAGACACTTAAGCACTTGATTAGGGGGTTAATTAAGCTTCTTAATCAGCCCCAAAAATCATGAAAAAACGTCCAGCCCATGTGGAGGATTATGAGCACTTAATTAAGATGTTAATTAAGCTTTATTAATCATATTTGAAAAGTCAATAATGGCATCTAGCCAATGAGAAACCAAGAAAATGATCTAAATCCTTAGATAATTAATTGGACAAATTAAAGCATTAAGCCATGAATTAAGGGTGAGGATTGAAATTAAACAAAAACACAAATCAAATCCAATGGCCCTAGTTAATCACCAAATTAACCTAAATCCCCATGAAAATTGATGAACCAATAGGAGGCTTGTATCATTGATTATAGACACATAAGGAAACACAATTCATGAGCCAAGAGTAAGAGAGGGGGACGGCTAGCTTGAAAGAAGAAGGAGATTTTTGTGATTCCAATCAAGATATTCTTATTAAAGCAAACACATGGGATAAATGGGAGGGGACAAATTGGAAGAGGATAAGATAGGGTAATTAATGGAAATGGAAGAGGATAGAATAATTAATGAAATGGAAGAGGATGAGGAGAGAGAGAAGGGAGGACGAAATTGGAAGGAAGAGGAGAGGAAAGAGAAAGCTTATGGATGAAGAAAAAGGCCTTGACATTTTCCTATAAATAGGAGGGCTTGCCTCTCATAATCTTCATACCAAAACAAACAACAAGATCTGAATATAGTGAGTGTGGAGAAGCTTGAAGAAGTAGAAGCAAGGTTCAAGTAAGTTCTTGAGTTTAGTCTTTGAATTTGTAGTTAGATTATGCTTTGATCTTTAATCTTCCAAAGTAGTTTTGTTATCATGTTTTTATGGTTAAAAATGTTATTATTTAGAAAATTAAATGAAAAATGTGGTATAGCAAAGGTCTTGAAGATTGAGGATCATAGTAGCGAAATTCTGGCAAAGTTTACTCAGCGATATCTCCCAAACCAGAGATCCGATTGAAGTGAAATAAATTTTGTTGGAAACTAGACTTCCAATGTGTCATATTGATATAAAATTAAAGTCCAAAGGAGGTCAGATTCGATAGCTAAGAATTATTGAAGATGACAGTGACATCACCGTCACACTGCTGACCAAGCTTCAATGTTTTGAGTATATCTCACAAGCTGCAGATTCAATGGAGCTAAAATCTGTGCCATTTGAAAGAAGACTCAAAGGCATTTCCATCAAGACTTGTACCAGACAAAACGGAGTTCGGACCAGGGATTTATGATCTTCTAAAGTTGACACTCGAAATTCTGAAAGCAACAGAGATCAATTGAAGATCAAAGAATTGAGAAGGAGCGAATTAACTCGAGCCAAGTTGTTACCTCCATCTTCACGTCCAACTAGAGAACTTGAAGATTGGAGAAGTGTTTTTAACTCGAGGCTCCTCAAATACAACCTCGAGTCTCCAGACTCAGAGCCAAGATATACCGCACCTCGAGTTGAATTGATTCTGGAATTAATGATTAATTCATGGTTGCCTCGAGTCGAGTTTTTATCACCTCGAGCCAAAGCCAAACAAAAGTATAGAACAATTGAGGGCAGTTTTCACCTCGAGCCGAGATGATGCCTCGAGTCGCGGCCTGGACATTTTCACCTCGAGCCAACCTCTCCACCCTCGAGTCACCTGAGGAACGTTTTGAAGAATAGAGAGCGATTTGACTCGAGCCAACCAATATGCCTCGAGTCAAAATGGAGACAGAGATTTAGACGAATTGGGAGCGATTTTTAGCTCGAGCTTTAATCTTCACCTCGAGTCAACCACGCAAAGAAATAGAAACGTCATACAGAGCACAACAACAAAGAGGAATTCAGAAATGACTCAGAAATGTTAATTTCTACTTGCTATACTTCTCAATGTTATTAATCATGTTTGTTAGCAAGTTTCAGATTATCAATTGAAGGATTAGAAGAAAAAATCAAAATGACAGATTTGTGCTTGAAGATGAACTACATGCATATTTTTCTTAAATATGACAAAAGACAATTCAATGAATTCAATGAGGAGCTTGAAGAAATGAAGCTGAATACTCATCTATAATGTTCTTCAATGAATTAGAATGCTCAACTTGTTCATCAGATCCAAATGCTTACGATTTGAATATCCCAATCCTTAATATTCCAACCCGTAATATTTTCAAATCTAACCATATACGCCACAACTAAGTGATATTCAAAAATGGAAGAATTGCTCAATGGTCTTCATTGGCTATAAAAGGACAACCATTCAAAATGGAGATGACTGACGGATGAGAGCTTGCCTTTACCGAAATGCTGATATTCTGAATTCAACACTTATCTCATATACTCTACATTTCACAATGCTTATATAGTTATCAAGAGAGTGTGATGATCGATTATGCACTTCAATGATTATACATTCACTTCTTGAGAGAAGATTTATCTCGTAAACATTTTATTTGAAAGTATAGCAAAGGTCTTGAAGATTGAGGATCATAGTAGCGAAATTCTGGCAAAGTTTACGATTGAAAGTTTTCTGGAGTCAGCCACGTTTAGGCTATTATTTTATGTCTGAAATGATCTTTAAAAATCACAAAATTTTACATGAATAAATTAGACATGAAGGGATTTCCAAATATATAAAATACGTAACGTTTTGATCTCTGGTCAAGGAGATATGATTTTTTGAAGATAAGCCTTGTTTTATGGGATCAAATCTGAACAGTGTTTGAAAACGTTAAACCTGAGAATGATTCTTGATGTTCTATGTAAAATCCCATTTTCAAAAGCCGAATAATTTTTTTCTTTCATTAAAACATCAGAGTAGAGCATCGGAGCAAGAGAGTAACTGATATATATTCAAAATATCAACCATAGTGTAATACAATAATGGTACATTCCTCCGAGTATTTTCAAAGATAAATACACCACAAAAAGAACATCTCCTGCCGGGTCTCTACGCGTGCTGCCCTCCCTTCTCTTCCGCCCTCGGTTCTCCCGATCCTGACGCTATGTTAAGAGCTGAGGTCCAATGCACCGGACCTTAGGTAACGGTTAACCTCATGTTTACATATACAACATATGGATTACAGTTACTCATGACATAAACAGAATATATGCACCCAACCAATGCCGATATACCGCACGGAGCGAATGCAAATGTACCGCACGGAGCGAGTGTAGATGTACCGCACGGAGCGAATGTAGATGTACCGCACGGAGCGAATGTTCCCTTACAGATATGTCACCCATAGTGAATGTACCCCGAAAGCACATAAACATACAACAGATCATCAACCACATATACTCAAACAACACTCATAACACATATACGTATACGGTAATCATCAGAGCTAGTGTTACTAGTACGCGAACGTACCTTTGTTGACGGAATTTCGGTACGACTATTGATCAGAGCGTAATCACAGATATCCTATAAGGATAACAACATTTCTATTAATGATCAACATCATAACAGTCATTTTAGTCATAAATGACCATTTTACCCCTGACTTTACTAATCGGCGGAATTTCGCCAGAGCTTCGCTACTTTGACTCTAATCTTCCAAAATTTTGCCATATCTCTAACTCCAACATATTTTTGAAATAAATATCATATTTAAACCTAAAACATGATATCTAAATAATACTTGGAAGATTAAAGCTCAAACTAACATTTCTACTATAACTACCGAACAAAACTAGAACTTAAGACTAGAGACCGAAGAAATTACCCAGCACTTCGCTACTTCTTTCTCCAAGCTCTTCCTTCTCTCTTCCCTCTTGAAATTTCGAAATAGGCAAGATGATTTTGGTGTGAAGATTTTGCAAATGGAGTGAATGCTATTTATAGGCAAATAAATGCACTATTCATCACCTTTTTCTTCTTGATTCCTAGCCCTTGGATTTAGGGTTTTGAGATGCTTCAATCTCCACCATCCAATCCACCTCCTTACCTCATTCTTCAAGACCATGACTTCATCCCATGTGCTAAATGGATTTACCCGATAAAATCCCCTATTCGGTGTTCTAATCGCGTAATCTTAACTAATCTCAAAAATTCAACGACGTAGTCTTAAAGGTCTATTCTTCCCCTTTAGAAATATCTGAGTTACAAAAATTTTTGATCCCATTAAGGGTATTTCCTAGCCTGCTGATCATTTTAGGACAAACCCCGTCGGTTACGGAAATGACTTCCGGTAACATCAACTTCAGGACAAAAATTCACTGATTCATAATATGTCCAGTTGTTTTCTCCTTAATCCAAGGATTTCAGGGTAGGATTTAATTTCAATCGGTTCTCATTTATCCTATTTGCTTTTTCCACAAATATCTCATTTTATATTATTATTTTATTAACAAATATCATGATATTTATTTTATATCATTATTTAATTGCCACTTGCATAAAAATCTCTATTTTCTCTCTAATATTTTCCATTATTTCGGCTGCCCCCTTTTTTTATTATGTTTTTCATTTATTTTTAATTAATCTATATTATATTTTAATTATCTTATATAATTAACAAAATTCTCCCATTGGTCCTTAGCTTAATTACATGGATTTTAGGCATTTTATTTTGCTAGAATAATTGTAGACCTTTGATCTTGCTCTATTAGACTACATCCTAACCATTGATTAATGTTTAATTTCTCTAATTGATTATAAAGTTTAATTGGAGTCTTAATCACATGATTAGTAATCCTTTGTTGATTACTTCTTAAACCTCAGGGATTTTATGTACTTAATCTCTTCCATTTTTCTTAATCATTCTTGATTAATTAGCTATTATACTTTAAGCTAATCTAGGCTATAAACATTTAATTAAAGGGTTTTACATAATTATCTTTGGATATTCCCTTGATCCATGCTTAAACAATTAGCAATTATTTATTTATTTAATCACTTACTAATTGTTGATAATTTTCTTATTTAGGATTAATCATTTTCTCACAACTATTGCACTGACATTGGTAATTTATGCTCCTTGCATAATATTAAAAATCATTGGGTCATTTAGGGTTCCCAAAATAATATTTAATTTTCCCTCTTATTATTTTCAAGGAACTAATTTAATAAATTACCAAAATTAAGGACAATATTCTTCCCAATTTTAAATAAATATTTCACTGCCCTTTATGATTTATCATAATATTTTCAGGATATTTTATGGCCCACAAATTCATTTTTAGGCCTTTTGGTACTTTATTTCTTCTAATTCCAATATAATTTTCCTTAGAAACAAAGTAATTACTCTACAACATTTGAGACCACATATTCACCTATTTTCAATAGGTATTGTTTACTAAATTATGATACGTATGATAAGTGTGATTTTTAGGGTATTACATTCTAGCTTCTAGGAATATTTTTACTTGGAAATAAACATGTCAAGGGTCATGAGGAATTTTGAATCACTCAAAAAGTATTTTTTTTAGAAATAATTATGATTTTTCAAAGTTGGTAAAAAATCTGCCCAGAAAATCCAACATTTCATTTTTAATAAAGTGTAAGGGTAAAAGTGGAATAATTAATCCACCAAGGGTAGAAAGGTAAATTAAACCTTTAGGATATTATTCTAAGTGAAAGGATATTAAGTGTAATATCATATAAGTTATGGAAAATGAAATAATCCGACAATAATATATAGGATATCCAAGAAGTCTGGGCTCGGATTTAAAGGACGGGCGTTTTGGTAATTACACGGTGAAAGGTACCTTCGCATACTGGTAACTTTAATTGTCTATATCTTGTATGCTTATATGTGATAGATGATTCATAGAGTGGCTAAGACTTGGTCTTAGGTCACAATTTATATACATTCAGCTGTATGCGGGTCATAGTCTTGATAACGCCGTAGTATTGTTTTCCTAGCGTTGAGGACACGAGGGGCCGTTGTGGCACTGGTTAGTGCAAACGTGGATAACATTACATGTGATGTGTATGTATTGTTGTGCTGTTGACATTACATTTGCTGTGTGCTATGTATTGTTGTAACCTTACATCTGTTGTGTGCTATGTATGATTAATGCTGATATGTAATGAATATCTGTCATATATTGTTATATCTTCCATAGAGGTTAACTATTACCTGGGGTTCAATTCTGATTGAATCTCAGCCTTGACTAGTAGTTGAGGAAAAGAACCTGGACCGGAGGAGGCACCGAAGGACGGAGCCGTGAAGAGGCACCGATGGACGAAGCCGTGGAAAGACACCGGCCGAGACAAGAGTCCGAAGAAGGACAATAAAGGCTTAGTTTCTGGTACGAATTCAATAGAGTTACTTCAAACAAATTGGTGTCTAAGGAAGGGTTGGTCTTGTGGTTCAGTCATAAGTCACCGTGAAAGACGGGGAGACTTCCACTTGACTAACATCCGTCCTGGCCAATGCGTTTGATTAACTGTATTGGGTTCTAAGCCACAAGTCTAGTTAAGGCTTGGTTTAAGGATGTATAGTTACTATTTAAGAGTTGTAATTATACACATTTCAGATAATTGTATCACCTGAATATTCGTTCGGGATTTTTAATGTACCAGCTTCTGCCTGAGAATTTTATATCAGTTACTCATTGTCCAAATGTTAGTGCATGCTCTCCATTTCCACATTACTTTGATGTAGCACCTCAAACTGTTGATTTTTTCTAAAACTATGTGTCCACAGACACACTAAACGGTATGGAATTTGGGGTGTTACACTCACCATCACTAACAACACGAACAATCAATCGTTCTTCTTCAACTAACCTAAAAAAAGATGAAAATTTGCAATGGCTAATTTGAAAATAATAGAGGAAATGCAAGGTTGAAGAAGATGGGATTTTTTTTCTAGGCATATTAGCGACGCTTCCAAGGGAAATATTCAAAGCTCTTTGTCAACCATCGAGGAAGGTACACTACAAAAAAAATGACATTTTGTAGCAGTTAAAATGTCATACTTATAGCGGTTTAAGACGCTACAAACGACATTAATAGTGGTTGTCATAACCACTACAAAACACACCATTGCAAGTCACTTTGTAGCGGTTCTAGAAACCCGCTACTACATAAAAATTAACCGCTACTGCAACTGTAGCAGTTTCTCATCATCGCTACCATATGAGGTTGGGATGACGTTGTGCATAAAGAATTTGTAGCGGTTGACATATGAAATTAACCACATTGGTAGTTGTTATATAACCGCTACTAAATACATCACCAAAAATTTTCAAAATGGCGGCAACAATTTGTAGAGGTTCATTAACCACTACAAAATTGGATGAAATTTCAAAAAAGGTGCCGAAAGTTTCAAATCATTGTGTAGCGGTTAAATAACCGCTACAAAATTTTCTCGCCATTATTTTGGGAAAAAAAATTTGCCGCCTTTTTTAAAATTTTATCCAACTTTGTAGCGGGTTGTAGAATTGCTACAAACAGATGGAAACATTATTTATATGTCAGAATCTGTAGCTGTTAGGGAACCGCCACAAATGAATAACATTTAAAAAAAAAATTGAAGGAATCATTTTCGATTATTTTATTAATTAACTAATAATTTCAATATAAATGATTTATATTAATGTTAAAAATAATTGATATTAATATATGATATTTATTATATATGGTTATTATATAGGTGTATAAAAATGAGAGTGGGTAGATATAATAAGAACTAATTCTGATTTCATTTAAATAATATTTAATTATGAAAATAATGTATATGAAAGTAGAAGAAATGTTGAAAAAGGTGCTTAAAATTGTGAATAAAGTCAGAAGAAAAAAGAAATATTTGTAAACAAATTATCATTATATTTGATCCGCTTAAACAATACTTATCCTCTTCAAACACTTGACCCCTTCAGAAAATGTTGATAGATGAGAGAAAACGTGTTTAGGAAGAGATGACGAAGTATATAAAATAAGGTGTGGTGGAGGTATTTATATGGATATCTGCGTAACATTTGTAGCGGTTTGTGTTAGTAGCGGTTGAGTCAACTGTGTTTGTTATGGTTTGTACATTTGTAGCGGTTGGGTTTACTTTGTTGTGGTTATAGAACCGCTACAAATGCAATTATGGTTTTTTTGTTTTCAATGGAGGATTACAGATTAAATATGTTATCGTAAGCATAATTTTTATATCAATCTTCATCACCATCCCTACAAAAAGAGTAAGGAAAAAATGTTAATTGTGAGTTTAATATGTTTGAACACAAATTAAACTTAAATTAAATATTATTTCATAAAGTATATCTTAAAAAATGCACCAAACTATAGGTAAATTGTCATCGCCATCTAGGAAGAAGTTTTCAAAGCGTCTCGTAGGTAACGTTATCACCATCACCCATGTCGTAAAGGTTTCGAGGCTTTAAACGAACCACCATATTCCAATCCCTGTGCCTCTCGTCCACAACATAATAAACCTGATGTGCCTCTAAGGCAAGAATATATGGTTCACCATCTTCAGACTGACCAGTGTGAATAGGCTAGGAGAAATTCACTGATGGATGCCTAAGTCGTCAGTTGTGAGTCCCAAGAAGTTGTCGTATTTGCCCACAAACACTTGAACAACGTCACGGTAAAACAACCTTCGTAATTTATTTTGACCACATCAAACAATTCCCCATAACCCACCCGACGGTTCTCTTCCTGAGCCTTCCTCTCCTTAAAGAATTAAAAGAATATGAACTTTGTTATTTCAAAAATAAAACAATTAATAATTCTCTAATATAAAGCTTAAATTAATTTAACTTTAAAATTACCAGCTCATTGTAGGTCATGGAAAATGTCCTAGATCCTGCAATGTATTGGATCCTCTGCTACGACCAGCTTTTGATGTTCCTTTGGGACAAAGCCTGTAGGTGTTATGCACTTATGAGTAATATAATAAGATTATTGAAATATGTGTTTTAGGAACGAAACATTACAATAATTACAAAAATAATATTATTAAGAAATTAATAATTCTTTAAAAATGTACATGTGCTCGTGGGGTCCTCCTGGACTAGACAAAACTTTCCTAGTCTAATGCAGGGACGCCGTCTGGGACGCTCTCGATCAGTTGGTACAGAGGAATCCTCCCATCCTTATTCATCCTGTTGTAGAGACAACCCTCAGGTTTTTCCAGTCAACCCCCTTCTTCATCTGTGAGTACCTTTTTCCTGTTGGCTTGGACTTTAAACTTATGTTGTATCATAATTTAATTACTAATTAATTAATTAATCAATTAATCAATTAATAAACAAAAAATTATAACTATTTACATCTAAAATATAACTAAACAAAATTACTTACCTGCACAACTTCCTCAAACGTTGTGTCCTTCAACAACTTAGGAACATGCTTGCAACTCTAGAAGTGGATAGGGAACCGCACCCAATTCCCTCCCAGGTCCATAAACTAGTGGTTGAACAGGTGACTACCGTTCTCGATTGGCTAGTCCATGAACTCATTCCAGTCAACTATGACACGAGGCCCCTACAACAGATTCACACCGGGAACATCTAGCTTCCTCCTGTTGATGTTCCCTTGCAGATCTGCACAATTATAAGCACATTTTTGTATTAAATTTAATTAAAATTTAATTAACCGTAAGGGATTTTAATTTTAATTTTGTCACAAAAATAATTATATTTATTTTTGACATCCATCTCAAATCTGGTTGAGCGCAAAGACGACGGTCGGGGGTTCCCTTGGTCCCGCTCCTCCTCCCGATCAATAAACCGCTTCACCTTGCTTATGGGAAACTGGATCTCTATCTCAGCATTTTCATCAATGTCGCTGAGGGATAGATGTATGTCCTATCCTCCCACTAGGGTCTTTAGCTGTGGGATTAGCTCCTTTGAGAAGAGCTGATCTATCTCGATCCCCACCTGTGGTGGCAAAGGGATATTTCTACCCCTACGCCCCTCCCCACAGCCCCTATCACGGTCCCGTCTAGTATTGGCCCCCCTGTGAGGCACTATACCACGTACTGCCTCTTTCCCTTTCCCTATATGTCTCCTAGAATCCATAACTCGTAAATGTTGTAAGAGAGCGTGAGAGAAGGAAAGTTGAGAGATGATGATTCAAACCTTGTGTGGTCTACCTTGTGGTGGCGGCGTGGGTTAAAAAGGCGTGATGTTTGTAGCGGTTTTTTGACCCAACCACTAAAAATATTACCTATTTGTAGCGGTTGTACATAAACCGCTACAAAATACGAAACCCTACCTTGTCCAACGTGACAATTTGTAACGGTTCTATAACCGCCACAAATGTCATGACTCCTTGCATTGTGTAGCAATTATTGAGATATAACTGCTACAAATGTATGAGTATTTACTTTATGTAGCGGTTTCAAGTAAAAACCGATATAATATTTCCTCATTACTGAAAATAGTGCAACACGCCACTTGAAGATTGGATTTGCAAAATAGATGCCAAAATCCGATGAAAATGTCATTGACTTATTTTCATAAGAGAGAGGCAGCTATATTGCAACCCAATCCTTCGTTGCATGATGCACTATTTTTTGAAAATGATTTGATGACTTGAGGGGGTATATATAAGTTGAACTTTTGTAGCGGTTTTCGATATAACCGCTACAAATGATAAACTTTATTGTTGTTTTTGCCTATGTTTTTTCAAACCGCGAAAAATGTTTTGTCTCTTCGAATTCTGTAATGGTTATTATCCTAGAATCGCAACAAATATAACTACCATAACCTTCTCGTCATCACGTGCTAAGTTGGCGCCAAATTTGTAGCAATTTATTTCTTATAAATGCTACAAAGTTCCTGTCACAAACCTTCGTGCCATTACGCCCCCAGATGGCACCAAATTTGTAGTGGTTTATCTCTTATAACCGCTACAAAGTTCGTTACAAACAAGCCTCCGTTTTGGTGCGAGTGTTGTCACTACAAATTTGTAGCGGTTTTGTTATAAACCTTTACAAAAGCTTATATTTGTAGCGGTTTTTATGCATTTCTACAAAATGTCATTCTTTTTTGTAGTGGCAGAATATGATGAACAGTAAATTGTGGCTCCACCCTTCTCTCCATCACTACTACCATCGTCGATCTCACTCTTGCCAGAAAAGAGGAGAAATATGGTGAAGTA
This sequence comes from Acacia pycnantha, assembly GCA_025563575.1. Classification (NCBI taxonomy): domain Eukaryota; kingdom Viridiplantae; phylum Streptophyta; class Magnoliopsida; order Fabales; family Fabaceae; genus Acacia; species Acacia pycnantha. Next base: position 122,195 of record JAMWYP010000017.1, on the reverse strand, counting down.
GGGGAAAGAAAGAAAAGGAACTTCCTTGTTGATCTTGCTCTCAATGCAGGTTTAGGAGAGGAGGAATAAGGTGAAGTGGGGGAAGGAAAGAGTTTTGGATCGACATGGCAAAGGAAGAGTGGGGGGTTGACGCATTACTACAAAAGATACTTTTAACTACTATTTTTAGGACCCTTAAACGACTATTTTCAGGGGGTAGTATAAGTTAATGACATTGAAAAGTGTTAACATAGACGACTATTTTTAAGACAATAATTGTTATTGACCATTACAATGACTGGTTTATAAATGACAGTCATTGTATGTTGTTCTATATTTTCATTTATTTTTAAAAAATGATCACTTACAACGACTTATTTATGTGAAATAATCATTATAAGTGTACCATAAACAACGACTATTTTCTCTAAACTAGTCATCTATATATATTTTTTAAATGATCACTTATAATGTTTTCTTTATGAGTAATAGTCGTTGTAAGTTGACCATTACAATGACTGTTTTCCCTGAACCAGTCATCTATATTTTTTTTTAATGATCACTTACAATGAAGAGATTTATACTCGAGTGGAAAGAATCAATGTCACTTTCAGGAAGAATCAAAGCACTATGGGTGAGAAGAACATATTGAAGAATAGGTCAATTTTCTTTGATCTTTAATTTTGCCGTAGTCTTTTTGTGAGACATAGTATTGATGTGATGCATGTGGAGAAAAATACATGTGATAGGCCTGTTCATATGCTTTTGATTTGAACATACTTGTAGGGAAAACTAAAGATGAAATTAGTGCAAGGCTAGACTTGGTTGAAATGGGAATAAGAGAACAGGGATATCTACAACTAAAAGATGATAGTAAGAGAGCTTATATGGAACCAGTAGCACATACATTGTCAAAAGACGAGAAAAAAAGTTTGTGTAGGTGTTTGCATGGTATTAAAGTGCCACAAGGGTATACTTCTAATGTGAGAAGACCTGTCTCAATGGAAGACTTAAAGTTACTAGGAATTAAGTCCCATGATTGCCATGTACTGATGTAACAACTATTACTAGCAGCTATTAGAGGCATTATGAAGGATGATGTGCAAAACATGATAACAAAGTTGTATATTTCCTTTAATGCTATTTGTAGCAAACTTTTTGATATTGAAAAGTTGGAAGAATTTGAAAATAAGGGTTATCTTATTCTATCTTAACTAGAGATGTATTTTACTCCCGTTTTTTTATATATATAATGATGCATTTAATAGTTCTTTTGGTAAGAGAGATAACACTATGTGGCCAAGTTTATCTAAAGTGGATATATCCTTTTGAGCAATACATGAAGAACTTAAAAGAATATTTAAAAATCCTTATTGACCTGAAGCCTCAATTGTTGAGAGATATGTAGTTGAAGAGGCTATGGACTTTTACAAAGAATACCTATCAAGGTTGAAGGCGCAATCTCGTCATGAAAAGGGTAGAAGTCAGGGAACACGAGTGCTCAAAGTGAAGAGTATGCGTCGTGAAAATGTGTTGTAAGCACACTTGTATATGTTGAATAAATTTAGTCGTTGGAAGGTAGGGAGGATGAAGGGAGAAAAATACATAAATCCAGTTGTTGTTGAGGTCGCTAGAAGGATTGTGCATTGTTAATATAAAGTATATTCAAGTGTGTTTCATTTTCCTTAAAGATTGCATGTAATTAATTTTATATTTATCAATTGTATGCTACTAGATGATGATGAACAGCAGAGTAAACAAGCTTCCTTAACTTAAAGTAGAAGTATGGACATCTTAGCAATGACGCTTGGGAAGCTAGATCACCCTAGTAGTGTTAGAGGGGAGCCAAGGGGAATTGGTCTCACAAGATATTTTAGACGAACTTCACAACATTATGAACAAAATGAACCCAGTAGAGAGCTTGTGGGCAGGGTTCAAGAAGAAGTTGGTCAATCAATTCGAGAAGAAATTCTAGAAGAGCTCAAGGTACAAATTTGTCAATCACCTTGAGAATAGCTATTGTAAGAGCTACATAGTGAGATGAGATCGATGGTGTTGTCTAGCATTCAAGTCGAGATGGGTCAAGAGGAACATATATATCAGGTTTGTAATAATTTCAACTGAGCTAACATAGTCTAATTAATTCTTTCATTTCTCTCACCTAGGAATCCTCAGTCTTTTCCAGAACTAAAGGCAGTTACAGCACACCAGAATTAGGACATGGCAACCCTACTCCCACGCTAGAGGTTGGAAAACCTTGCTCACTTTTGTGGGATGTCTCATTTCTGTGTGTTGTTGACAATTCTGTTGTATACACACATTATACCACCCACCATCATAAGCAAATTCAAGAGGATCAATGTAAGGTCAATGTTCCTCGTTCCCTAATGACGAGGTTGCCAAACTAGGTCAAGAAATAGGATCTTTCATTCTTTGACCTCAACATCTTGTTCACATGGCGACAACACCTCCAATGGTAGGAAACACCTTACTATTACTTGAATTTTCATTGACATCCTACTTATAATCTTTATTTTATGTGTTGCTAGGATTAAGAAGAAGCAACAAAATTTCTCTTATTGTCGTATCCCTTATTGGCACACTTTATATTTACCTTTATTCATTTTTATCATTTACTCTTGATGTATATTGTCATCAACAATCAAGAAAAACTAAGTGCGGATACTATGTTTTACTTTATATGTATAACATCATTGTTAGTAGACTTACTACAAATTTTGAACAAGTGGTCATTTCTTGATTCTCAAATGATTTCCATTTTTTTCTTGTAATTGAATTATTAGTCATTTCATTAAATTGATTGACTTATATTAACTTATTATTCAATTTGAGCACAGATTTTGGTAATGAGGATGCCTACACAATCGAAGATATTAATTTGATCTGAGACCTTTTGGTAGAACATATTCTACAACAGATAGATGATGTTTAGAGATAAAAGGTTTCTTTTACATAGTGTAGTGGTTTAGAGAACTTGTAGACACTTGATTATATTTGTTTAAGTTGATCCATGTTTAGTTTTGGAGCACGTACTTGATTATATTTATGAACAGCTAGATGTATATATACAAGGAATAATAATTATCCTCACTAACTCAATTTTCTTTATTCTATGTTTTGAGAATTGGTTATTTTTTAAAGGCTGTGGATAGAAAATACGAATTACATGTTAAAAATTTGACTTTCAATGTCTATTTTCTAAAAAATAGTCATTGTAAAAGGATTACAATGAGTGTTTTTAAAAAAAGTCTGAAAAACAATTGTTGTAAGTAACTTACAATGACGGTTTTGAAAACAAATGTTTATTTTAAAACTTTCAACGATACTCACATACACGTTTTGTAGTAGTGTGAATAGATAAATGTTGTCAACATTGATTATTTTAGGAAGTTGTTTTTTTACTCCTACCTATTATAAGACTTTCGGCAATTTGCTAAAGCTTTAATTATTTTTTCCCAACCCTTGTTTTAATATTTAAATTTTAAAAAAAAAACTTAAGTTAAGCTTCTTATATCCATTATATCAAGTTCTCCAATCATACATTTGTCTCTCCCTTCATGAGAGTCTTTTCTCTCCCTTCGTGAGTGCTAGTTTGGTTCTTGGTGAATCCACTTAGCTCGGCATTATTTGTGTTAGTTCTCTATGTTTGTTTTGATTATAACAAACAATTGTAAATGAAAGGAAGTTAATGATTCAAGTAAAAATATTTTATCTTGATGAAATCTTGAATCTTAACTGGTTTAAAGTATCTGCCATAAAGCGACTCAAGTTAAGGTTTATAGACTCTAGTCAAGTGTTTTGTAACTTCAGTCAAATTAAGTTTTAATTATTGACTGACTCGAGTTATGCTAATATGACTCGAGTTGATAGTTTGTGAAATGCTTTCAATAAAAAGCATCAACTCGAGTTATTGTTGTTAGACTTGAGTTGACTTTTGTGGACTTAATTTTATGTTTTCAAATTACTAAGTCCCAATTTCAAATATTTTTAACAGTCAAAATATTGACTCAAGTTAGTCTTAAATGACTCGAGTGTAACTTTGAAACATTTTCTCTAAAGATATTTTGACAACTCAAGCCATCACTTAATGACTCGAGTGTGCTATGTGTTCAAATCATTTTCAAAACTTAACTCGAAGACATTTGTGAAAATGATATTGACTCAAGTCACCAACTTGAAGTTAATATCTTTGACTCGAGTTAAGTTCATACTAAGACATCTTCTCTATTGCTTTCGAACATATTTTCAGAGAAGATGAAACTGTGACTCAAGTGTGAAATGCTCAACTCGAGTTAGCAACTCGAGGCTTTGCAAATCACCGTGTCTGTAAATCTTAAATATTTGCTTATGATTTAATAACTTCTTATCATCACTCATTATTGTTCCTAACTACATTTAACCAGTGTATTAATAAGTTTCAGATGATTAGATGAAAGATTAACTGCAGATTAATCAAAAAGCATTGATTACGTTAAAAGCATTTAATGCAGTTACAAAAAACCAAGCATAAACTGAGAAACCATTCTCTGAGAAATCAAAAGGCATTCCAATTCTCTTCCCCTAATTAAATGCTACAACACTCAACGGGAAAAACAGAAATAATGTCAAAGCGACAGAATGTCGGCGACCATTTGCAGAATCAAACCTTTTGGTTTTCAAGACAACAACTTCACCGTAGAGGTTTAGGGTGTAAAACCTATTTTCTTCAGGAATGATGCAGCTCCGAATTTTTCAGCCTCATGGATGAGGGTGATCGTCCTTTGTATCAAGGTTGTCAGAAATACTCTGAATTATCTTTCTTGATCAAATTGTACCATATCAAGTGCTTGTGTGGGATCATTGATAAGGCAATGTTGATGTTGCTAAAATTACTACGAGATGCTTTCCCTGACGCGAACATTCCCACGACCTTCTACAAGGCCAAGAAGATAATTAACAGATTAGGCTTGAACTACAAAAAAATCGATGCATGCCACAACGACTGTATGCTTTATTGGGGAGAGGATGCTCGTAGGGAGACTTGTAAGAAGTGTCACACTTCGAGGTTCAGGACAATTCGAAAGGGGAAAAAGTAGAAGAAGAAATCAGAAAATATTCTCAAATATTTTCCTTTAAAACCTCACTTACAAAGATTGTTTATGTCGTCTAAGACAGATGAGCATATGAGGTGGCATGAAGCTGCCAAGAACGAAGATGGTAAACTAAGACATCCTTGGGATGCTGAAGCGTGGAAAGCGTTCGACTCAAACTTTCCAGATTTCGTGGCAAACCCTAGAAATGTTCGGCTTGCTTTGGCGATCGACGATTTTAATCCATTTGGGAATCTTAGCACAAGCTATAGTATATGACCAGTTGTCTTAATACTCTAAAACTTTCCCCCTGAATGTATATGAAACAAAGCTCCTTCATTATGTCTATGATCATTCCAGGCAAAAAGGCACCAGAAAATGACATCGACGTGTATCCCCAGCCGCTTATTGCAGAGTTGGTGGACGTGCTTCATGGGTCATCAAATGTTTCTTGATCGTATACACCAGTTTAGGTTGCAACAAAATCATTTCAATGGGCAACAGAAAAAAAAAGGACTTCCTCATAATTTATCTGGTGTAAATATCATAAAGCAGCTTCAAGATATTGAATTTGAGTATGGAAAAAAAGACGATGCATCAAAACACGAGAGAAAGACTGCCAGGGCTTCTGCTTCTGCAACTCAGTAATGGCAGAAGATAAGCATTTTCTTCACTCTTCTGTATTGGAAAGATAACTTGATTCGACATAGTCTGGATGTCATGCACATTGAAAAAAATGTGTGCGACAATGTATTGTACACGATTCTTAACGAACCAAGCAAGTCACAAGATCTTCTTCAAGCGAGGAAAGATTTACGGAAAATGGGAGTTCATGGAGACGCGTGGCTGGATTAGCATGACAGATTTCAACCGGAAATATTCACCCTAACAAAACTGAATAAGGAAATCTTCCTTGCGATGTAGAAGAAAATAAAATTTCCTGGCGGGTATTCAAACAACATTTCACGATGTGTTGGCCTGCAGGCTCGAAAGGATGCTAGGTTGAAGAGTCACGACACACATGTGCTTATGCAACAGTTAGTTTCTATGGCCATAAAAAATACACTGCCTCTTGATGTGTCGATCGTTTTAGTCGAGCTGTGTTCTTTCTTCCAGAAGTTGTGTTCCAAGGTTTTGATAGTGGAGGAGCTCGAGCAGCTACAACAGAAAATCATTCTTACGCTTTGTCATTTGAAGATGATCTTTCCTCCGTCCTTTTTCACAGTGATGGTTCACCTAACAGTACACCTTGTTCACAAAATAAACCTTGCTGGTCCAGTTCACTACCGATGGATGTATCCTTTTGAGAGGTACTCATTTAAAATTAATTACTTCAGCATTACTTCTTAGTAGCACATTTCAACATTGATATATCGACATTTTTCCTTCTTTACTTTATAGGATTCTTGGGAATTGAAATCTTACGTTAGGGATAAGATGTGGCCTAAAGGTTCAATAGCAGAAGGTTATATAGCGGATGAGGTCCTGTATTTTTGTTCAAGGTACTTTGATGACATTGAGATGTTTTTCAATCGACAGCCTCATGTAGACGATTGTCCTAAGCCAAAGCCAGAGCCATCATCAACAGAGGTTAATCCCTCATGTTTACACCAGTTGGCGGAAGTGAGGACTTCAAACTGACGGCACCTGAGAAGTTTCAAGCACATAGACATGTCTTGATTAATTGCCCTAATGTTGAACCCTTCCTTTAGTAAGGGCTGCACACAGACATATGTTATCCTATATATTTCCTTACATTTTATACTTACATTTCAAGGAAGGGTCATTTCAATTACGTAACCGCTACCAATGTGGTGAATTTCATGATGTAGCGACTACTTAAATGCTACAAATTCTTCACACACGACGTCATCCCAACCCCATATAGTAGCGGTCTTTCAAAACAGCTATAGTTACAATAGCGGTTGATGTATATGTAGTAGCAGTTTCATAAAACCGCTACAAAACGGCTTGCAATGGTGTATTTTGTAGTGGTTTTTATAACTGCTACTAATATCTTTTGTAGCAGTTATAACCACTACAAATTCGTATTTTTAACTGCTACAGATAGATTTTTTTTTTTGGTAGTGGAGGAAGATTATGAATTTTAAGTGTTTGGTGGCCGACTGTGAGTTGGATGATCTGGGATTTAACGGACACCGATTCACTTGGTGCAACAATAGGGCTCAACCTAACAACATCAGAGAAAGGATTGACAGAGCATTGGGTAATCTTCAGCTAAGAGAGCAATTCCCTAATCTTCAAGTCTTTAATGTTAACCCTATTAGCTTGGACCATCACTTGATGTTTATCAAGTGCAATCCAGATAGTTGTAGAAGGAAACGGATCATTCGGTTTAAGGCCTCCTAGACACCCACACTAATTTTCTTCAGGTTTGTGAAAAATAGTTGGAGGTTAGAATCTAGCGCTAATCAAACTGCCTCTACTGATTTTATTTGTAAATTGGAGAGGTGTTAGGAGGATCTTGTTAATTGGAGTAAAAAAGAATTCCCTAATAATGCTAGATTGATTTAAAAATTGAGAGCCAAGCTAGCGGCTCTATCTACAGGGGATCTAAATATTGAGGCTGTTAGTGCTATTTCTGATGTCAAAATAGCTCTAGAGCGTCTGTTTCATTTTGAATAACAATTTTGGTGGCAACGCTCTCAAGTGAATTATTGGTTAACTATTGTAGATAAGAACTCTCATTTCTTTCACTTGTCCACTATTAAAAGGAGGTAGTGAGACAATATACTCACTATTAAGGATGATGCGGATAATTGGCTAATGGAGAAGGATGCAATTGCACGTAATATTGCAACTTTCTTCCAAACCCTTTTTACTACCTCAACTTCGACTTAATTGGATATTGTTTTAGCTTATGTTGATGTGAAAATCTCATCTGAGATAAGCCAGAGCCTTATGATACCTATTTCAAGGGAATAAGTTAAAAAAAGCTACCTTTAGTCTGGGGAGTTCTAAAGCAACAGGTTCGGATGGTTTTTCAAGTATGTTTTACACTACAAAAAAATGACATTTTGTAGCGGTTAAAATCACCTATTTGTAGCGGTTTTTGGCGTGACTAATGACATTTGTCGCGGTTCCAAAAACCGCTACAAAATCGCTCGTGGCAAGCTAATTTGTCGCGGTTAAGAAAAACCGATACTACATGCATATGAACCGCTACTATATCTGTTGCGGTTAATAATAACCGCTACTAAATGAGCTTGGCTGACGTCTCTTCTGAGAGCTTAGTCACGGTTACTAACCGCTACAGTGTTCTCCTCCCAAGCCTTCTTTTCTTTGAAAGAATTAAAACAATATAAACTTTGTTCTTTCAAAAAAAAAAAAAATCATGTTAAATAATAACATACCATCTCAACATGAGTCCACAACAAACGTCTTGGTCCCAGCCGTGTGATGGACCCTCTCTTGTGCCACAGCTTCTTGTGTTCCTTGAAAAATCCTGCAGGAGGAGGAAACAAAATTTTAATTTAAACTCAATTTAAATTATCAATTAAGTGAAACTATTAATTAATTTAAACCATATGTAATTAAATTATAATTAATTAAAAAGGTACACCGCCGTCGGCACTCCTCCTATATTGGACGAAACTCGCCCGAGTGATTTGGTTCACGCGCTGGGACGTTCTCGATCAGCTCCTACAAAGGAATCGTGCCATCTCCATTCATTATATTGTAGAGACTATTCCTCCGACTCTTCCACCCTTCCCCCACCTTCATCATCACGTACCTTTTGTGTTGTTCGTGAAGTTTAAACTTTTTCTGTATCATAAATTCATTATTAAGAATTAATAAATTAAGAAATAAATAAGGAAAGAAATAAACTAAAACTTATAACTATTAACATGTAAAATTTAATTAAACAATATTGACTACCTGCAAAACTCCGGCAAACGCCTTGTCCTTTGTATCCTTTGTCACATGCTTCCAATCCTTGAAAAAAATCGAGAACCATGCCCAATTGCCGCCAAATTCAGACAAAAATCGGTTCATCAGGTGGCCACCGGTGCCGATCGCCTGGTCTGTGAGCTCGTTCCACGGGACTACGACCCGATACTCGGCCATCTCCCAGTCGTGCGAGTGAGTGGAAACATCCGGCGTCCTCTCTGCTGATGTTCCCATGTTTATCTGCAATATTACAAAAATTGAATTAAACCTACCGAATTTAAATGAATTTCTCCCAAAAAACTAATTAGATATACCTTCGACATCCACTTGTAAATCCGGTGGAGCGCGAAGGCGCTGTCGGGGGTTCCCAGTGTACATTTTGTAGCGGTTAACCAAAGAAACCGTTACAAAATTTTAAATTTTGTAACGGTACATATCTCACCGTCACATAAACCACTACAAAATAGCTGACCGTTGATATTCTGTAGCGGTTATACGATGCATAGCTCAACAACCGCTTACAAAAAGTTGACCCTTGAAATTACATGGCGGTTACAAAGTAACCGCTACAATATGTCCACATATTGTCGCGGTTATTCTTATTAACCGCTACAAAATGATTTTTTTTCCAAAAAAAATTCCAAACTAATTAGTTTGGTACAAATATTTAAAAACCAAACCTTCAATTCATTTATTTTTTTCTTTAATTTTTCTAAAAGTGTCCACACTAATAAATTATACATAATGACGTAACCGAAAATAGTCCAACATGTCCGTGGGGATTCGGATTCAGTATAGCCTCCTTTGAGCAGATTTCCTCGCAAGGATGAGAGAGGCAAATATCTGCCGAGACTCTTATCACACGAGATAGGAGATCGGAGCTTTGCTTGATATGTGCATGTCTTCGACGACCAAGCGAGATAGTTCATTTAGTTACAAGCAGAGATTTATTAATTCCTTTAATTTTTATAACTGATGTACGGACCCTAAATTCTATTCATAGTGTGAATATTTGTAGCGGTTAACTATGAAACCGCTACAAAAATGTAGCTTGTGCCGCGGTTGGCGTGCGCTCTTCCTGGTGGCCAGCGACAAAATTGTGTCGTTTGTTTATTTGTAGCGGCTGTGGTAGTGAAACCGCTACACAATAACGCCATAACAAAGTTAGCGCAAACCTTGGCGCAAACTTTAGCGGTTAGACTCAAATAACCGCTTACAAATTGAAACCATACAAACATTCCCGCCATTGCGCGCCAAGGTGGCGCCAAATTTGTTGCGGTTTTTTTGTTCAACCGCTACAAATATAGCCGAAATCATCTCGTCAAGGCTTCCGTTACTATTTAGTGGCGGTTGAGGGACAAAACCGCTACAAAATTGAATTTAGTAACGGTTATTATTGACCGCGACAAAAGATGGTTGTTTTTGTAGTGTTATCATAAAGCCTGGTCTGAAATTGGGCAAACTGTTTGTAATATGGTGCAAGAATTTTTTGCAGGAAATTCTATGCTGGATATGATTAATAAGACCAAGGTTACCTTGATACCTAAAGTTGATAGGCCTGAACATGTATCTCATTTTCGTCCCATTGGACTATGTAATTTCTCTTATAAAATCATATCTAAGCTCATGTCAAATAGCATGAGGCCTTTGCTTGATAGTTTAACCTCTCCAAAGCAAGAAGCCTTTGTTCCAGGTCGTTGTATATAGGATAACATTATTATTGCCCACGAAGTTTATCACTACCTTTGAAGGAAAAAGGTTGGGGGCAAATATGAATTTTCTTTGAAGATGGACATAAGTAAGGCGTATGACCGAGTTGAATGGAACTTTCTAAAAAATATGTTGCTACGGTTTGGTTTATGTGTTGAATAGGTCTCTTTTTTTATGAAATGTGTGAGATCTATCAGGATGACCATTTGTTTGTAAAGTAAAAAGGTAAGCTCCTTTTCTCCAAGTAGGGGCTTACAGCAAGGGGACTCGTTATCACCATTGTTAGTCGAATTCCCTTATGGCAAGTGAACCAATCGAACAAGTAATAAAGAGTGAGTAGAGTATCATCCCATAAAGACTGTGATACCGTAGATTATTTCAGTTTCTAACGCAAGTTGTGTATAAGTAAAGTTGATTTCGGTTGTTTTTCTATTACTAATAATGAGAAATAAACAAGTGATCGAGAGTCGAAGGGAAGTATTAGTTCATCAATAGGCTGAGCTCAGATTTCATCCTAAGTCATATTATTCCCCCAGTTTTCCTTACAACACATTGCTATAGCAACTATGTTGTGCAGCGTCTGCAATGCTACAGCATAACCACCTTTTACAACATTATCCAAATAACCCGCCTCTATCCTATACAGAAGCTTCTGCAATCCTATGAATACAGTCCTAGCCTTACTTTCCCATATTCCTATGGTGATTTCCAGTTCAGTCTGTCTAATTAGCTCTAGGAGTTCTGGTTATGAGCGGTAAATCCATTCCTAGCATCTACAATTTTAGGTCGAGCCGTGCACGGGCTCACCCAGCAAGCACTACTTAACAGAGGTATAATCCCAACTCCGTTCCGGGCTGTCAAGGACCACTGGGATAGCCCTTAGCGTCCACTAACCGGCTATGAATTAAAGCACTGTTAAGACAAACTGGATTTATTAAATGAAGAATTAACAAACTGGGTTCATTCTACAACTTAGGAATTCATCCTCACTCAGACAAAGGGAATTTAGTTCATGACTGATGAGGAACACATAACACAGAGTACTGTAGAATAGCCCATAACAGAATTACGAGAAATAAAATAAGTAGAAAGCAAGAAGCTCGTCAAAAGGTTAACAGCGTAAAAAGCGTCCTGTCACGCGACATCTCTACGTCTTCTATAATTTGTCTTGCTCCAAGGAAGAACACTGATAATTGAATATTTTATACACTTATTTTTGTCTCTTGAATAATAATTTAGGACCCTTTAGCTAATAAATAATGGCTCTTATGTTTATTTGGGCCTTGGGCCTTTTATTGCATTTTAGCCATTTTTAATAATAAAATTCAGTTTTGTGTTGCTTCACTATTTCTACCATAACTCTTGAACCAGACATCGGATTTGCCTCATTTTTGTCTCATATTTCAGATGATTCAGAGAGCTACAATTGTTATGAAGACATCAAGAGCAAATTCGGTCAAGAAGGCGGTCAATTTTGGAGCCAAAGTCGGATGTACAATTCTGGATTTATTTTGGACTTGAATTTTGTAATTTAAATTGAGTTTTATTTTATTTCTGTTTTGGGCTAAAACTACGAAAGGCCATTTCGTTTTAGGTTATTTTTAAGTATGGCAGCTGCCACAAACATATTCATTCACGTTTTTAACATTAGAGTGGATCAAAATACAAGTTTTCATTTTCTCTCATCATTTCTTCATGTTCTTAGGCGTTCTTCGTGTTCTTCGTTCGTTCTTGATTTTCCCGGCCATGATCGGCTAAACTCTTGTGATTAACCCAACGATGAGGATTCCATGATTCATCCGGAGAACTTCGTGCCTAATCGGTAACTACTCGATTCTGTTTTCATCTTATCGGATTCGATTTACGAAATAGTTCGAATATTAGATTTAATATTCGGTTTGGTTCATCCCAAGGACTTAGTTCGGACTAGGTTATAGTGTTGCTGTGCGATTGCACAGTGAGGCATACTGTCGGGCAGATTCTAGGCGATCGTCTAGGCGAGGGAATCTCGGATGAATGCGAGATTTCGATTCATCAGGAACCAAGCGTGGGTTAGTTGTATTTTCGTTCAATGATGGAGGTTTAAGGAATCAATTCGTTGGGTTGATCATCTTTAATCTGTCTCTGTTTATTTGATTCTGTTTGACTCTGTTTATTGCATTTTGGTTATGTTATTTAGTTTTGTTCTATTATTAAACCAAACCCCCATTTTATCATTTGTTTCACTATTGTTATTAAACAAGCACATTGCAAATTCGTTGGGAAACGACCCAGGTTCCCTAATTCTGCAAATTAATTACGAACTTGGTTTATTTTGGAAGACACGGCAAAAATCTTTCCAAAAATGGCGCCGCTGCCGGGGAATTTGCATCGGTTTGATTAGTAACAGTATTGTAAATAGCTTAGTTTAGGTAGTTTAGGTGGTTCGGGTGGCCGGACAGAAATTTTTCTGACTCCGATCACTCAAACCAGGTCTTATTCACAAGGAATTGGGTGTTTTAAGCAAAAGTCACTTCCTAGGAGGAAGTGAGGTCTCACTCATTTTCCCCAAATTCCAACGTTTAGACCACTTTTTTCACTTTTTTAGGTTCTGCTTTTTTGATTTCCAACAGGACCATTTTTTTAGTATCTCTGATTGAGTTGAAATTTGGTACAGTGATAGAAAATGGCGAATCGTTAGACCCCCTTCGAAAATGTTCCATTTTCTGTGGGCTATCCTCCGTTCTGCCAAATTCCATCGTTTAGGCCACTTTTTCAATTTTTGAAGTTTTTATTCCATTTTTGAGTCCCCCAATAGTCTAGGAGTTGCCACTGTCCAAGTCCCAAAAATTTTAAAAATCATTTGATACTGTTTCTGGACTTGTTTTGGTCAATTTCTAGCATAGGTTTTTGCTTTTGTGTGTTTTGTCTTTGTGTCTCTTAGTGTTTTTCTACTTTTCACCACCTCTTGTGGCATTTTCGTAATTCTGATTTTACGGTGGCATCTTTGTCATTACGGTATTTGCCAATTCTGCTTTGTGTATATGTTGCATGAGTACCGGGAATACTACTAATCCGAGAAGATTTGTTGCCATTTGATCTGAAATAGAAAGAACAATTCTTCTTGCTAGAAGAGTTGTTAGGCTAAGTCATAAGATTAATACCAAGCTGGATACTCAATTAGAGTCGATTCTGGCCATTCGATTGTGTCCATTACGTTGATCTTTCGATTGTGCTTCGATAGTATTTCGATAGTCTTGTTGTGTTCACTGATTCTAGTAGCAACTTTGCTCGCTCGGACATTATGGCGGGAGAGCGGGAAAATCATCATACTTTGAAGGATTGGGTGCACTGATGTTAATTATCAACCATTGTGCATCCAATATCCTAACACCTGCTAACTTTGAGCTGAAATCTGGTCTAATACACTTGTTGCCTAAGTTTCATGGTCTTGCGGTGAGTGCCCCATTAAGCATTTGAAGGAATTCCATGTAGTGTGCGGCACTATGAAACCATGCCATTGATGAAAATCATATCAAGTTGAGAGCTTTTCCTTTCTCATTGGAAGGTGGAGCCAAGGATTGGTTGTTGTACCTTGACCCTCATCTATTGGGAGCTGGGTGATATTCAGAGGTTATTCCTAGAAATATTTCCCTTCCTCAAGAGCAACTGCGATCAAGAAGGAAATTGGCAACATTAAACAGGTTGCTGGGGAGACTATGCATGAGTATTGGGAGAGGTTCAAAAGGTTATGTGCAAGCTGTCCACACCATCAGATATCTGAAAAAGACTTGATCAACTCTTTCTATGATGGTCTATCACCGGTAGACAAAGGGTTGGTGGATGCTTCTAGCGGTGGAGCTATGAGTAACAAGACACCTGAAGAAGCCCGATAATTGATATCCATTATGGCAGATAACTCTCGGCGGTTTGGCACCGGGGCCAATAGTACTCCTGTTTACCATATTCAAACTCCTCTTTCAGTATGATTCTCGAGAGATTAGAGACTAGACTTGATGATCGACCTCCCTTGTGAGGCGGTTGGCGGTGACACAGGCAGTGCAGTCTTCTCCCTCCTCGGACTGGGTACTCTTGTGGGTTTTGTTCGACCCTTATCATTCTACTGACTCTTGCCTACCTTGCATGATCCTACTTACCAAGATCGGTCGGTAGGCTGCAGTGGGTGTTTTTCCGGAAGAGGCCACAATACCAACAGAATAATGCCTTCTCAACACTTATAATCCTGGTTGGAGAAATCACCCCAACTTTCGGCTGGAACCAAAATCAGAAATCGAGTATACCAATACTAAATAAGTCTGGGAACTACCGCGAGTGGCTGTCTACAGGACCACGAGACTTTCCAACAACGGTCTGCACCTCCTTTACCTTTGCAAGCACCACCTCCTCGACCGACCATATGTCCACCTCACGGGCGGCACAACAGCGGGCTAGTAGTGGTGGTGGTTCCTCACTTGAAGATATGATGAAGCAATTTGTCACTGACCATATGCGGTTCAACGACAAGCCCGACACTTCCATTCGAGTTTGCAAACACAGTTGGGCAATTGGCAACATCATTGAACCGGCTTCAACCTCGGGGATCCAATTCCCTTCCCTCACAAACAATTCCCAATCCTAAGGAAATGTGAGTGCTATATCACTACTGATGCAGAAGCAATTGGAGGAACCTAAGCAAGCTGTGAATGTGACTTCCACATCGAGAAAATGAGTCGGGAAATGTGAAGATTGACTCACGAAAAGAAAAAGCGAGTGCAGCAAGGTGAAGAGGAAGACATTCCTATTCCTCTTCCCTTCCCTCGGAAGCGATTCGAGTCAAGAAGTTGGCAGATAAAGCACAAGAAGGATATACTTGAGACATTCGAGAAGAGTAGAGATCAACATTCCTCTCTTAGATGCGTTCAAACAAATTCCTAAATATGCCAAGTTTACGAAGGAGTTGTGCACCAACAAGAGAGAGGC
This sequence comes from Acacia pycnantha, assembly GCA_025563575.1. Classification (NCBI taxonomy): domain Eukaryota; kingdom Viridiplantae; phylum Streptophyta; class Magnoliopsida; order Fabales; family Fabaceae; genus Acacia; species Acacia pycnantha. Next base: position 106,545 of record JAMWYP010000017.1, on the reverse strand, counting down.
GAAGGGAAATGAACGAGTGAGCTTGAACCATAATGTCTCAGCACTCATCCAACCTACCATGCCTCGTAAATGCAAAGATCCAGGGACATTTTCTATCCCTTGCCTTATTGGTAACTATAGATTTGATGATTGCATGCTAGATTTAGGTGCTTCTATTAATGTCATGCCTGCATCATTTTATAGATCTCTTGGTCTTGGTCCCTTGCGTCCAAGCTGGTGTCATTGTTCGGTTAGCTAATAGGAGTAATGCCCATCCTACGGTTTAGTTGAAGATGTATTAGTCAAAGTTAATGAATTGATATTCCTGCTGATTTTTACATCTTGGATATGGAGGGTGAGTCTCCTAGTAGTAGGTCACCAATCATTCTAGGGAGACCTTTCATGAAAGCAGCTAGGACTAAGATAGATGTGCATTCAGTACTCTTTCCATGGAGTTTGGTGATATATCATGAATTTCAATATCTTTGATGCCATGAAATATCCTAGGGAAGAGCATTGTTTTACTGTATTGATGTGATTGATGATCTTGTGGATGATGTTCTTAATGGTTGGTGTCTTGATTATCCTTATTTTTCATCAGAGTGATACCCCCATTTGTGCATGAGATGATAATGAATGGTGCTCTGTTTGCACTAATTTGGTTAAGGCTGCATTGTTTGGTGATTACGATTTGCTTGATGATTCTACATTACTTGTAGACTCGATATTGATTCGAGTTTGAGCTTCATCCACGATCCTAACGTGCATCCTGATTCGATTTTGATGAGCTTCATTCGATTTTGATGAACTGAATTACGATGTTAACCTTGAGTTGTATAGACACGATCCTTACGCTGTGCTTCTTTGAATATGGTTTCGGGTATTCCCGGTGTGATGACATCGAGTTGTTGCAACAACCACCCAAGCTTCTCCCCTCACTGAGCAACCGCCCAAACTAGAGTTGAAATCCCTTCCGGACCATCAGAAGTATGCATTTACGGAGGAGAATGAGCGGTTGCCGAGTCATTGTGGCAAATAATCTCCGCGCGATCAAGAAGAGAAGGTGCTAAGCTTATTGAGGGTGAACAAGAAAGCTATTGGGTGGACATTGGTGACATAGTTGGCATTAGCCCTTCTATGTGCATGCACCGGATTACATTGGAAGAGGACTCTAAGCCGGTGAGGCAACCCCAGAGACGCCTTAACCCTCTTATCCTTGATGTGGTGAAGAAAGAGGTCACTAAGCTTCTACAAGCTGGTATCATCTATCCCATTTCTGATAGCCAGTGGGTTAGCCCGGTCCAGGTGGTTCCCAAGAAGTCTGGAGTCACTGTGGTAGCCAATCTGAAGAATGAGCTCATTCCTACTCGAGTTCGAGAATAGTTGGAGAGTTTGCATTGACTATAGGAGACTCAACCAAGCCACTCGCAAGAGATCATTACCCTCTGCCTTTCATTGATCGGATGTTAGAGCGATTGGTGGTAAGTCTCATTACTGCTTCTGGATGGCTACTCTGGATACTTCCGGATCCATATTCCTCTGAGGATCGGGAGAGAGGCGACCTTTACATGCCCCTTTGGGACATATGCTTACGAAGGATGCCTTTTGGCCTCTGCAATGCACTGGCACCTTTCGGCGTTGTATGGTGAGTATTTTCTACGAGTTCCTAGAGGGTTGCATGGAGGTTTTCATGGATGATTTCACTTTGTATATGGGTCTGATTTTGATGCATGCTTAGCTAATTTGTCTAGAGTCTTGCATAGGTGTATTGAATCTAATCTTGTCTTTGAATTATGAAAAGTGTCACTTTATGGTTGAGTCAGGCATAGTCTTGGGACACATAGTGTCTAGGAAAGGGATTGAGGTAGACCCTGCTAAGATCGATGTTATTCTTGCTTTGCCTTACCCCGCTTCGTGCGGGAAGTTCGCTCTTTTCTTGGTCATGCGAGGTTTCTATCGACGTTTCATTCGAGATTTCAGCAAAGCGCTCGACCCTTGTCCAACCTACGCATAAGGACACTGACTTTGTCTTTGATGATGCGTGCAAGGCGGCCTTCGATCACTTGAAGCGTTGCCTTACTCGGCCCGATGATTCAGCCCCTGATTGGCTCCTCCCTTTTGAGTTAATGTGCGATGCTTCCAACTATGCGGTTGGTGCTATCTTAGCACAGCGGGTTGATAGAGCCTCCCATGTCATTGCATATGCTTCAAAGACTTTGGATTCTGCTCAGTCTAATTACACCAGAATCCACTAGGGCCCAAACCCTTAAATTGAAAAGTGAGTCTAAATATTATGTTTGGGATGACCCTTATCTGTGGAAATTTTGTAGTGACCAAGTAGTTAGGAGATGTGTGCACGATTGTGAGTTTCAATCTATATTGCATTTTGCTCATGCTTACACTTTGTGTGGTGGTCACTTTGGACCCCAAAGAACTGCTAGGAAAGTGTTAGAATGTGGATTATTTTGGCCTTCCTTGTTTCATGATGCCCATTTGTTTTGCAAATCATGTGATAATTGTCGGAGGCGGGAGTATTTCCGTAGGCATGAGATGCCCCAAAACCCTATATTGTTTTGTGAGATCTTTGATGTTTGGGGTATTGATTTTATGGGTCCATTTCCTGCTTCATATGGTTACACTTACATCTTCTGTTTGTTGATTATGTTTCAAATGGGTTGGGCGAAAGCCACCGGACTAATGATTCTTCGTGGTGGTGGACTTTGTTAGGTCTAACATTTTCTGCAGGTTTGGCATTCCTAGAGCTATTATCAGTGATCAGGGTTCCCATTTTTGCAATCGAAGCATGGGTGCCTTGCTACGCAAGTATGGAGTGCTTCACAAGGTTTCCACTGACCTACCATCCTCGGACCAATGGTCAAGCTGAAGTCTCAAATAGAGAGATTAAGCAAATCCTTGAGAGACTTGTCAACTCTACCGGAAAGATTGGAGTAAGCGACTAGATGATGCTTTGTGGGCATATCGCACCGCTCTACAAGACTCCGATTGGGATGTCTCCCTATCGGATTGTCTTTGGTAAGGCATGTCATCTTCCGGTTGAGTTGGAGCATCAAGCCTATTGGGCTATTAAGCAATGCAACATGGATTTGGCTAAGTCCGGGATGGAGAGGAAGTTGCAGTTTGCAAGAGTTAGATGAGCTTAGATTGGATGCCTATGAAAGCTCACGGTTGTATAAGGAAAAGACTAAGGCATTCCATGATAAGCATATTCGAGGAAAGAATTCTCTGTGGGCCGAAAGTTCTTCTATTTAATTCCCGTCTGAAGTTTATGCACGGTAGCTTCGATCTAGATGGGATGGCCCTTTGTGATCACTAACATATTTCCATTTGGTCTTTGTTGAGCTATGTGATCCACCCACAGGACGGACTTTTAAGGTCAATGGGCATCGCCTCAAGCCATTTCATGAGGGATCCCACAGCTGCACGAGGAAGCGAGAGATTCTCCTCATTGATGCCACTTATCCTCCATAAACCCTTGGGGAGTATTCTTCTTTCTTCTCCCTCTTTGACTCTTCGATTACAAGTCTTGGTAGTTGATTTGATGTTGTTGATTACCTAAGTTGGTATTGACCTTGTGAGGTTTTGGGCCTGCATGAATGGAATTCATCTTTTGCCATTCTTTCTTTCATGTGTGCATCTCTCATGATTTGTGTTCTCTAGAACTTGCTCCTTTTCTTTTGAAACTACATTTTTCACTTACGTGCATAAGTATGATGGAAGCTTGTTTTCTTTCTTTTATTCTCCTCACTTTGGCCAAATAGCTTTCCCTTGCATTATGATTCCCTTGCTAGCCCCTTTGTGCCTTTTGACCCATTCTTTTCTAAGCCACATTACAAGCCTAAGCGTAAAACCATTTTATTCCGCACCTTGAAGATTTATTGAGCATTGGTTTCAACTTGTTTTGTGTTTAAGTGTGGGGGTTGCTCGAGTGCAACGAGTTTAAGTGGGGGGGATATTTGATTTTGACATTGTAATTATGTATACAATGAAAGGAAAGAAAGAAAGAAAAGTAAAAGAAAAAAGAAAACAACAAAAAGAAGAGAAAAAGAAAGAAAATATATAGAAAGGAATGTATATATGAGTAGAATAAAAGTTTCATACATAGAGAATGATTGTGTTAATCGGTGCTCTTCCTTTTGATTTCTTTGGTGCTTAGCCTCTTATTCCATACTATTACCTACCTTCACCCTAGCCCCGTTACAACCTTTAATTACAAGCTCTCTTGATTTGTGCATGTATGTGTTATGAGTAGTGGAGACGTAGAAGTTGAGCAAGCTTATGGTAGAACAATTTTCTTGAGTAGAATTTGAGCGATACACTTATTTACCTTAAACACTTGAGACTAATTGATTGAGCGCATCATTTGTGAGACCATCTTTTGTGATTAGCATCATTGATTGAGACTACCGTGAATTGTAATTTGAGATGAAGGGGTTTTGGTCTTGAATGATTGGTCTTTTGAAGCTTTGTGTCCCTTGATTCAATTTTTGCATTGTTAGCAATTATTAGTAAAGAAGAGTTTTCCTTTAGGTCTTTCTCTTTGAATTTTGCTCGGGAGTGCAAAAAGATAAGTGTGGGGAATTTGATAATTGAATATTTTATACACTTATTTTTGTCTCTTGAATAATAATTTAGGACCCTTTAGCTAATAAATAATGGCTCTTATGTTTATTTGGGCCTTGGGCCTTTTATTGCATTTTAGCCATTTTTAATAATAAAATTTCAGTTTTGTGTTGCTTCACTATTTCTACCATAACTCTTGAACCAGACATCGGATTTGCCTCATTTTTGTCTCATATTTCAGATGATTCAGAGAGCTACAATTGTTATGAATACATCAAGAGAAAATTCGGTCAATAAGGCGGTCAATTTTGGAGCCAAAGTCGGATGTACAATTCTGGATTTATTTTGGACCCGAATTTTGTAATTTAAGTCCAGTTTTATTTTATTTCTGTTTTGGGCTAAAACTATGAGAGCCCATTTCGTTTTAGGTTATTTTTAAGTATGGCAGCTGCCACAAACATATTCATTCACGTTTTTAACATTAGAGTGGATCAAAATACAAGTTTTCATTTTCTCTCATCATTCTTCATGTTCTTGCGCGTTCTTCGTGTTCTTCGTTCGTTCTTGATTTTCCCACCATGATCGGCTAAACTCTTGTGATTAACCCAACGATGAGGATTCCATGATTCATCCAGAGAACTCGTGCCTAATCGGTAACTACTCGATTCTGTTTTCATCTTATCGGATTCGATTTACGAAATAGTTCGAATATTAGATTTAATATTCGGTTTGGTTCATCCCAAGGACTTAGTTCGGACTAGGTTATAGTGTTGCTGTGCGATTGCACAGTGAGACGCATGTCCGGGCAGATTCTAGGCGATCGTCTAGGCGAGGAATCTCGGATGAATGCGGAGATTTGATTCATCCGGAACCAAGCGTGGGTTAGTTGTATTTTCGTTCAATGATGGAGGTTTCGGAATCAATTCGTTGGGTTGATCATCTTTAATCTCTCTGTTTATTTGATTCTGTTTGACTCTGTTTATTGCATTTTGGTTATGTTATTTAGTTTTGTTCTATTACATTAAACCAAACCCCCCATTTTATCATTCTGTTTCACTATTGTTATTAAACAAGCCTGCTGCAAATTCGTTGGGAAACGACCCAGGTTCCCTAATTCTACAAATTAATTACGAACTTGGTTTATTTTGGAAGACACGGCAAAAATCTTTCCAAACACAGTCTGATCTATTGTCCTCTTGGCCTGTCATCTCTCTTCTTCCTTCAGCGTGAGTTTTAGTCGGATAGGAATTAGTTGACTGCTTTCTCTCGTGATGATTGATCCCCCTTTTTGGTTCTGTCGCGCTTTCCTCTTATAGCTAGGTCTCCTCAATCACACGTATAGTCAGTTGGGCCTTCCAAATCTATCGGGTCGAGGATCTTAGATTCAGTTGATTGATCCTTCTTTTAATATCGTGGGATTCTCCAAATCTTTCTTTCGAATCTCCGCATCTTCTGTATTTAGCTTTAGTCAATCACTATCTCCACATGCGTCTGGGTGACTTGTCTTAATTTCCTAAAAACTCGTGAGGAAAGGTTAGAATAACGTAGCGCATAAGTCTGCATCCTTTATGATGCTATAGCATTTAGGTCGCATTGTGTTGCTGGTGCATGTGTGGGCTTACCCTTTGCTATAGAAATGTATCAGCTTTCTTATGCACTCTCATAGAAAACCACGACACGATCTTTTCTTATGCACATGAGTAAGATAATGATTTGAATGCGAATTTTTATGAGTTCTATCCTCTCTTTCCCTATGTGCATGAATTCTCAATTATTCTATTGGATAGTAAACAATAAGGCTCAGATTCAACGTTCAAAATAGTTAAAACACATAGGGAAAACATGGCATAAATATCACTCATCAGCCATACCATCCTAGTAGCGAAGGTCCTCTCGCTTGTGATTAGTAAAAGCCAATCGGTCAGAGGGATTAAACTAAGCCAGCATTGCCCGATGCTTATTGATAACTTCTTTTCGGATGATACGTTATTATATATGAATGCTAGCCAAGGTAACTGTAATCAAATAGCAAAGATCCGACATCATTAATTATTGTAGTGCTGCTTTTGGCCAAGTAATCAACCTTGATAAATCTAGTATCTCTTTCTCTGCTAATACACCAGGAGATGTTAGAGCTATTGTTGGAGAACCCTGGGTATTCTAGACATTGAGGATCCGGGTAGGTATCAAGGTATCCTGAGCATTTGGGAGAAGACAAAACATCAAGTGTTAGCTTATATCAGAGAACGTGTTATAAGCAAACTCCAAGGTTGGGGCACTTACTTCTTTCCTTTGTTGGGCATGAAGTTATGATTAAAGCAGTCTTCTAGGCCATACCAATATATCCCATGAACTTTTCAAGTTCCTGATTAAAACTTGCAAGGAGATACATAGCCTAATTGCTAATTTCTAGTGGGATGGAAATGCATTTGGAGGTCAGACACACTAGAAGGCTTGGGATTACCTCACAGTGGGAAAGTGTCAGGGAGGTATGGTCTCTCGGGATTTGATAATCATTTTTGACCAATTTTCCCCTAATTGAATAATTAATTACCAAAATGCTCATGTCTGAAAACATATCACCAATATGCCCCTATTTAGTCGTTTACACCCCGAAATGTAATCGGCTAAACTGTGGGGCCTTTGTCTTTTTGAATTTCCCCGCAATGTAATCGACTAAGCTACAGTGCTTAGTCGATTACATCACGACAGATGGGTTTTTTAAAACCCCATTTGCCCCAACCGAACCCCAATACTCGATTAAACCTCCCCAAACCTCTCCCCCTCTGATTTTTTCGCCAAAACCTTGCTGAATTCGTTGGTGGGTTGCGAAGGAAACTTCAACCTAGTGCTATTTGCATCGATTTCGGTATGTTCTCATCTCCATTTCCAATTTTCGCTGTCCAATACTCTCTCTTTTCTCAGTTTTAGTGCGGCCCATCAAAGTTTAATACCATCTCACCTTGTTGAAGGTATTATTGTTGTGTAATCATTGTAGTTTCACTTTGTTAAGCTTTTTTTTTTTTTTTCTGAAACCCTCCCTTTTGCAACTCCCAAATTCTAGTGTGAAGGATGAATTCAAGTTCAAACACGAACGTTACTGTAATCTATCATAGTGGGAGGCATTTTGAAGGTCCCGATGGTGTTCAATTTGAAGGAAAAATGAAAATGATGAAAATCAAACGAGGCACTATGTACAACGAGCTCAAAGAAAGAATTTACCAAAAATTGGGGCTACATGGAAGCCAATGCATTCATCAGTTAATTGCCAAAGTGGAGACTATAGTGGGTAAGGATAGTGTATACTACATTAGTAACCCTCCAACAACGCGACTATCTCAAATCCCTCCTTTGCAAAGAAGGTCATATCTAATGACTTCGGCTTGTAAATGGGTCTGCTAGCAAGAGAAGCCATGAATCGTGCATGTTGTTCTGCATCATTTTCAACCAAATAACCAAAAGGGAGGTCAACAACGGGCTCATGCTGTTGTGGCCTAGAGAAGGATGCCCCACGGTTCACCCGTTGCTTCGTCCGCCTCGTGCCCTCATTGCCGGTGTTAGTGGGGGTTCTCTACGACGCATGATAACAATAAAGACCTACAAAGGGACATTACAAATCATCAACAAATAATAAACATTCATCATTTTCACTTTCCCATATACATTCATCATTTTCACAAACAAACACAATCAACATAAACAACAAACATTCAAGGAGATGAGTTATTCGAAAAACTTAAAATCTAAGCAACATAAACAAACATTAATCAGTATAAAACAACAAACATTCATCATTTTAACAAAAAAACACAATCAACAACAACAAAATTGATGAAAACCGAAGTGAAATTCATCCAAAAATAAAAAATTTCTCAACCGATGTAAATCTTTTCACTTTCACATGTACATTCATCATTTTCATCCATAAATAGGAATGAAATACTCAAATCAATCAAAGATACACAACAAAACCACCCAATGAAAGCACAAAATGCAAAAACGCAAATAGGGGTTCGCATAAAAGCAAAAACGACGGCAGAAATTCGAAATGGAGATGAGAACATACCGAAATCGACGCAAATAACACTAGATTGAAGTTTCCTTCACAACCCACCAACGGATTCAGCAAGGTTTTGGCGAAAAAAAACAAAGGGGGAGAGGTTTAATCGAGTATTAGGGTTCGGTTGGGGCAAATGGGGTTTTAAAAAACTCATCTGTTGCGATGTAATCGACTAAGCACTGTAGCTTAGTCGATTACATTTCGGGGAAATTCAAAAAAACAAAGGCCCCGCAGTTTAGTCGATTACATCTTGGGGTGTAATCGACTAAACAGGGGCATATTGGTGATATGTTTCCAGACAAGGGCATTTTGGTAATTAGTTTTTAATTAGGGGCAAATTGGTCAAAAATCCCATGAATGAGGCTTTGTTGGCTAAGACAACTTGGAGGTTATTGTTGAGACCCAATAACTTATGGGCCAGAGTTCTAAAGAGCATTTATTTTCTAGGGGAAGAGTTTATGGATGTGGAAAAAGGCTACAAAGATTCGTGGTGCTAGTCTAGCATTATTGAGGGCAAAGAATTCCATAAGAAAGACCTCCAGTGGGATGTTGGAACGGGACGTGCAATAAGGATTTAGGATGATAACTGGGTTCTTGGAGTAACCTTTCCTGAAAAACCACAGAACTATGAGGATCCACAAGAAAGGGTCAGTGATCTTATTATTGAAGGCTCATGGCACTACTACAAAAAAGGGCTAGGGCATCCTATTTTTGGCATTTTTAACGTCCTTATTCCGCGAGACGCCTATTTGGGAGGCTTAGTCAGGGGAACTACTTATGGCGTCCTAAAAAAAATAGGACGCCATAAGTCCATTTTTTTAATAAAAAAACGTCAACATCGTCTCCTCAGTCCTCACATCCCCCTTCAGAAGAACATTCCTCCAACAAACCCAGATCAAACTAACTCTAATCGAATTGTATAGAGAAAAAAGAAAAAGAAACTCCACCGGCACCGATTAGTAGAGATCTTCTATCATAGGTGACGTTAGAAGCTTCAGCAATGCCAACTATCATCACCAAAGCCAACAAACTCCACCGGCGCCACCACTTGTCGATCTCCATGCCTCTGTGTGGCGCGTCGACAACTCAAACACAAAAAATGCTCATAGATTGAAAACCATTCTAAAAGCAAATCGAAACAAAAGTAGATCTAAAAGCAAATCAAAACAGAAGCAGATCTATGGAAATCGAACCTGTATCTTTAGATCGCCATCGATGGTGGATTTTGGTCGAATTTGTGGAAGAGGGATCGAGTTTCGGAGCTCCAACATTGGTAGACAAAGGGTGACAGGGATTAGACACAGTGGGAGGATGGAGGTCTGACGGTGAGAGAGGAAAGGAATTTCAGAGGAGGGAAGACGCGGAGAGGAGGCGGAACGGCTTTGGCTACAAATGCCTTTGAGTCGGTTTGCTAAAAAGTTGGGCGGTAAAAACGACTACTTTTGGCGTCTAAGTTTTGAAATTAGTCGCAAAAAGTGATGCTTTTGGCGTCTAAATATAAACTTTTTCAAAACTTAGACGCCAAAAGTCAACTTTGCTCACATATAATTACAAAAATGTCACCACCCTTATTTTTTACTTCCTTTTCATAAAAAATGACGTATTTTAGAGAAGTAAAAACCCCTTTTTATAGTAGTGTGGGATCTAACTCCAATCTCGCAATATTTATCGGATGCTGTAAAAAATGCCATCTACAGAATTCCTGTTCGCAATATTTAATTATCTCCCTCAAAAGAGTCAAAACCATTGTTTTCTTATATATATATAACCAAAAATCAATTACAAACCCAAAATCATGGTTATCTCATAAACCAGGCCACAACATATATATTACCAAATTTTCATAATTGATTTTGGCATGTATATAAATTTTTTAACTGAAATGTTGTTTTATAAGCTTGACACAATTCACCGCACGCGGCGAAACCTCAGTTTCTATTAGAATTTCCATTTGGCCCTTGTTTCATCCAAAAGTATACCTCATGACTAAGTCATAAAATGATAATTAAGGGAAGAAATAGTTAATTTCTTGCTAATGATGTGGGATTTCACAAGTATAGCATGAATGGTGAGTATAGAGGATGAAAGGCAACATGAAGAGCATGATTTACGTTACAATTTTTATGTTAAAGATTGGCTCTTACATACCCTTTCTAGAATTTTTTTATTTTATTTTATTTATAGTTTTAGGCAATAACTTTGATAAATTCATTTATTGACTTCTGTTCCAAAACAAACTCAAGGCCCCAAGATATAACATTTTCATCATGAGACCTCACAAACTTATTGAACCTCTCGAACTTCTTACCCCACTCATAAAACCATCAGACCTCAGCAAATTCAGTAGTTTGCTTTCCATCATGAGCTTTCCTAAAGAAATGCTTCACATAATCTGAGTACAACACATTCTTATACAATGCTTTCTCCCCAATTGCCACCACTTCAGGCAAAGGTCCTATCACACTTGAGGGTTTAGGGTTCACAAAAATTGGCACTGAAACCCTAGTCTTACTTCCATTTGCTGTCACTCGGTGCTCGACACTCTTGTACCTTCCATTGCTCATTATCTGCAGGGCATCACCAATGTTGATCACCAGGGAGCCGGACACAGGCAACACATGAATCCAGTGCTCGCCACTGCCGTGATTGTCTCGAACGTAGAGGCCGCCAGTTTCATCTTGAAGGAGGACAGTTAGGGTAGAGACATCAGAGTGACGACCTATTGCAACTGTTAGATCTGGGTCTGGACAAATCGGATAGTAGTTGAGGTTGATCCTTTTGGAGCCCATGAAAAGTGATTCCTTTGATTCATCAATATCTTTCACATTTAGCCTTTTCATTAGTACTTTCAGGAGCCTTTTGATGACTGTCTCGGTCTCTTTCATGTATTCTAGGGTTTCATCCCTGAAAGAAAAAGAAAGTATAATCATATGATTAATTGTAGATTCGTGTATATAAATGATATTTACAAAAGAAAATTAGCAATTGTGGAGTTCAAACATAAATTTATAAATCTATGCTCGATCATCAATCCTAGATGTATATTTTTAGATTCCAATCATGTATGGTATAAAAATCAACCCAAGTCACCCAATCAAACCAGTTAGTCGGTGAATTAGTCCCCATGACCAACCTAATCAAGAGTTTTTGGATGGGTCAACCACAGCAATCCATCAAGTTCGTACTTTAGTACTCTATTTTATTGGATTAAGAATGGCTCATATATGAATGATGCATTTGCTTGTGAATTAATTGTTTTAATTTATTTAAATATTACTCTTTTTAGTTTTATATCAGAATATTTTTATATTTTAATTAAATTATATTATTTCAATGTTGATTGGGTCGATCATTATTTAATCATAGTTGGACCATGCGAACCCTTGAACAACATTTGACTCGTTTAATGAACGATCTGGTTCTTATTATCTTGATCAGGACTCATATTAGGCAAACTCTCTTACAAGCTACCCAGTTGATTAGCCACGATTTGACTTGTCGGGAAAAACTAATTAACTAGGTAAGCAAACTTAATTTTGTTGAAATTTATGTTAGCAAAGATGATGTTAACTTTATATCTATTGAATATGTATTTAGTATATGTGTGTGTGGGGTGAAGTGATGATCATCCAAACTCATCAAATCTAAACCACCTATATTAGATCTAAAATTTTCAACCGATTATAGTTTTTGCACTTTTTCTCTTGGTGCTTATAGCTAGATTATTTTTATTTTAGATTTTACACTATTAAGATAATTATTTTAAGAAAATTAAAAAAATAAATAAATAAATCTAGACAATCCAGATTAGATCTAGACAGTTCAAATCAGATCTAAACGATAATATTTTATCAAACTGACCTGCATGCAGGAGGCCAAGTTGTAGCAGCCTCATCCTCAGAAACAAAGAAGAGACTAAGATAATCTTTCCACTCAAGAGCCTTCTCTTTGTCAGGGCTAAAGCTCGAACCATACCTAACATTATTGGTACCTGAATTCTCTTTCGAGTACTTCACCTTCTCACTTGCAAGCAATTCAAAGAACCTGTAAGTTGCAGCCTTAGCATTGTGCAGAACTTGCAGAGGCACGCCATGGTTGATAACTTGAAAGAAACCCCATTTCTCAGCAGCATCACAGATCTTTTCTGCAACTTCTGGGTCTTCCCAATTGGCCATGTCGATTATGGGAATGGATTGTTGATCAAGAAGAAGATTATCGAAGCTGCTTGGTCTTTCCTCTAATGACTGCACGTACTGCTTTGGGAGGGTCTTAAGTCCCATATCGGAAAGTCCCTTCACGCCATTGCCTTGAAGAAGAACAAATTCAGTGAGATCAGAGGGTTCTGTCGTTGTTGTTGGGAAGTGGGTAGCTGCCATTGTTGGTGCCATTTTGCTTGAAAGGAAGGGTTTTAAGCTTTTTCTTTAAGAGGTAGAAAGGGAGGAAGAAGAAGAAGCAGATTACTTTTGAGTTATATTTGAAGTGTTTTTGGGTTTGGAAGTAAGGTCTCAATTTATAGACTGAAATTTGGAGCTTGGGTTTTGTGCTCCGTTGTCGTGGTCACCACCATTAAGTCATTAACCACATTAGCTACAGATCATTATGGCTCTAATTCGATCTCTGTAATAAATAAGAATATGATATTTTAATCATAAATTTAAAATGTGAGTGTGTGTTTATAATATTAGGAATCAAACCTGAACCCTTGTCCCGCCTAGCACCATATTTTATACAGACAAAAAAAAAAAACAGAAACAAAGAAAGCACCATCTTGTTGACCAAATGCGTAGTATCAGATTTGAGATATAGTTTTGTAACAAATTAATGTTAAATATTTATTTCATTAAATTTTTAAAATTTTTAGCCAATAATTGATTTTTTTCAAAAAAAAATATATATAATGAAACCAATCAATATTTTAAAAAATCATATCATATTCAAATAACAATATAACTTTCAGTGTTAAAGTGCAAATGGACTCATGAAGTATATATACGCAAATGTACATTTAACAACATAAACATAAAGTTTGTTAGTTCTCTATGTGTTTTGATGATAACTGACCATTGTAAACAAACTGAGATTTATGATCCAAGCCAAAATGCTTTCAACTTGTTCAAACTTGGATCATATCATTCTGTCAGATTTGCTGTTAGATTGACTCGAGTTTGAGATGTCAAACTCGAGCCAAGCCTCGTGTGACTTGAGCCAAGAAGTCTTCTAGACTCGAGCCACACATAGCTGACTCGAGTTTTGATGAGAACTAGAGCCAACGCCTGGTGACTCGAGTTAAATCTCTGCGAACTTAAAATCCTTTCAAACACAGAGTTGGTCGACTCGAGTTTAAGGACCAGTAACTCGAGCCAAAGTTTTGACCATTATTTCCAAATAACCTCGTTAACTCGAGCCATCTCTTAATGACCCGAGTTAGGAGAAGTTTACAAATCGTTTTTTAAAAGTCTCTTCAAACATAGACTCAAGACAGACTTTTATGACTCGAGTTTATTTAGACATAAACTCGAGCCAAGGTTTAAAGGCTCGAGTTTGAGTTTATCAGAGTCATCTTATTCAAATGAAGATGAACTCGAGCTAGGATTCGGCGACTCGAGTTTGGACCTAAACTCGAGCAAAGCTTGTCAAACTCAAGTCAATGCTTCTTCTATCGTTTTTTTTTCAATTCATATTTTAAAATGTTGACTCAAGCCAATTTTGTTTAAACTTGAGCCAATCCATCTCTGATTGTAAATCACCGTGTCCGAACTTTGTAAATCTCTAAGTTAGATTTACCAACTTGTTATCATCACTCATTATTATTTCTAACTATGTTTAATCAGTTTGCTAATGAGTTTCAGATAATTTTGGTATGGATTAACGCTAAATAGCATTAAAGCATTTGTGTGTCAGAAAGCATTTAATGCACTTACCTATTCGAGACACAATCTCAGCAACCATACCTCTGAGCAATCGAAAGACATTTCTAGAATCCTAAAACTGCCTTATGTGTCTCAACGGTCAAAAACTAAAGGAATGAAAGAATGTTGAAGACGGCAATTAATCTAGCTTCATTAGTGGCAAAAGTGATTGTCAAGCTTCAACTGTCTAACGGCTATTTCGAAGAGTCACAACGGATAATCTTTAGGCTTCTACAATGGTCATAAATGCCAACCAACATAAATACCAGAAGCTTTGAATTCGCCAACCACCAAACTACCAAAACTCTGTGCAATCAATTTGACACTATTGCAATTTACTGTTTCATTAACTTCATTTAATATCTTCAGATATATTTTGTACTTTAGTATTTATTATTTATCTACTCCTGAGGAATTAAAACACTTATCTGATTTATTGTTTACCTGTCAAATCTCAAGGTTGTGGAACCTTTGAATGTGGGTGTACAATTACAACTTGTAAGGTAGAGTGAGTCCTAGTATAAAAGGATCATCTTGAGTACTAAGTGTGTAATTGTAACTGTGATTAAGAGTTAGTGAAATTCCCAAAGTGTTTGGGAACTGGACGTAGGTCAAGGAGTTGGACGAACCAGTATAATCTCTGGTGTTCATTGTCCTTCTCTCTGTCTCTGTTTTTAGTATTCTTTGAGTCAATAACGAAAAGATTTTTATAATCACCTATTCACCCCCCTCCAGGTGATATTCCACCTTTATTTGGTATCAGAGCTAGTATTCTATATTGGGCTTAACATCCCAAGAAAGACCATGGAAGGAATATTGCCTAACGGTGCCTCCATTAATCGACCACCTAGTTTCAGTGGTGAACACTATTCATTCTGAAAAGCAAAGTTCAAAGTATTTGTGTTAGCCAGTGAATATGGTCTATGGCACGTATTCGAGAATGGGGATTACGTTCCTACAACAGTAGAAGGTAGAATTCATGTTCCCAAGGTTGAAGACGAGTTCAACGAGAATGACAGAAGGAAAATAACTCTCAACAACAAAGCCATCTTGATGCTCCAAAGTGCACTTTGTCAAAAGGAGTATTTTTGGATATGCAACCTGGAAACTACAAAGGAAATGCGGAAAGCTTTGGAGATAGCGTACGAAGGAACTTCTGGTATAAAGGAGAATCATATCAACACATTGACAACCGAATACAATCTTCTTTGAATGAAGACCGAAGAATCCATCAGAGAGTTCAACTTCGGTTTACCCATCTTATCAATCAACTATCTGCTTTGGGTAAAACTTATGAGCAAGGTCCTCAAGTTAGAAAGATTCTCAATGTCCTGACAAAAGATTGGGAAGCCAAAGTCACAGCAATCGAAGAAGCCCGTGGGGAATCAATGACTTCAGTTGCTACTCTATTCGAAAGCCTATCTGAAAACGAAGGTAAACTGAAATTCAAGAAGGGCTTGGACGAAATCAACACCAACAAAAGAAAAGTTGTTGCCCTCAATGCTGTGAAAGAGAAGGAAGTTAAAGACGAAGAAGATGATGCTGACGATGATGAAATGGAGATGTTCGTGTGAAGATTCAAGAAGTTTTATAAGAAGGATCAAGGCTTCAGAAATCAATTTCAGAAGGGAAGCTCAAGCAACAACAGACGATAATTCAAGGATAAAGATCAAATCATTTGTTATGAATGCGAAAATCCGAGCCATATCAAATCTAAATGCCCTCAGTTGAAAGGCAAGGAAAAGGAGAAGAAGAAGAAGTTCAATCACTTCAAGAAAAAGGCCTACGTATCTGCCATATAGGGAGACAGTTCCTTAGATGAAGAAGAAAGTGAGGAAGAAGAGGTAGCAAATGTGTGCTTGGTTACAAAAGAAGAGCAACCTGAAAACGACGAAAAGATATATGATTTTGAACCCACTTATGATGAGTTACTTTCTGAATACAATGAGTTACATTCAGAGTTTAAGAAGAGGGTAAAGGTGAAAAAATGCACATGTGTTTTACCCTCAGGAGCGTCCAACATCAGATGCTTTTTTTGGGTGCAAAAGTACCCATGAACTCTCAAAGTGGGTGCAAAAATACCATCACCGTTAGATTCCTTTAACTATTGTTACTTGCAATGTGAAAATACCAAAATGCCCCTAATCTAAAAAAAATAGTTTGATCTTTAGTACTGAGTAGCAACGTCAAATGCAAACAGAACAACACATCGATCCAGAGCAACCCAGAAACCAACGATTATAGGGGTTCGATCCAGAGCAACCCAGAAACCATATAGATCACTATGAACAAGACGATGATTAGAAACCATACATGATTGAAACAAACAAAAACCTTAACAAATAGGGGATCTGAGAAGTAAACCTCCATGACATGTAAAGAAGGCTTCAACAACTCTAAAGCAAGCTCCACCATCACTGTCAGACACAAGCAACAAGGGCATATAAATTTAACAACAATCTGCAAATTAATCATAAAACCAAATCTATCATCAATACCAACTATTAAGATACACCCTTTTCAGATTTAGATTGAAGCCTAGATCACAAGGGGCGAAGTTACAGCCACACACAACAAGAAATCACAAAGAAAATCACAAATTGAAGTCTTCACTCAGAAATCAGCGATACTCAAATGATAAAAGAGAGTGAATTAGAGAAGAGAGAGTGTGTGGTGTACCGAAGATCCAAACAAGGCCGACGGCGAGGAGGAGAAGAGAGAGGAAGGCGAAAAAATGAATCATCACTGACGGCATCTCTTGGATCTTCCCTTCCAAATTCATCATTGACAATCATCAACCAGAATCAGGTATAAAAAAATGACTTAAACCGGAACTGTTCATCTTCTTCCACTCATGGATCAGTCGCTGATGGGAGAGCTCAATTACTTCCTTGGTCTGCAAATCAAACAACAGAAGAATGGAATTTTCATTTCACAAACGAAGTATCTCCATGATTTGCTCAAGAAATTTGGATTGGAACATTGCAATGGAGCCAACACTCCAATGAGCTCAACTTCCTCTCTGGATGCCGATGAAGAAGGCAAGGAGTTCAACATAACCAAGTATAGAGGAATGATTAGATCGTTGCTATACTTGATGTCGTCAAAATAAAGTATCAAGGTTGTTTCAGTATGACGTTGTTCAAGTGTTTGTGGGAAAATATGACAACTTTGCAGCATAACTGACGACTTAGGCATCACGTCAGTAAATTTCTCCCAACCAATTCACACTGGTCAATCTCTAGATGATAAGCCATATATTCTTGCCTCAGAGGCACACCAGATTTATTATATCGATGACAAGAGGCGTAGGGATTGGAGTATGGTGGTTCACTTAAAGTCTCGAGACTTCTACGACATGGCAGAAAGTGATAACATAGCCTATGAGAGTGAGCCGTTCCATCCTGCCAATTTCAAAAAATTCTTCCCTAAAGGCGATGACAATTTACCTATAGTTCGGTGCATTTTTTTAGGTTACGCTTTATTATCAGTTAATTTGAGTTTAATTTGTGTTCAAACATATTAAACTCACAACTAACACTTTCTCTCCACATTTTTTGTAGGGATAGCGACGAAGATTGATTTAAAAAATTATGTTTATCTTACTGTAATCCTCTATGTTTTTTTAAAAAAAAAAATAACGCATTATTTGTAGTGGTTTTCAAAACCAAACCGCTACAAACAAAAACCACAACAAACACCATCACCTCAATAGCTACAAGTTTTACGCAGATATCCTTATAAATACCATCATCACACCCATTTCACACACTCCTTCATTTCTTCCTCCCCACCTTCTCTCTTGTTTTCTCTCACCCATCAACATCTTTTGGAAAGGTTAAGTGCTAAGTAAGCTTATGAAATATAGTCAATATTTTTTTCAATCTTTGATTTTAATTTTTTTTCCTTTTCTTATAATTCTCTAATGCTATTTTTTTTATCTAGAACATTAAGAATATTCCCTCAACATTTCTTCTATAATCATCAACATTTATTTCATAATCAAATATCATTTAGTGGCAGCATAAGAAGTTTATATTATCTGCATATTCTCAGTATTATACCTTTATCACATCCATATTCAAATATCATTTACCAGTATTATATATACATATTAAATTTTATCATATAAACTGTCATTTAAATAAAATATAATTAAAAAAACTCCAACTATGGTTTTTTTTTTTTAAAAAAAAAAATTGTATTAACTGCTACAAATTTTGTTAAAAAAATTTTGGCGCTCTTTTTCAAATTTCGCGTAAAATTTTTAGCGGTTTTTCAAACGTTACAAACTTTTCATATTCTGTAGCGGTTACTTAACCGCTACAAAATTTATTTCAAATTTTGGTGTCATTTTTAAAATTCCATCCAATAATGTACCAAGTTTATAGCAACTACAAACATTTTCAACGAATTTTTAAAATTTTGTGCCGCCATTCAAAGTTTTGCCCACAAATTTATAAAAATTTGCGGATGTTGTTAGTAGTGGTTAAGAAACCGCTACAAAGTTGTGCAA